>VWZW01001666.1:0-190599 GCA_013397115.1 Edolisoma coerulescens
AGGAGAGGAGAGGAGGAGAATCTAATATCTATATATCTAAACAGAATTCCTGGTGTACTAATTTATGACTGATTCTTTTCATCCTATGGCTGTGCACCTCCAGAGTTTATTGTAACATCGAAAAATCCTCCACAGGAAAAAAATATTTTTATCTCGAAACATATCCAGCTAAATAAATAACTTGTAATCAGACACAATTTCCTCTGAGTTACACTGCATCAATTCCTGCTCTTGTTCAACTACACATAATTAGTGATCAGAAAAAAATATTCATCATCTTGATTGCAATAATTTACTCTTCTTTCAATTATGTGACTGCAAAATTATGGATAAAGTAATCTATTTCAGAGGCTGTGGCAATTTTCTTATTGCATCATTTTCTCCTTTGATCATTTATTGATATGCCTCTCACAAATTTAGTCAAATTAGCTCCATGTTGATTTTTGTGAATTTCTATTTCCATTAATTTTTGTTTTGTGTGTATAAGTACATTAAAATGAAGCAATTTTTAAAATATCACTTGAAATTTGCAGGTAATGGAGATGATAGTGCACAATCTTAAATTAACTTACAAGTTAAGGTGAAATGCAAGGAAATCTTAACTAGAAAATAAAAAAATGTTCTTGCTAAAAACGCAATTATGTTCCAGGGTGTTCTTATCAGTCAGTAGTAGACTTAGTCAGATGTTCAGAATAACATATTTTGAGGAACAGGTTCCCTCTTTTCCAGATGAGTAGATGGAGTCTTCTTATTCTAGGGGTGTTGGGTGCTGGATTTTTTTAAATATTTTTGCTTAGTAGTTTTTTTCTTATAAGAAACTACACTTCCTCCATACTTTGAATCTTGGGTTTGATTATTTCTGTATTCATCAACACAAGCAAATCTGACCAAGTTATGAGACTTTAAAATTTCTGTGTTATGCATATTCTGTTCAAATTTACAATAATTACTTCAAATTTTTAACAGTGAGATATGGCTACCCTGTTCATCTTAACCCCTACTAATTGTCATACAGTGCCAGGGAAGATACCTTTGTAATAAATCATCAATTGCTCCATAAAGTACTGCACTTTAGGAATCATACTGTCATGTTTTAATCACAATGACGTTTCCATCGATTACACTGTCTAAATCACGTAAGATACAGGATTTTTTCTAATGAAGTTCAGGTTTCTTAGGGCTTACAGTTTTTGGGTTGCAATTTTTACAATGTATTAAGCAAACAGTTCACATAGCAGCTGTTAGCTCCATCAATTGATATATCATATTATGTTTTTCTTCTATTTTTGTGAACTTTGCAAAAGTATCTTGAAAGTCACTAGCATTTTTTTATATCACAGGAATACAGCATCTTTCAAAGCAATTGTTTTTTAATGAGAAGAAAAATATTACATACTTTGTAGTGTTGTCAAACTGTGTTGAAATCTTTATATCAAAGTTACAAAAATTGGTTTACTTTTACTTTGTAATCCCTAATAAAAGAACTGATAACAACACTAAAATTCTTATTGCTTCCAGAATGATTCTCAAATGCTTACTTTATGAGCATTTATATATTTCAAAATAGATATTCATAATTTTAAAATCAATTGACTATTCCAAAACTTTACACTGCCCTTAGATTATTCTTTTTTTCAGGGAATTGGAAGCTAACAAAGCCAGAGCTGCTTAACTATTTTTAAAATAACAGCAGATTAATGATCATAATATAATTATGCAGGTAAAATTGTCTTTAAGATAAATCTCTTGTCTGTCCATGGAAGGTTTACCAGGTTCTAATGTCAAAAAGAAGAAAGAAAATCTAGTTCAAACCAATAACTCATTTGGGGTTTTGTGAACTGTACCCAAAGTATTTTGAAAATGCTAAAAAACAAACACCAACATGAAGAAGAAAATGTTGTACAAAACTAAGGGGTTCATGTAGTGACACAGTCCATCCTACTTTGATGGATTTTTCTTTTAGTTATTCAGAGATACCTTTAATAAAGAGCTTGTGTTACAGTCACAGTGACATATATCTTTTTCATCTTGCAGAATAAAAATATTCTTTCCATTCCTGCTGACCCATTTGAGCATTGCTTTCTCCATAACAACCTTATGAACCATCTTTCTTGGGTCTCCCATTTGATCTTGTAGCTTGAGATCATGTTTTGAAAAATGTCATATTCAATAAAACCTACATGGGCGCATTCTTATCCTTGTTTCTAGTCTTCAGAAAGGATTTTTTCAAGTTGAAATTTTGTGTATGTCTTAGAAAAATTCTGTCAGTTTTTCTGAAAGACATGGAGGCAACTTCCCAATGACAGGTCTGATTAAGACATCTTACCCAACAAGGCTGCTCTTGAGTCACGCTTTGTTTATTAGTGCTATTGATGCCATTATGACTTTTTGCCTTTTTATATACCCCTTTTTATACCCCTTTATATAGCCTTTTCCATAGCTTTTATATATCCTTAGTGCTTTTAGCCCACATACTTGTAATTCCCTAAGCCTGATACCCCATGTTCCGTTAAGCCAGGAGACCAAACTCCTGGAAGCCTCGCTTCTAAGGGTCAGAAAGACCCAGACACCAAGGTCCTCTCTAGAACACATTCTGTGTACTAAGATAGGCCCATCCAGGGGGGAGATTCATCAGAATGGGGGGATTCATTCAAGTCTCTCATTGGGGAATCTTTGATAGATATGCTAATTTGCAAGGGCTGTAAGTTGTATATGCGATTTATCGTGTGTGTGCATTCTGGTGTGCATTCCCGTGTGCATTCTGAGGTGCATTCCCCTCTGCATTCTGGTGCGCATTTCAGTGCACTCCACCTGGACGATGTGGTGCACCAAGGATCCTAAATAAATACCAAGGTAAAAACCCCCTTCTCTTTAACCGTGTCTGGCTTTTAATTTTTAGACCAGGAGAAAGGCAACACTATTAGCTTTAAAATCATAAAAAATATTTTATTTCAGAAAATGTTTGCATCTTGAGGTATGGATTCTTAAGTCTTTTCCAAAATATTTATAGCAGCAAGGAACCTGATATACTTGAATCAGTTCTACAATCATGTCTTTCTCTTCAATATGCTTCAATCACAATTTCAAAACTGGTTGAATTTCTAGAAGTAATAAATATAAGTCTTTCTCTTCTATGAAGATAATTTCATAGGCAGATCATTCTTGTTTCTCTGACAAGTTTTATAAATTTCCAAAATTTCTAGGGTTTTTTTTCATACATGTTAAGGTTTTTGTCTTATTTTTAGGCAGCATGTAGCTATTTTTCTCTGCTATGTTTTCCTGTCCACCTTCTGTAACCAAATCCCAGCCACTCTTAGCATATAGATTTTCATAAATTCCAGTATCAACTGAACAGATTTGTTTACAGGAGTGAGGAAACAACCTGTTTGTTTTAGCTTCTCTTGTGAACTGGGACATGGTATATTTTAGCTCATTTGTCTGTTTCTTTAGAGAAGCCCAACTGACATATTTCAGTTTAAAGGTCTGCTTGCTCTGCTGGCAGCCTTCATGTTTTGTATGTATTCAGTCTTAAAAAATCTGCCCAATAAATCATCCACTTACAGTAGAAGAAAATAGAAATACTTCTCCATTCTTTATTCTACCAAAATCCAGATCAAATTAACTCCTTTTGTCTTTGGCATCCCCGTTAAATCTCAATTCTTCCAGTAGTTATAAATGGGTTTTTTTCAGTGAAATATTTTCTTATCAATGACTTGCTAAGGTTAGATTACCGAGAGGAATATCCGGCACACTGTGTTTCATACTACCTTTTTCAAGAACACTACAGCAAATTAAGAGGTTTTCCATCTGTAGTTAATATATTGTGTGGGTTTTGGGCTTTCATTGAATACATCCTGTCCCGGGAAAAAAATAGGTGTCCAGTGTTAAAAGTAAGAAGAGACACTGAGAGGTTTGGGGTTCACCCAGTAAACTTTGCTGGGGCCTTTAGCTTGGGCTATCAAGGAGTGTAGTCGAGGAGGGGAAGAGTGTAAGAACACAGGTAAAATGAGGCAGTGGTATAGGTTTTAGAGCTCTGCAGGTAATGCCAGGAAAGAGCAGTGCAAAGGAAGACTTAAGGAAGAAGCAGCACCGGACCTGGAAGAGACAAAAAGGAAGCAGAAATTTCAGTAGGCAGCTAGAAGGAGGAGGTTGCAGAAACCTGATTTGGCTAAACTACAATAAAACAGAAAGCATTGCTTTGTATGAAGCTGTACTTCGTGGTTGTATAAGAGCACAGAGGCATGACACTCTCGCCAAGCCCTATGGACAAACATATATGTCTAAGTATCGTATGCTTATTTCTCCTGCCTTCTCCATCCATCCCTGATAAAATGTGACAAGAAGAGAAAAAGATTGACCAGAAATGATGTAGTTTCAGACTTTCGACTCTTATGTTATCAAGTTTAGACTAAAGATAGAGAGAAAAGAGGGGGGAAAACAAAAGGAGGAAAGGGTGGGGGCAGATGCTTTCTAAGCAGAGGTCAAAAGGCTCCTTGGTAATTTGAGAGGAGAATGGAGAGAGGGCATGAGTTCACGGTTTACAAAATTGGGAAGATAATAAATAAATGGAGCAAGAAATAGTGGTTCTCAAATTTTGTCATACCTGTAAGGGTCTGGGGAAGGAGAAAGTGTCTGCCCTTACAAGGGTATCTGATCAAAAGCGTGTTATAAACAAGAGGGATTAACAAGAGGAGGAAGACAAAACAAGAACATAAAAAGACACAAACCTGGCTGACAAATTATAAGGGAGGCAGTAGTAAGAATCAAACCTGGTCAGTCATACTAATTGATAAGGGTATGTGAAATGTTAGAATGTTTATTTCCATGAAATTATCTGATCATGGACCTTGCCAGATGGGATATTAAGGAAAAACAGCAAAGTACACAGAGACACAGACTTGAGACTTGACAGACAAAACTCATGGGGACAAAGACAAGTAACAAACCTTGCCAGTCACACTACTTTTGGTGGGTAATCAGGAAAATACAGGCAAATCAGGGCTTTGCAACTGATAAGGATGTAAACCTGAGGATTGTTGGAGGCAGGTCAGTGAAACCATGCAAAATGATGAGGGAACATGCATGGGAAGGAGACTGGGAGTAACGAAGTGGAGAACAGAAACAACAGTATAAAAGGGAACAGTTGTATGTAAAATGTGGCTGGTCAGTATGATCACCTGACTGATCCCTGCCCCATACAGCCATATTCTGTCCTGCGTTCCCATTAAATCCTTACTAAACTATCTCTTTGAGTATTCTCACTCTATCCCATATGTACATGTGCTGCAATGACCAAGTGCCACCTCCTGCTGGAGTGGACTAGATGCCAGCTATTGGACTAAGACCAGAGGTGTAAGCAGGTCTCACACCAGTGCCAGCTACTGGAGCCAGGTGGAGGGGGCTTGGCCCCAGACACTGGGGCTGGAGCCATGTGTGTCCCAAAAACAGCTACCAGGAGGGAGTGGCATGAAGGAAGTGAGAAGCTCAGTGTTGGTGCCTGGAGTGGGACCATGGGTCACAATCTGTGTGCCTGGTACAGGCTGCTATGGGGGACAAGTTTCTGTATCTTCCTTAAGTTGCAGGGTGTGCACCTTGGCTAGCAAACCTTAAGCTGGACTAGGCAGCAAGGGGAAGATCCTGGGGTCAGGCAGGGGTATCAAGTGGGTGGAGGGTATTTGAGGGGACCTGTGAGCACAGGATGCCTATGAGATGAACAGTGTCTGTGCACTGCTTTCTAGTGAGCAGCAAGCTGGCCCAGTTGGTGAGCAGGACACCCATAGGGCAGGTGAGGGGGCTGGACATCCGTGCAGTGGAACAGGGCAGACAGAGTCACTGTATTGGTACTGGGGGCATCCAAGAATGTTCATGTACTTGGCAATCTCGGGAGTGTTGTGTGCACACCTGCCCTAGTGCCCTTCTATCTCTCCCAGCACAGAGGACAGGGATTTGGCTGTGTGTGTTTGTGTCTGATGCTGGCTCTGTACGTAGGTGCCGTTGGAGGCAGCACTTCTTCTGTGGCAGTCTGTGGCCATACTAGCGTCCTCTGTGCACATGTGTGTGTGTCTGTGGGGTAAATGTTCAGTTCTCCACTCAGATCTCCAAATGGGAATGCAGCATCTTCATTCTTCATTATGGATCACTGCTCCTAACATCCTTTAAAAGTACTAAAATGAGGGAAAATAAAGGAAGCTACATTGAGATCAATTAAAAACCAAGAAAATAACATTGGCTTTAGCTTTGAGGTGGTAGAGGCTCCACCTTATTGCTGCAATACATAGGAAAATCTGACATTCTAGAAAGCTCAGCAGTTTCACAACCAAAACAGAGAAATTAATGAGAAATGATCAATAAGGGAAAATAAAAGACTGGGAAGGGATGTGCCCGCTATCCATAATATAACAATTGTGGAGGCTGGAGGAGATGAAACAGAAGGAACCATAAAGACACAGCAGGTGCACAGGTTCGTCTAGATCATATCTCTTATCAATACTCTGAGACAGAATTTTGGCTTAAACAGTGTTTTTATTTCTCTGTTCTAATTAAGTGTCAGAAAGGATCTAAACAAACACTGCCTTTTGTTCTTAGAGAAGATATGGGGAAAAATTTCCTCTGGCAATTCTTGTGGGCATATTTATTTGTGAAAATGAACCAGAATTACAACAGTACTGCTCAAAAAAAATACATACAACACCATCAAGCTGGCTACTTGAGTTATTTTTTTTCCAAAGAAACAAGAATATTTAGTTCAGAGACACTTCAAATCACCTCAAGAATTTTATTTTCCTATCCTCAATGCTAGTTTGAGTTGTAAATAAATATTAACAATTTTTAGTATAAGGAAAAAAAAACTGTGCAGAAAGTATGTGATACAATAAGGTTTTTGCATGTCAAGTCAAGAAACCGTGCCTCTGTCTTTGGCTATATAATAAATTGATTTTTTCTGAACAAACTCTATGATGCTCACTCTTGCTTTCTTTCCAGTCACATTTTGAAAGCTTGATTTAATTACAGCAAAGATAACTCTTATTGAAAATTTTCTTTTTATTTAATGACTTCTTCTGCTTCTATAAGTTCAGCATATGACTGCATGGTGTATCATAATCATTGTCAACAAATGCTAACACCAGAAACTGCATCAGTTAATACATACTTCAGTAGGCACTAAAGCACTGTGAGTTAAGACAATATGGTAAATCAACATCAGTGTAAGTGCAACAATTGACACTATTTAAAGATTTTATACTGTCTAAAACATATTTCTATTTTCTGTTCAGTTTTCTCCGGTTAACTCCCTCTTCAACCAGCCATGTTTATCATTCTCCCCTGATTCCCTCCCTATATTTCTAATTTCAGAACTCACTGTAACATACTCTGTTGTAACTGGTACTCACAGCTTTCTTGCTTCAGCATCTCCTGTAAATGCTATTAACGACCTTGTTCTTTCATCTTCTGGGTTATTAATGGTCATGTCCATCCATTCATGATTTGCAGATTTTTCATGCAGGAGCTACTCAGAAATACTGATACAACTCTACAAACTTTGCCAGGAATTTTAATCTCACTGGTTCACACAAACCTCAGGATATTTTTCTGCACTGGTAAAACTCAGAGAAAAGTAAAAAAATTTATTCAGTGAAATGTATTATCACTTTTGAGAGACTGTATTTAACTACTTGTCTTAAGTTTAAAGCATGATTATGGCAACTATATATACAACAAGCTTGCAGGTACTCTTGAAGCTGTGGGGTTTTTTAATAATGAAAATGTAAAAAGACTCTTTTTTAAAAATTATTTTTCTTTCCCACCTGTTTTTGAACTCTATTTAACTTGTGTTGTTCAAGGGTTTTACAACGCACTTCATTGGGCTTTCGCCTCCAAAATTTTATGAGTCTCTCTTAATAACATTAAAAATTATGTGGACCGAGTTAGTTATACTGTATAAATAAAAACTTGGGACAATGTTCATATAAAATTTTTTCTATCTGAGACTATCTTTCTTCTGAATCCTTATTAAATCACTTACTTTAGTACCAAAGAAAGAGAAATAATTTTTAAAATTATTAAAGTAACAGGAGGATCAAAAGACCTTTCTCGTGTAAATCCAGTTTACTCATAGTAGAACATAGTAAAATGGTTTCCAGCTATTGTAGATAGTATAACAGGATGGAGTATAAAGCTGACCTATATAAATAGAAAAAAATTATTAAAGATGTAATGGTAATATTTCCAATCTTACATATCACAGCTATTTCTTAAGAGTAGGTTACTGTAATGAGACTCTCAGCTATTTCAGAACTTTGCTCTGGCCTTTAAAGAGATAAGATGCATACATTTCCTAAGAACAGTTGTGTAAGTGAGTAGCATACAAATTATTTTCCTAGATGACAGTAAAAGTCACCAGTAAAATATTGCAGCATGTAGGAATAAGAATAGCACATACAGAAGAGCAGGACAATAAATGTGGGTTTTAGGGATTTTGGTTGGGTTTTTTTCCTTAATGAATGGCAACAGCTCTATTGTGACTAAGCATATGACTTTTAGAAAAGGCTTCAAAGATTTTCTCAAGCAGAAGAAAAAAATAAATATCTTTCATTTAACTAAAATCAAAGTTATCTCTTTTTTTCACTTTTATCATTAAATGAAAGACAGTCTATATGTTCTGTGCAATATGGTCTAGAAATGGGTTTATATTTTTATTCCTACTATAAAATCAGTGGCTGCCACATCCATAAAAGTGCACTCTTAAACAAAACTGCAAATCACGTCACTGTTGATTAGCTAATCCCATGGGCATTTTGTAAAAATAAACAATAACCAACATGAAATAGTACAGGTATGCCTTTGTTTTTTACAGATGGATTTTCATTTAATTGAAACCCATGCTTATTCTCATTCTCTTTAGGAACTTTAAGTAAAAGGGTTAAAGATTAAATCAATGAATGGAGCGTGGATTCTAGGTAAATGAGCAAACTTGCAGTGAAGTCTCGGCTGTCCCAAGAGAAAGCCAGCCAGAAAAGTTTTCAGGTAGTAAATGTTATTTGAGATGTAATCGGGAGTCTATTTCTAAAGAGACCTTCTTGGATGATTTGAGCAATGCATTATGTATGACCAATAGTGTTGCTGTTATATTAACTATTCCAGTTATTGAGAAGCCTAAATCTTATCTGTAGACCTTGAAATAAAAAAGACACACAGGAAATGTCAGCAGAAGAGCTTCACTTCCTAAGAAGATGCAAATTTACTCACTCGTATAAAATCTAGTTTAATTGTAGAACACAGCAATTATTTAGGTGGCAAAATATCTGATGACACTGAAAAACTGTCAGCTCAAACTCCCAGGCTGAGAAGGGCTTAGAGGGCCTCTTCCTACTTCTCAGAGACATTTTCTGCCATGTTACTGATGAGAAAGAGATAGATACATCCCAAGTGTAGCTCTGAATTTCCTCGGACCATTCAAACATACACTTCTCTCTGATATTTCCAATTACTGTCATAGGTATTCCAAACCTCACCATGATATTGTCACTCCAGCACCAGAAACCTTCTAGTTTTCACTTAGTTCAAAAGAAACAGGACATCTAAGGTAAGGGTTATGAGTCAGTCTCCTGATCTTATGAATCCCTCTCCAACTTCTCTCCCAGAGTTAGGTGCTAGAACCATGACATTTAAAAGCTTTTGTTTAATGTCCCCCTGTTTACTAACATTTTCTAAATTAAGGTTTTTAACATATTCAGAACACCACAAACAGATTTCTTCAACATTTTTTCCACCCTTCCCAGGTTGAAAATGTGGTTTCTAACCTCCATTATCACTGAGTTGGTTCAGAAGTTCAGTTAGTGCATCCTGACATCTGAATTTCTTCTCTTGGTACTTTTACTGGAGCAGTATTTGGAGACTGTTCCAGAATCTACCAACTTAAATTTTTTTGGTTTCCATCTGCATATACTCCTTCATTTTAAAATCTATGCCAAAACCAGGCAATGTGTCTTTTCTGTTTACATCCATGATGTGTATAAAAACTGCGGTTGTATTCAGCATTTTGAAAGACAAAGCCAGTTTAAGTCCTTGAGATTCATACTCAAGGTCTGCCTTGAAAATATTCTATTAATGACCACCAGACAATGATTTTCAGTTTATCAAAGCCTATCAAATCTGATTGCACCTGCCTGGCCTCTCTGAGGCCCCACCACCCTGCCAACAGCCAAGGAATCCATTTCAGGCTGCTCAGAGTGAGCCCTACTGCTCTTGGCCCCTGAGTCCAGGAAGCCACTGGCCCCCACAACACCTTGACACCATTGCAGCACAATTCATTCTAGTTTTATCCTTTTTTTCTCTTCCATGTCATTTTACACAGCTTTTACTAACTTCCTTTCTTTGACAATGTAGGCAAAAATTTCAGTAGCGATAACATATCAAATCTTTTAAGAAGAGAGGAATTAAAGCTACTCTTGTTATTTTGGAAAAAAAGTTATGTTATTAAGGAAATCACTTTTTTTAAATTTAATTTTCTTTCTGCTCACATATCTTCCTTTTTTTTCCCTTCTACTTAAGGTAAGACTAATAGGTAAGTAGTAAAAACAATCACTCTTATTTTGTCATGTTTGAGAATTCTTTCTCCTATTCTTACTATGTGTTATCCTAGATTTCATTTTCAGAAATCTGGATACTGGAAATGCAATTTCTTTAACCACTTCTTTCCAAAGGTTAAAATAGGAATTACCTGGTCCTTTCCAAGTCTTCTTTTTGCTGGTTCAGCCTTGAACTTATGCATTGTGTGTTTGATACACTCAGTATTTTGTTTGGGACATATAACAGGGGTTTATTTTGAGAGTCACTGAATATCATAACATTGTCTTCAAGGACACAGCCCAGATGTAGGGCCAGAAAAAGCTTTCAGCTCATTGTAGCTTACTCATATCGTTGTCATTATAGTTTACTCACCTCATTCAGTGGTCAATGGATAGAGAGGGGCATCTTCAAATGGACAGTTGTGCTTTTATAAACATTTTTTCCCCTAAAATTGGTGAGATGTACCTCCAGCATTGAGTCAGACTGTCTGGCTCTTGAATAGGGAGTTTTTTTTAAAACTTAGTCATAAAAAATAGCTATGTATTTAATTAATGGACCTGTTTATTTTGAGTGACAGGCTCTACCTGTGTGTTTCAATTTAGTTTTCCCATAATCACACAAACCTTAGAATTTAGGACTGAAAGAGAACACTATCATTTAATGAAGAAACATAAAGATTACTTTAATTTTTTTGAAGAGCATTTCTCTTCCTAATTCTTGAATTGAACTTGAGTTCAGGCAAAATGCATTTTTATTCAAACATTAACTGCTGTACAAACCTGAAAAGATAATTTTGTAATCCTTTTATCAATTTAAAACAAAGGCTGCAGTGGTTGAGTTTAATTAAGGAAAAGTAAATTGCCTTCTGTTAGCCAAATTAATATGTATCTATGAACCATGACCCTTTCCTTTCATTTACACTGGAAAATTACTTTAAATGATACTCCTTTTCAAACTATTTGTATAAAAAATGAAAATTAATATTGTGATATTAATCCAAGCTGGGATGGCAAATCATAAGTTTTTTCCTATTATTTTATATAAAAAGTTATCTGAGAAAGGGTGAAAATTAATTTAAGAATTACCTTCACTTTTATTCCTTCCATTTATAAATTGAGTATTTTTAGTCAGTCAAGATGAGATTCTTATCTGGCGTAAACTGCTGTATCAAGATTTATTTTTTAAATTCCACTTTGGCATAACATGATCAATCAGAAAATCTTTACCTTGACTTTCTAAATGGGGTAATTGAGGACCAGTGAAATAATTGTGGCTTGTCCTCTACCATTTTGTGAATAATCAGTAACTGATGTAAGAATATAAGCCAGAATACTAAAAAGGTGATTACACGTCTATGCCTTGAAACTCCTTAATAGAAGTGATACTACAGGTATCAGGTAAAAGATACAGAATCAGGTAAAATTTTAAGCAACATTTCCTCCAGTCAAATCAATTCTAGCTTTCAAATCAAACTTTGTAAACACCATTGTATAAAATATGAACTTCACAAAATAAAATCCAATCTGTATTACCCTCAACTGAAATATGCTGTCCTCAACATCAGTATTACAAAATAGATCTCAACATGGGAAAATGAAATTTTTTTTCTGATATTCAGAATATAATTGTAGCACTGGAATTGAAGCTGTAATTGCAAGTCTGACTGGTTGGCTCTACATGACTGTAGTGTACAGTCTTGAGGCAAGACTTGAAATTGGATTTGCCGTACATCTAGATAATTTATGAGCTTTAGTGCCTGCATGGTGAGATCTGGAGCAACTCCCTCAGCAGTATGGAAGAGTAACCCTTCAAGGGACGCTTCAGAAGACTGTCCACTTGCTGTTCAGAGGACTGCACCACTCTGCAGCAGACTTGGTTTTCTATTTGGCACTAGTCCATCTAAAATATGGTATTTCAGCCTTGCTGCAGCACCATGTCATCATAATCAGGCAGTCAAACCAGATTCCAGAGAAACCTTCAGCGACAAGTTTTGCAAAGACAAGTAGGATTCTTAGGCACGATAATGTGATTCTAGGAGCAAAATCCATGAATTTCACAAGCTTTAGAAAATGCACATCAGGTAAGAATCTGTGTAGCTTTCAGGCCACAATGACAAGCAAACTTTGTTCAGAAGGGCAGCAAGGGTATTCTTGTTATTCAGAAGAGAAGGAGCAGACTTAAAGAAGGTACAGCTGATTCTGCCAGAATCATCATGTACCTAGGCATTGCTCACACTTGAGGGTGTTTCCAGGATAGGAGGTCAATAGTGAAACTATGAAATTCCCCTTTTCAAACCATAGATTTATATTTAAAAATCTATATCAATCACCCACAGAACGCTCCACGTAACTCTTTCACTGATTTTCATAGAATCATTCACATTGTTTTACAGTTTAAAAACAGTTAAAACTGATTTGTTCTTATTTTCAAGGCATCCTGGACAGGTTTTTTAGTTTATTTTACTCTTTCCACTCATCTGTTTTAGAGAAGTTCATTTATATCTGTTTTTTTATACCTATACCATCATCTGTCACACTGCAGAACCTAACTGCCACTTCAGGCAACCCAGAAGTTAGAACCCAGAAGATCCCACTTACAGCTTAGTGGGATTTGCAAATTTGTTCTGTCTGTGCTCATGAATAAGTCTGTGGGAAGGTGGCAAATGCTGCAGCCCCTTCTCTCCTTTCTACCCTTAGCATTCCCCAGCACATTCCCTGTTTTGTGTCACAGGAGATGGGAGCTGTTTCAAACCTATGTCTAGACACATGCTTGTTTCATTTAGCACCCAGATCTAATTATCTAATTATTCCTAGTCATACAAAATGCAGTTTCAAGAAAAATTACTTCTATTCTTCAGCCCTGTAGAAGCATAAGTTAAAATGCCATTTCCCATATTTTGTGAGAAGACAGAACCACCACATGATAGTCTAGTGGTAAATGCATTGTCAAATTTTCACTTTGTGCTTCCCATACTCTACCAATAAATTGTCCTGTGCTACTGCACAAAATGCACTGTGTTCCTCAACATTATCCTTCATTCTTTTGTTTGAAAAGGTCCTCCATACTCCATTTGTTAGAAGGAGTGGAATTTGCAAGATTCTGTAAGAATCAAAACTGGAAACAATTACCAAATACCAAAATTAATTTTGAAACTGTGTCCATTTCTGGACTCCTCTGTACAAGGAAGACAAGGAGCAACTGGAGAAGGTCCAGTGGAGGACAACAAAGATGATGAGGGGTCTGGATGTCTCTTATGAGGAGAGACTTCAGGAGCTGGGCCTGTTTAGTCTGGAGAAGAGAAGACTGAGAGGGGATCTCATCAATACACATAAATACCTCAAAGGCAGGTGTCAAGAGGATGGTGCCAGAGTGTTTTCAGTGGTGCCCAGCAACAGGATGCGGAGTAGTGGCCATAAACTAAAGTACAAGAAGTTTCACCTCAACATGAGGAAGAACTTCTTTACAGTGAGGGAGGCAGAGCACTGGAACAGGTTGCCCAGGGAGGTTGTGGAGTCTCCCTCTCTAGAGACACTCAAAACCCACCTGGGTGAGTTCCTGTGCCACAAGCTCCAGGTGACCCTGCCTTGGCAGGGGGTTGGACTAAATGATCTCCAGAGGTCCCTTCCAACCCTAAAAATTCTGTGATTCTGTGATTCTGTGATCTGAATACTTCACAACTAAACCCATAATTCTGGAATACCTCTTCCTCTTCTTCTCAATGTCTTTAATTTATTGCTAACAACAATCACATCAGTAGAATTTAAAAAAATTAAGAAAGACAGAAATAACAGAAAAAGGTTAACTTCTGCTCATAGTACAAAGAACAGACTGTGTTACTCCAAAATGCTCATATACTCATCTTTGTTTCCTTATTGTTTAACAAACTCATTCAGTTAAAGCTTTTCTTCTTCTTTCCAGATTATGAATAGTCCTTTTGACTTTGGTTATTTTCCTTCCTTGTGCAAGTATGGTGAAGAGATTTGGTGTAACTTTTCTCCACTATTTTGTTTGGGTCTTGGCAGGGAGAAATTTTTTTGTTTGGTTTGGGTTTTTTTGTCTTCCCTAGTAACTCACTCCCAGTCCTATTCCTTCTCTTGAGAATTTCCATCACCTGCCTCTGTCCCTTCAAACATGGAGCCAAAGAATGTTTCAGAATGTTTCTTAGGTGACATCACTTAGCTTTGAAGTTATTTTCTGAAAACTTGGACAGAAACAGAAGGTTTTTCGACTAACACAGAAGCAGAGCATATCTGACTGAAAATGCATTACTTTTTTTCAAGGCATCTCTGTAATTACATTTATTGAAGATACACCTGTTTAAAATTTCATATTCAATTTATCATTCAACAGATTAAAAAAATTAGACTTTTTTCTACATAACAGGTGCACCTAGACACTAGTGATTCCAGGAGTCTTAATGCAATGAGAATAATAAGTATGGAGCCATGTGAAAATGAATATAATTCTGTGAAGAGGTCCTTGAAGCATCATAAACTATGCCCATAGTAGTTAAGCATTTTGCCTCAAATGGGTAATTTCCTTCTTTTTGACATATTCTTACAAACTTGTACTTGTTTATATACCAGATTGACTAAAATAATTTTTCTCAAGTGACCTTAGCTTGATTTCATGTCACCTTGTGATTTCTCACACTGCTTGAATGAACTACAGTCTGTGACATGATATGTAATTGCGCATAAAATTAAAATTTTCTCTCTTCCAGGTTTTTAGCATACTAAGATCCACCCTCCTTTGGAATCTAATTCCTTACCCTCCCTCCTGCCTGAGATGATTATGATTCATGCAGCTATATTTATGAACAACCAGTTCTAGCACCTTTGTTTTGTGTCTTTTTTGCCCTTTCCCTTCTCTTCCCCCCTTCCCCCGTCAGGTGAAACAAACCACCCTTTTTATTTCTCCTAATCATCACATTTTTTCCGTGGGATCCAATATCTACTAGTAAGGGTCATGCATTTGGAAGCAAATTTATGTCCCCGCACGAGATCTTGTTCACCCTCAGCCTGCCGGTGATGGTGTGCCAGCGCTGCTCAGCAGTTGCCAAAACACTGGTGTGTCATCAGCACCTTTCCCGCTGCCAACGTACAGCACTGTGAGAGCTGCTATGGGGGAAATTCACTCCATCTCAGACAGACCCTACATATGCAGAAATACTCAGGGTGTTTGCTGACAACTCTAACAGGACAAAGAAGGGAAGAATGCTATTAAGCAAAGTAGTTACAGCTAAAGAAGGCTGAGACCAAACTGTTAAAATATTCACTAAATGTCTGACAGAAAAATGAAGGTCGTTTCATTCCAGATTATATCACAGTGCACTTCATTGCATGCAGCACTCATCTAAGAGACTATGTCCTTACGATTTAGCCTTTTTTTAAACCCCAGATAAAATTATGCTTTCTAAATCTGTAGTTTTATCACTTTTCAGGCTCAGGACATGAATAAACATTTGATATATCAACTGTTTTCACTTGTTTTAATTGCCCTTTTAGTTAATATTTAACACTGTTGTGTGTCAAAAAAATTATTTTATGAGCAGGTAAAAGCCATTGCTCTCTTACCAGAAAGTAATTTTCTACACTAACTCCAAAGAGTGCACACTATAAAATCTTAATATTTGCAAAAAAATATTGAAAATCTAGGGCTTCCTTGCATCCCATGGGTATTGTTTTAGTTAATAAACTTTTTATTAAATTAAAGGCATTTTGGGATCAACCAGAATTGATATAATAAGAATAATATCAAGGACATTTGAAATCAAATACTAAACCTATTACTGGTATTGATCACGAAATAAGGAAGTGTTAAAGTCAGCTTGGCAAGCACAGAAAGATGCTGAAGAATGTATTTATTTCTAAAAAGGAGAATGACTAAGTTTTGTAACTGCAACAAAGTATCTTCTTGTGTCTTTTTTTTTTTCTTTGTAGAAAAAATATAATCGTGAATTAATAAAATATTTAATGCTTCAGGAGAGAAATCTTGGAGTGAGGCTTCAGGTGAAGGAGTTGTTTATTTGATTACTTCCGCCATAATACAAAGCAGTTTCCCATTAATACTTGCTGATGAAAAGAAAGGGACTACTGATTTTGGGGGTGGGGCGGGGGGAGGTTAAGAAACAATGAGGTTTATTCTTGTGGCTACGAACTGAATTCAAATTATGTACTTCCTAGCAGAACATTTCAAGAGTTCTTGCAGTAAACTTCATCTCCCTAGACACCTGTGAGAAAAACCAAAGTAGTCATCTCCCTTTGTAGTATTGGTGAAAAAGAGAAGTTTCCAAAGGAGAACTCGTACTTCTTATGTAAGAATTTTTTTTTTTTAGGTGAACCTCTTTTTCTCTTTTAGTTTTTTTTACTGTAATGGAACTTACATGATTAAATTAGATGAGTAAGTTCTGGTTATCTTAGGATGCAGTTCTTCTCTCTATGCAGAAAACGTGCACTGTATAAGCACCCTAGGATGTTCAATCACTCACCTGGGGCTGGCAGATGAGGTGCAGAAGATCTATGCCTTTATGGAGCAACAGAAACTTTACGGCACCTCCAAAAGGGCTAAGACATCTGTCTTGACAGCAGATAATTCCTGTGATGTCCTACTCGTATACATACTGCACAGTGTACACTAATTGTACACTATTTGTACAGGGACCGACTCAGTGATACATATTTTTACATCAGTCTTATGTTATTGATTTAGGAAAAAATTTAACCTTTAGATTTCATAATATTTAACTAATCTGAAGTCCCAGAAAAAGTGTTTGTTGTCCTAGAACTGATTGAAACATAATGCTGTTTCTCGTGCTTTATTTACATGTTCACAATCTATGTACACAAAAGTTGAAACACCATCCTCTGTTCTCCTTAAAATCTTTAAAGAAAGGATAGGGAGGGGACATAGATAAAAGATGTGACTTTCATAAAATACATTGATTCTTTTTTCTCTTTTTTTGTTTCTTCAGATGAACACATTTCAGCAACTCATTGCATGAAATATTGGTGAGATCCCTGGTGAAGCTGTGACTGCCATCAAGTAGTGTTGAGAGTTCTTGGTTTCTGCTGAACAGGATGCAAAGGCAAACTTTTAACATGAAACCCGAGATTAAGAGCAATGACATTTCCAATTAAAAAGATTTTCTTTTGCAGTAAAGCCTGTTCTATCTCATGTACATTGGCATGTTATTCTTCTAAGTCAGCAGAGTGAATTTCACTGCTCTTATGAAAATCCATTCTTTCTCCATTTACCGTTATATACCCTTCAGACACAGTAGGATTCACACAGACTTGTAAGCTAAAGAACATGTCCTGGTCCAGTTATAAACAGGAATTTTTATGCATTAGAAAGGGTATAACTTGTGTTTACAGTACATTTCATTGCATTTCTGAGTTATGCTTCTATCTTAAGCAAAGTAAAATTTGTTCCTTTTGAAAAGTCAAAATTCACTTTATTGTGAATAAATCATTTTTAAAATAATATAGAAATAGCTAGGTATATTCTGAAATGAGCATGTTATGAGACCCTCTATCCTCTGTTAGGAATTTTATTTACATTAATTTAAGGAGTAAATATTTAATTTTGATTTGAAGAAAATTGCGCTATTGTTAGGATGGCTTGTAGAAAGCTTTTTCCTCTGGTTAATATTGTTTTCCTGTTCCCCAAAACACCTGTTGATTTAGTGTTTGATAAAAACAAAGAGGCACATATTAAACCTATATGTACAGAGATATCCTGACAAGTATTGGCTACTTCACAAAGAAAACTACAAAACTTTTCAAAAGTTTTTCACTTTTTTGGTTGGCTTTTAAAAATAATTCTAATAGAATATTACGTATATATTTAGAGTATAAAAATAGAAAATTGAATAGTATATAAGTAGAAAATATCAGTACCTGCCTTAAAACAGGGCTTATTAACCAATGTACAACAACTGGAAATTTTAATATCTGAATTAAGCGTTTAATTGATTGCTTATGATTATCTCCATTTGAGATGCATGCATTCAGATGCAGTGGCTGTCCTGCTCTGATCCATTTGTGTTTGGAAGAAGCCTTGGATCTCAATTCTTCAGATTAAGTTTCAATTTAAAGTTTTCTTGATGTTGATCTGAAGATCCTTCTATTAAAAAAAACTGCAAAGGGATTTTTCCAGAGTAATTTAGTTCCAGCTGCTACCAGAGGATTTGATATTCCACAGGGTTTCTCAATCGCATCTTTATTTCCTTATATGTTGTAAAAAGCCCTAGTACTGGTGGTTTTTTACAGAGCTCCACATTTGCACAGAAGTAATTTTTTCCTGGGCTGTGCATGATTATCTAAAAAAACCAATTTCTACAGCAATGTAACATTAAAGAATTTACACAGTAGAATAAACCCAGTTTGTTGCTGTCATTTTAGTAAATCAGTAAAATAATATTATTAGATTTCTCGTCTCATTGTAAATTTATAGTGACACTTCTAACATTTATCCAGGATATTTACAAATTCGTTACGTTTCAAAGCACTTTATAAACTTTAAATCACTAATGTCACTTGTAGAAGGTAAAAAAGTTTGGTGTTTTTTTTATTTCACAGCATTTACAAATTAACATAGCAATTATGGCATAAAGAGGCTTCATGCCTTAAAAAAAGTATCTTCTTGTGGTGCATTTATGTAAATGTTTAGCAGACATAGAATATTCTATATCTTTTCTCTTTATTATGTCCTCAGTAGTTTTTCAAAGAATTTTAAAAAGTGTTGGTAGTTTTTAAATTCTACATGTGTACAAGGGATATATATCCCCACACAGGTAATTCAGCTTTTCGGTTAATGGATAGACTAGTGAATATAAGGGTCTTCTTCATATCTTTTTTTTATCATGTTTGTATGTTTCTCTGGGCATTATATCCTGGTATTATTATTTAATTGATTAAACTGTCATATAACTAGTGCTGTTGTTTGAAAAACCGTCCCAAAATACTATTAAGTGCATCTCCCCTTATCCAGATACAAGTAATAAATTTTTCAAAGTCTGAAAATGCTTTATAAATGAGGTGATCTTAGAAGAGTTTTGTAGACATGTATTTTCTTCTAATGCATCGTGTTAGTAATTAGATATCCTTGAAATCTTTTTTTTTCTGAAAGTACGAAACTATTTGAATGTAATTGCAATGATGTGGACTTTGAGCCAGTTGAAAGCATCTGAGGATTTCCATTAAACCATGTATTGCAGCCCAGAATGGAGAGCTTTTCTTGGTCGGGATCATTTATTTATTCTCATATACCTAGAAGTGGATACAAACCCATCAACATAAATCTTTTGTACGCTTAATAAATCAATACATTTCCAACACCAAAAAATTTGAGCAATCATTTTCAAATAATACCTTAAAGATAGTTAAAAACACTAAATTGTGATGGGGGAAACCTGCTCTTAATCTTTTGACTGTTTCTCTTTGCATCTTCCACAGTTAAATGCTTTTGATCTCTCTGATCAATAACTTAAGCCGATATCAGTACTGTGACTGAGGTACCATCAGACACACCACAGCAGCCTTGTACTGGTGACAAAATCATTGCCAGCACAGCTGTCACACAGCTCAAAGTCCAAAGGCTTTGCAACTACAGACAAGAACACTTCTTGCATAATGTTACTTTTACATAAAACTTCATTCATTACTTTACTCATTAGATTAACAGCTTGCTCGGGCACAGTGCATCACTAAATATTCTGTATCTACCCAAACATTTTACCATTTTTCAAGATGGAATTTAAATCGGTTTAGTTATTAATGTTAATTTGTTTTTCCAAATGCCCTCAGGTTTTTTCATGACACAATATCAGAAAAGATTTTTGCATTTGGTTATTCAAGATCGTTTATAATTAATGAAGCCTAAATATACACAATCATGTCCAGTGAACTGTCAGTGTTTTGTACTGCTTAATCAGGGCTAGCGTGTTCATTTTGGCATGAAAAAGCATCTAAACCACAGCAGCAAGATAGCCTTCATCTGGGACAGAAAAATTGTTGGTGTTAAAGCACATGCTACTATCATTAGGTGGCTTTGGCACTAAAGCTCATTTCTGCCCCTGTCTCCAGGATGGGTGATTGATCATATAAAACAGGGGTGATCACTGTGGATCATTATGATATTCAGACTAGAAAAAAGTCTTCTGGAATATGCATATGGGCAAGATGTGTGGAATTTTACAGTAGTAAATAGAAATTTATTGGATTCTTTTGCTCTATAAAATTTGAAATAGAATGATTTTTTACAACTTTTCCCGTACACTCTTTGGTTTATTCCCAGCTTTTGTGATTATAGAAAGCATTTATAGTTCCTATTTAAATTCAAGGATATATTTCTGATATATATGGAATTGCTTTCATATTGTATATTTCTTGATCGCTGTTCTTTAGCATAATATAATTTGATAACTATGACAATAATGAAACACAGTGTTAAATAGCATATTTACTAGTACCCTTGAAGACATCTAATAAAGCACCGGTTCAGAAAAACATCTGCCAGTGATCAATTCCCTGAGTAATAAAACAATGAAGAAAATCTGTCTTCCTGTTAATAAGACTAGTATGTGAGTGGATTAAAATAAATTATCAGTTTCACATTAGGTTTCAGCCTGAGGACAATGTTCCAGTGACTTGAAGGTTTGAGTCTAGCCACATTTTTCATTTTTTAACAATCAGTCAAGGCTGAATGCAAAGACTCAGGAGATGCCTCAAGGTCTTAACCACCTGATCTTTATACACCAGAAACTGGCCAAGGCAGAAACCCTTATTTACTCAAACAAAATTAATCGCTGAAAAGTTATTTGTTGGTTTTACATTTTGCCAAGAGATAAAGATGCATTTCCTTGGCAAGCATGGGAAAATAGCCTGGCATGTTCTTTGATATTTGAAGCCTCTCCGCCTGCTGGAAATAAAAAGTTAGATATGGCAGCAACAAGAAAACATGTCTCCTGTTGTACAGGCTCCGATGTGTGACCGCCGCACACCACACGGATCCTGGTTCCTCAGGTAAGGGAGCTAGACGCTGCCCTGGAGGAATGCGTGCTGTCCATGGTTCTGAAAACCAGCCCGGGACGCTTCTGGCCGGGTTTGAGGGCAGCTATTGCGAGCCTGAAACAGCACGGAGGGTGAGGTCCATGGGGACTTCCGTAAGACAGGTGTCAGTAATATACAGAACTGTTGCTGCATTTTTAAAAATATGTTTGTCTTTGCCAAGGCTGAAATAAAAACCTGCTGTCAGCCATTTCCTTCCTTTCACACTTAGGTAAAACTTTCTATTTATATAATTTTTATTTATTTTTATATTTTATATATATATTTATATATGTATATATATTTATATATTTATATTTTATACGCACACATATATGCATTTATATACACATATATATGCACACACATATACACACATATATACACAGAGAGAGAGAGAGAGAGACATATATATAAATATATATATTATAGACACACATACCTAAATTTCAATATATTAAAATGCCTTTCTTGATACAATGCTTCAGCATATTTTGCATAGGATTATTTCCTTATTTTTATTATTATCTCATGCAACTACATTAAATAGAAGATAAAATTACTGAATTCTGTAGATAGTTCAGAGCTCCGGCTTTCATGGAAATCTCTATTTTACTAAGAAGTTATGGATGACATGCTGCAGTCAGTTAATCTTCCTACCTTCTTTGAGGCCAAAACAACAGAGCATAACATTTTGCTTTTAATACCAACTGTATGTTTAAAAAAAAAAAACAAAAAGAAGAAGAAGAAGAAGAAGAAGAAGAAGAAGAAGGAGAAGGAGAAGGAGGAGAAGGAGAAGGAGAAGGAGAAGGAGAAGGAGAAGGAGAAGGAGAAGGAGAAGGAGAAGAANTGCAATCTCCATGCTGAAAAACACTTAAACACTCTGATTGAGGGATAATGAGATCTAAATGGTAGCTGAATGGACAGACACTGAAGTTACTCCTTCTATTTAGTTGAAGTTACTCCTTCTATTTAGTATCAAATTTTACAGGCATGAACATATAACTAGGCCATTATCATGCCAAGAAAAACTTCTAATATGGTTCCATTTTCATTTCGTATTGCTTCAAAGCATCACATGCTCTCCAAGTTCTCTGTGAGTTTCGAAAAAATAGAGTTGCATTAGCATTTGCTGTTTAATTTCAAAAAGATGTTCCTCCTCTCCATAAATATATCAGAAACATATTTCTAAGAAAAATCCCTGAAAATATATATTGATTATTCTTAAGCTTATTATTAGAAATGTCAGGATCTATTTAAATTTAATTTTTATAAATGCACAGGAGTATTAATAAAAACAAAACCAAAAACACTTTGTAGAATGTAACCTGTGAAAATAGAAAATTACAAAAAATTTAGCATCAGACCTAAAACTGAGCCTTAGATTAATTACTGATATCTTCTCCCTATGTACTTGCTTTGTTAAAATTTGTGCTAGGACTTGTGCATGTTAGTAGAAATATATTAGGTACTATCAACGTTATTGAATACAGTTCCCATAGGTCTGATACTGACTTCATAGCATTTAAATGGAGTCCACTTCATCCCCTTAGCCAGTTTATATTCTCCATAGTTCTTTTTAATAATATCAGATGCTCACATAAGAAAATGCAATTATTTATTTATTTGTTTATTTATTTATTTTATACTTGTCATTAAATAAATCATTGTGACTAAGCTTCTATACATATTTCAAGATTTCTCTATTTCAATCACATATATGTGTATTTATATATAAATGTAGGTGATTAATCACATAGGCTTATTCCATGTACTTAAAATATCACACAGCATTACCTTATATGGTCATGCATTTCTTAGAATCACTAACTGATATTATCTTTATTTCCCATTTGAAAATGCTAAATTTTAAGAACTACATTCAGTCTGCCCAAAACTTTGCAAATTTCCTATAAGAGGCTAAAGTCCAACAGCAAAACAGAAGCAATACAGTGTGTTCCCGCAATGCTGTCAAAATGAAAGACAGGAGTACTGTTGGATTTTTTGTTATTTCCTGGACTTATTTTATGTGGCTTCAGTTCTGATGTTAACGTTAATCAGTAATAAAGTGAATTCCTTTTGACAGCTCCTTAAAATTCTCAGGAATGTTTCTGCAAAATGAAACCATATTGCTCTCATAAAGTGTACTCTGTCTGACAGCTTGCTGACTTTCTGTCAAGGAACATGCACTCACTTCTGGGAAGCTGAAGTTTAAAAAACCAAAAAAAGCACAGAACTAAATTTTGCAAAATGTACATACTAACCTCAGTTTGCCCAAGAACAGGATGCTGAATTATACATGTACATACATGGAATTTGGGTGCAACTTTGTATGAATTTTCAAACATTTGAATGTTCAAAGGCTTTGTATAAGACATTAGAAAGTTTTCACAACCGATTCTAATAAATTTCATCCACCTTAACTTACAAAGTATTTTAAATTAAATGGGTTGATATGGATGCACAACACTCATATTGTGGATACATTATTTTGCAGAGGAAATAGGAGCTGTTCAGACAGATAATATACATTTTGAGAAAGGCATAAGAGCCGTAGCACCTTAACAGGTTTTCTTCCAGTCTATTTGCCCATAAATCTGAACTGAGCCTGACAATAAAGTCTACCCAAGTGCCTGCTCTCCTGTTTTCATTTCACCTACAATAAATACAGTGTAGGTGAAGCTTTTCAATACTCATACACAAACCAATTATAGTAGAGAAGCTATTCAATATTCAACACTCCCAAAGAAGGCACAAACATGAAATTATGCAGTGACTCTCTGACTCCATTCAGAAAGGAACAAAGCAGTTGTGTCTGGGTAACTTTTACTGAGCAATGTGACATCTTGTTACGTCTCTTTCCCCTCCTGTGATAAAAAGGTGGATTGTTCTGCATGAGAAACATGACTGTCCTTTCAGTTGTCTGAGGCACAATGACCTAAACTGACACCTTCCATGTCAATCATATTTTCACCTGCACTCTATTTCACTGCTGCAAGCCTAAGGCTTACTATGAAAAAATATAGAGAGAATTACTCCCCCAATAGCATGTTTGAACATTCAATATTCTCTCAGTTCATAGTGCTCAAAGCTTATTAATATCTTTGCTTAACTGAAGCAGTAGCTACTGCTATATTTTAATAAGCAGAGTATTTTCAAGCTCTGTAAATACTAATTATGACACTAGCAATCAACCCATTTGTGTTTGAAGGTTACCCTGAAAGAAAACTGATAGTCCCTAGCAATATCCAGCACCATGAGATACTTGAACAGAGAGAGAAAGGAACATCTCAGGCAACTGCTAGGAATCACAGTTTGCAGTAAAACAGATCATACATCAATGAGTCAGATGATAGTGAAAAAGTGAAATAGTAGAATTCACTGCATTTTAAAACAGTAGAATACATTGCATTAAAAAAAAACCACCTTTTTACTTACAGCTGGTACTGGTTTCCTTTTCCTCAGTGTTGCTGTGGCTATTGAGGCCAGGTACATCTGATCAAATGAAGCAAAGCAAAGCATGAAATATCTGTAGTTACTACTCTTTAAGGATCCTTTTGAATACCACCCCTACAACACAAAAAAAAAAAAAAAATTAAAAAGGCTTCTTGCAATTCTAACTAAATAGTACTCACAGATCTACATTCCATGTGTAGTGAAGAGACCAAAGGAAGGTAAAACATTCAACTCTGTGTATGTTATTCCAAAATACATGTACAAATTCTTAGAAAAAAGTAGGAAAACCACTAGACCTTCACAAAGAGAAATACAATAATTTTTTTCCTGTTCTTATTCAATTCACAAAGCTATCCTAGCCAGCTAGGGAAATGACTAAGAACAAAATGTCAGAAATGATGTTATACTACTGTCTATTGGGTTCCTATAAAAATAATTCAAAACCACATGTGTTTTGAAAAGAATCACTGATTCTCAACTGTCATAATTCCCTGCCAATAAACTTTCAGCCAGTGTAGAAGTTGTTAAGCAAGTCAGAAGAATCCCACATAGGTATTTCTGGAACAAATTTTCCATATCCTTCAAAAAAGTATTTAATCTTGAACTGATATGTCAGGTCCCTTCAGAGACGAGGCATTTTTAACTATACTATACATTTTATCTTTTCATAAGTACTGTCTTTGAACTCAAATGAATTTTAATATTTTGGGTTTTTTCAACTTCAAAAATAAATACTGCAAGAGATGTTCTAATTTTGTCTTGGTTGAGTGAAATAAACATTGTTTTGTGTTAAAGTCACGTGATATTTCAAAATTCTCTGTGTTTTGTTTTATTGCAGAATGGAAAAAGAGTTGCATCCATGGAAATTCCCAGCAGAAGAAGAAAAGCCAAACCTATTTTATATTTAGCCTAACCGAGCAATTTCAGTGTCTCGTTGATTAGTCTTTCCTGAAAGTTGGAGGATAGGGGAGGGGAGAATGGGACATTTCAGAAGTGCAGTTTGGTATAAAACACCCCAATCAAACCCTACAGTCATTAGATAAAATTCAGGGCTTTCTAATTTTAAAAGGGGAAAGGATCTGTTAAAATTATTCTGCTTTCCTCCCACGTCCAGTTTTTCTGCATGTTAGGAAGATTACTAAAGTCTTTCTGTACATGTTAAGATACTTTTTCTTCATACCAGCCTGAAGTTTGCTCTGTTATAGGATGTAAATCAAACAAATATTTTCAGCTGCAACATTTCACCTTGGCTTTAAATATCATACAAAAGGCCTTTCATCTTGTCTTTTTGTAGACAGGAGAGACAGTGCCTTTAGAAAAATATTCAATGCTTTGTGCCCTCAAGTTACAGTGGTTCATCTAGGCATTGGTTCTTATTATAATTTAATATGTAGCTATCTTTTTTGATAAATCAATTAGCTGACTGTTCCTAGATGTTAACAAGTTTCCCAGAGCAACTACAGATTGTTCCAGTAACTCTTCTCTGAACAATTTCCAATCTTTTCCTTTTTAAAACAGACTGCAAAAGTAGAGCAGTCTGACCACAACTTCAAATAACGTAAACAAACAAAAAAAAATCCTGCATGTCATGACTTAAAAAATTGCACAATTGCATCAAAAAACGAGCATTTCTAATGGAACATGAGCTATGGTGTGATGTTTACGTATCAGCAATGGTATTGCTGTGGTATTACAGTTCTTCTGCAAGTGTAGATATTCACAAGTCTTGAAATGTCATTCTTTTCTATGTCCACCTTGTGCCTGGTACTTCTACTGAGTTCAGCCCACACCTAAGAAGAAAGGAATACTTGAAGTAGAAAGTATCATTCCATTTTGCAAGTATGGCAGCATCAGGGGAATTTCTCAAGTATTTCCAATTTTGCATAAAGATAACATCTTCGGGTGAGGTTTTGCTGGTTTTCATTTTCTGAAAGGAGCTTATAAATTTCCCTATTGCATTCTGCACTTCTGTTAACAATGCAGTGCTTTGGTAGGCATTACTGTAAAATTTGAATGTGGAATGTATTCGTGTAATAAAACTAAATAGGCTAGGATGGAAACCAGTTACTTCTGAAAGCCAGGAGAGTCTTGCTTTTTATAGCATTACAGTCATGGCAGTCTCAGTGGTCTCCTTCTCTGTTTAAACACCAACAATTTAGGAAATCCTTGAGTCTGGGATTATTTTCTCATAGGATCAGTTATAAAGTAAAGATCTAGATCTGTAATAAGATTCTAAATATCCCTAAAGAAATTTTCCTTCATTTCTGGAGATATATAATTTGCTTTAATTAGCTGGAAACAATAGCAAGTGTTTTGCTAAAATTTCTTTGCATTACTGGAAAAAACCAGATCTGGTGTTGTTTTGGTTTTTGGTTTTTTTTACCTTTTTGCCTATTTGATTGCTTCAATATATCATATTCCATTTTCTTTAGAATGACATCACCTGCAGAGACAGCCCTGCTTTTATATTTATCCAGCTTTTATATTTTTTCTGTGTGTTTAAATTCAAGAGAATTTGTAAATAAGCCCAGACCAAAAATAACATCATTTTGAGTGATTCTCTTATGGTACAGCTAACTGCTCCTTAATGTCACTTCTGAAATAGAAATTCTTAAAAAATTAAATCAGTTTACATAAAAAATGTCAAGTCATCAGTGCTGTAGGAGACATAGCAAATTCTCAAGACTAGAACACTATTTTTTGAAGCAATTCTCTCAACCTCTATAAATTATTTGATCAGGTAAGACATTTATTTATGTTCAAATTGGCAAATGCAGTCACCCAGATAATTAAGTGGCTCAAAAATATTGATCTTCTAGGCATAATGTGGTCAATGTCAGAAATGTTTACCAGAGTAACGTTAGCGTTAATACATTCCATTCCCTTGTAAAATTATTGGGTTAGGACTTAAGACCACATCTCTTTCCAATAATCTTCAAGGATTCAATAGAATCTTAGCTCCTACTATTTGTGAGGAGTGAAGCAACATAAAAATGTTTAATACAATTTGAAACGTGTGAAAATATCCCTTGAGGTATACTCAGCATGATACTGTAATATCTGTCATGATCACTCTAATCATGAATTTCACAAAAAGTTTGTGAAAAGTGGAGTAGCACAAATTAAGACTCTGTGGCCATAATGAACATGTAGAGCCATTAATAAAGACAAATCAAAATATCGGTATGATTTTTTTCTGCACAATGCGCCAGAAAAGGCACTTACAGTGCTAGTTTGGCATGCCACCATAGCTATAGAGCATTTTTATCATTGCAAATAAAGTTGAAAATTCACAATGCAAAAAAAGACACTGAAAGCAATAGCAGACATTCTTTGCTTTCAGCAGGGTATGGCTTGTACTGTGTCATTACAAAATCAGATTACTAGTTATTTATGAAAGTATTATTTAAGACTGCTAATTTATTTAGACCTGATAGACCAACCAGTTTTTCCAGTGGATTTATTTCTGTTGGACATAATTTCTCTCTACATTTCTGCATTATCATGAAGTGTGTGACATCAAGATCCATCAATCTATAGGCTGGCACCCAAATGGTTCTATTCATATGAAGTAAGTATTATATTTGCACTTGTTGGGCTTTATCTATAAAACCCCAAGTGATATAAAGAAGGGAAATAGCTGATTAAATACAAGAACTAAGGTGTGGTAAAAACTGCTTAAGGTGCTGGTTCAAAAGAAAGAGAAGCAAGCTGTTCTTCAGGTAATTAATCTGTGGACTTCCTTGCCCAAGAGTACATGTTAAAAATCCAGAAAGACTAAAGAAGTGGCTAGCTTAAATCATGGAAAAAGATCTGCAGCGGGCTATTAAGCATGAAAAGATCCCCATTGAGTCAGAAAGTCCCAGAACTGCAATTTGTTTGAGACTAGACAGATAGTCTGGGGAGCTATTGCTGCATACTTGTACTTGTATTTTTTCCTAGACCTCCACTGTGGACCATTGTCAGAGAGTCATAATACTGAGCTAAATAAAGTTTTAGTGTGAACAAGAGCCCATTTTGGGGTTTTTATGTATTAACAATATCACCTGGAACCTATAGTTCTAGTTTTACTTCTATATACTTGAGGTAAGACTACAGGAAAAAAGAATAGGTCAAAGTTATCTAAATGTAATTAATTTTTTATATTACTTGAAGTTAAGATGTCAGATACATGAATGTCCTTTAAATACATTAACACTAAGTTTTCATTCACATGTAGACGGCTGAGGAATTATTTTTGTCCATTTGACTGTTACCCATTTGTTTCAACTTCCTTTTTTCTTTTAAAGTAATTATTATAATATTTTGTCAACTCCTCCTGATGCATAGAAGATATTTTTGCTTTTTTTTTTTGCAACAATGGAGCTGTAGGTTTGCTTGTGTTGTTACTGCATCATTCCACAGAAGGTTCATGCCTGTGCAAAAGAAATTAATACATTTAAAAAGTGGCAGTAATGGCTCCAAAAAAGTTATCAGAACAGAAGCTTTATTAGAGCCTTTGTCTACAATGTTTTTATGGCTGAAATATCTGTCTTCCTGTAAATGACTATTAAGACTCAGGATTTTTTCAAGGACTTTATTATTTTTTGTTGTAGGTTAAGAATTAATATAAATTTTAGTGAAATTCCTGGGCTGCACCAAAGAAGTACGACAGCAGTTTGAAGGAGGTGCTTCTTCCCTTCTACTCCACTCTCATGAGACCCCACCTTGAGTACTGTGTCCAGCCCTCAGCACAGGAAGGGCATGTTGGAGTGGGTCCAGAGGAGGGCCAAGAAGATGATCAGAGGGCTGGAGCACCTCTCCTGTGAGGAAAAGGCGAGGAGAATTGGGATTGTTCAACTTGGGAAAGAGAAGTCTCTGGGGAAACCTTGCTTAGGTACCCTTTTGGTACCTAAAAGAGGCTTATAAGAAAGGTAGGGACAAACATTTTAGCAGGGTTTGTTGAGATAAGGCAAGGGGTCATGGTTTCAAATGGAAAGAGGGTCAATTCAGATTAGATTTAAGGAAGTTTTTTACAATATGAGAGATAAAACAACAGCTTTTTGACCAGAGAGGTAATGGATGCCCCATCCCTGAGCACACTTAAGATCAGGTTGGATGGGGCTCTGGGGAACCTTATCTAATTGAGGATGTGCCTGCTCATGAAGTGGAGTTGGAGTAGATGATTTTGGTGGTCCCTTCCAAGCCAATCTAGATCTCTCCTCTCAATTATGTGGTGCCTCTTTGAAAGTCTGACATATTCAGCACCCAACGCACATACATCAATCCTGTCTGTCAAACTCACTTCTACTATCTGAACTAACAAGTATGCTGAGCATATCTGCTTCCACACAGACATAAAAAAGAAGAAAAGTCTGTGAGAGTGGCTACTTTTTATATCCTACTACAGCTTGGGATATAGAAGACTTCAGTTTAGATTTCTGTTTTGAAATAGACTACTCAGAGTAGAGATCCCCAGACTGTTGTTCTACATCCCCTTACACAAAGTGAAGAGATAAGTGTCAGCATCACACAAAAATGTAAGATCACCACAAGACCACTTCTTCCTCCTTCAGTCTTCTGTGACAAGGTTAGCCACCAAACACCCCTTAAGCCAAGATATGTATGTCTGTCTCCTCACTTCAGTATTTCCCAGTATTCATCAGCCACCCACTGACATGGATCAGGTCAGCACTCACCTGAATTCTGTTCTTTGACTTGTCCCTCCTCAAGGACTGGATTCTATATTCTATCTTCTGAAACAGCATCTCTGTGTTAAGTATCATGACGTTTAACTCCTCTTCAGAGATCCGCTCCTTACTGTCAATTATTTTCAGTCATGTCAAGATCATGAACTTTATTCCCTGTGAAAAATTACAGCCCATGTCAAAAAATTTACATTGATTTTGACTCCTGAGTGATTTTATTAGTTTTCTTGGGCCTCGTTCCAGTTTTACCACATAAAATGGAAAAGATGCCAAAATGGAGCTTGTCGAGGGAAGCAACACCTGTGTATCACAGAAGAGTATCAAGGAAGAATAGACATGCAGTCATTTGCAATAATCTTTTTAAGTTTATTCATCTAAAATTAGGATGCGCTGAGTGCTTTATACCTGAGATGAGTCATATCCAAAGCTCAGGTCCCTCACTTCACTAATAAAGACAACCTATGGCATGAAATGCAACCAGGGCTATACTAAGAGAAGTGTTAAAAACTGGACTATCTAAAATAAAATAAAAGGTCATGGGAAGATATATCTCCTAAGCCAGCACAGTCTACCTTTCTGGAATGTTTCACATTGAGTAGCCCAGCTGAACGAGGTGTTATGCAGAAACTTTGATTACCATCAGTCCAGACAAGATGCAGAAAGAACCACATCTCTGGTGAAATTTGTGGATTGCCTTCGCCATTTCAGTGGTGCTCTAAATGCAGCCTCATGGACCCCAGCACAGGTATTATCAGCTAAATGGGGAATGTGCAGTCAGCTTAACCCATGAATGCTACTTCTAAAGGCAAGAGTGTAACCTTGTGGCCTTGAAGTTCCGTGTATCACAGTAATATTCAGTTTTAGTTTGTTCCTCTCTGTTGGGTTTTCTTTTGGGTGTGGGTTTTCGGGGTATGGTTGTGGGGGTTTTTTTCTGGAGAAAGTTATTACAATGATCAGATCCAGTCTGAGATCCTACACTAAGGTTAATTCTGACTGATAAAGAATACCAGAGGATATTACAACTTATACTGAAGAGGAAAAAGCATCAAAGCTGAAAATCTAACATCTAGACATAGTCTGATTTATCAATTAAATTTAGTTACTAGACTTCAGCTGATTTTTGTCTACTTGGTATCTCTGGCCCATTATTTTTCAAATATCATAAAAAATGTAAAAACCAAACAACTCAAACTCTTATACTCTTTTTATAGTCACTGTTCGGCCTCTGTGTCTGTATCAAATTCTCCCACAGAGTTAAGACAGAAATTTAGTATTGTTCCCTCAGATGCTTGCTCTTTTGTAGTCCCAGATGTGAGGGAGCTCATGGACAGGTTTTCCCAAGCAGACTGTTTTATCTTTGCTATGCTATTGCCAAGAAGAAATACATTGCTTGTTTTAAGCTGGCACTTGTAACACAACATTGCAGTGTGTTTAACTTCCTTCCTATCTTCTTCCTTGGTCAATATACTTCCGATCAATATCCAGTCTTAAAAAGAGACATGTACTTCAGGGAACTTTCCAAGAATGGATTTGATAGAAAATGAAAGGAAAATTTTTTACTGATTTTTCAAAAGGGATTGGTTTCCTTAATATTGTAGGCCACAATTAATACAATTTTCTCTCTTGTTGAATACATTCACAATTCTTAATCTTCCCAAGTTATTATACCTGGCCAGTGAAAGAGAATTTCTTATGTATTTGAAGCATTTTGCAAAAAATTTTAGAATCATTTAAGATAATTCTAGGAATAGAATAATGAAAAATTATTTGTGCCTGGGCAATTTATAGTTCAGGTTGTTCGAGACACTGGAATATTAAATTCATGTTAATACTGCTATGACCAAATTACAGTATAACTTTTTTCTGGTGGGCCCCAAAAGAGAAAATGTATTTTCCCCCAGTGTTTCTAATGCCTGTTTTTATATTTCAATCAATAGAAAACCCTAAAAAAAGAAATGATATTTTTATGTGAAAAATGAAATTAATAACAAAGTAAAACCAAGACTAAAAACTTTAGAGTATTAGATAATACTGAACTTCCAATTTTTCAAGACAACTTTTTTTCCTTTTATCATTTCTGTCAGTATTTCCAGTTAATAACTGCAACTGGCTGACCTGCTAAACTGGGTATTGCTAGCAATACCTACTATGATTTCATTTCCAAAGACAATAACTGTAAATATTTACAACAGTTTCCTATCATGCTGCCAGATGACTGCTAGGAAACACGCTGGGTTCATTTTTTGCTCTTGCTATTTATTTGCTGTGTAAAGAATGATTCATGTCATACCAGTCTGCATTCATATTCAGTTTGGTGATAGGTTCTTCTGTACCAAGTAACATCACTCTGTTTCCTGTCAGCTCTCTTAACTGGTCTGAGCTAGCACACCTAGAGACAACCTACTCAGCCAGTCAAATATACAGCACCTCATGAAGGATGAAGGTAGAAGTGATTCTGCATCCTCAGCATTTTCTCTGATACATTCCTAGTTCAGAGCACCAAAGACCATGGTACCACATGTGTCTCCTCATTCTCACTTCTCTTTCTCCAAACATGGCAGGTGTAGGGGACTGTTATCTATCCAACAGATAATTGGTACCATGTTCTAAGACGCCTTGATCTTGCGTAGACTTGGAGATTGTCAGCACACTGTCACTGCATTCCAGCAGAGCTCTTATTAGTTAACTGTACTTGACAGAACCTCAGAAACTGCATATTTTAAGTTAGGAAGCCTGACATGGTAAAGGTTATCACTTTCTTTCTCTGGATGATTACTGGCAGCATTGATAAACATGTATTCCTTCTCCAGTTCATCAGAAGACTGATGGGAATATGTCTCTTTATAGTTTAAATTTTAAAGTTCCTGATGCTTTGCAGAATTGTTTGTTGTTGAAGTCCTTGGCTGATAATATAGTTACAGGCATATATATACACATATGTATATATTTATATGCATCTTTGCCCATTTGGCTATTATCTCTCATTTTTCAGAATATTAATGAAGACATATTTGATTTGAGGAGGAGAGGGAATTCCAAGTACCAGGACTGGAATATTTTTTAACTTCCTGTGATTTTATTTATTTATTTATTTATTTATTTATTTTTCTATCTTTCAGTCTTTCTATCTACCTATCTAGTGCTTTGAACTTCAAATATTACAGCTCTTTCTCATCAGAAACAATTGCACCACTGCAGGAATTTGTTCTTTTGATGACTCTGAATCAGGACAGTAGAGACAATTAGGGTTATCAAAGTCATCAACAACATTATTTTGTGAGTTTCACTGCTGTTTTATATGTGCATTGTTCTCTACTGTGTAAGTACTGGTACCTGAAAACGGTCATAATCAATGCAGTTAAGCTCAGCAGAAAACTCTTGCACAAGATTGTTAAAATCTTTTGGGGATTTGGTTATGGCTGTTCGGCAACTACAAGTAAAGTAGAACTCCTTAAAGTGTCATGTGGAAAAATACAAGAATTAAACTAGGATAAAATCTTGACAGATAATTCCTAGCAGTGTGTGGCTGTCACAGCAGAACTTCCAACTTTGTGTGCTCATTATCACAGAGTAGTAGAGAACATTTTTGTTGCAGTAGACTCTTTCCAGGAAGGTAATAATTAGGTATCTTTGCATTTTCTGATGTGATTTTCTAGAGACTTCCGTCTACGTTTTCAAAAGTGACTGGTGGTTTGAGGTACTCAAAGAGAAACAGTTTAGAGTGAAACACTGAGTATCTGCTCTCTGAAAACTAGACATTTAGAGGTCCCTCACGCTCTTGCATTTGAAAAACGGAGGAACACATTACTCCAAGGTTACTGGTTAAAATGCAGCAACATGACTTCCTGATACTAGAGAAGATATTTTACTCTCATGGGAGGAACAGATGACTTTGATAGAAGTTGTCAAAGTGTTGGACTACCAAAGGATTGTTCATATTACTTGAGAAGACAAGAACCCATCATTCTGTTCCAGGGAGAGCGTTCTGCTGTCATGGAGAAATGCGTAAGAACAAAAAACTATTTCCATGATATTTTAGCAGAAGTTTGATGCTTCCTGAGAAAGTTGAAGCTGAGGAAAACAGTCGTGTTTAAGAATCAAACTTCCAAAGAAGAGATGAAATGGAGATGGATGGAGGGTATTTTACTTGCCTCTTTGTCCTCTGCAGTCAGTTCCTGTGACTTTTAGTCATATATCCTAGCACGTGCATTGCATAGGCCCGAGTTATGATGTGAAAAATCAAATTTATACCATGGCATCATGACCAGACACAAATCCATTTAGACAGTTTTAAGTGAAAGATGTTATATCTGCAGAACCAGTAAGAAAGGTTTTAATAGCTCAGTCACTCAAAACAAACAGGTTCCTTTATGACAAATAGACTTTAAAGATACCAGAACAGAATCTCAGGAACCCATAAAATAATTGACAAAATATGGATAAAGGGGAAATCTCTCCTTGAACTTATTTTACTGAAGGAAAAAGTGAGACAAGTTGGGGAGAAGGTGGCATACATGATATGATGGTGACAGGTTTAGTAAGGATGGGATCAGATGAGAAGGAAGTCAGATAGATTTAAATTTCAGTATTTTAGTAGTATGTAGGAAACTTCAAAACCTTGACATATCTTTAATAGTATTTTTGGGACTGGATTAACATTGTTGCAGACACATTTTTATTTGGTATAGAATAATTTATGACAAGAAATAAAGACCAGACTGTACAACTTCTAAGAAATTACTCTAATATTTTTATTGTATGCAATCTGTTAGTTTTGTCTGCTGTGCTTACATAGGAAGCACTGAGTAGTAAAGTAAGAACTGTTGTCATTGCTCAGAAATGCTCTCTACAATTACAGAGGAATTAAAAATAAAGAAAGAATGCTGAGAGGAGAATTTACCCTTATGATAAGAAAATTCATGGTCTTGTGCACACATCAAATGTTTCACAGCATATTAAGTATTTCTCATCTTCCACTATGAAGAAGCTTCTTCACAGAATATTTAACATTGAAGAAGGAAAACTCAAGGGCCGTCAGGGGTTTCCTGGGGGATTCTTCCATAAAATTGGCTACATTCATAAGAAGTCTAAAATCCAGAGACCTAATGCAAAATGCTTTAACCAATTCTTTGTTCTGTGGTCATGTACCAAAGACTATAAAGTTTTCTTAGTAAAATAATTAAAATATCTCTGAAAGTAGCTGGCTACACATTTCAATTATTTGAATATGCAGTTCTCTGACAATTTACATAAGACAGTATTGTAAAAAAAAAACTGAAATAAGCTATACTCCCTCTACTTATTTTGGAGGCCTCACTTTGTGCATTTGTGCAATCGGGGTTCAGCTGAGATATTTGGCCATTTTGAGAGAGATTTTCCTAGAATTTTTGTGCTATCGGAATAGCTATGCATATGCAATGACATTTAAGACATTTGATGGAATTATCCTGGTGGATGTCCCAGTTGCTATCCACCCTGTGGATAACAAGAACTGAGGGGTAAAAGAGAATAATAAAGAAAATGAGAAGCACATATGTATCTTTGGAAATTACCTAGTCACTCATATGTCTTTACAATTGATATTATAATTAGTCAGCTTCGAAATTTTATCGCAGTTCAGCCACCACAATACACAGTTAATTTTGTGAGACCAAGAGAAAAATTTGATATGAAACATGAAGACTATTCCAAAATTTGCCGCTGGGTATAATACAAACTCTCTTTACCAATAATGTCTTATTCTGTTCTGGCAAAGGTCTGACATTTGTTTCTTTATATGCCTCTCATGAGCAGCTTGCTATAAGTGATTAATTCAATTACTTTATCTAAACAGAAACTGGGGAGTTTTGTGTCAGCTTTATGAAGTATAACGGACTATGTCATATGTGACAGTGCCTACCAGGAGGAGATTTTCGGCAGTGTTGAATGCACTTCACTCATATTTTCAGTAACAAGAAAAAAATTACAAAGCAGTTAAAGTAGCATGAAAGAAATGATCTAACTATTCAAAAGGAAAGAGAAAAGAGAGAGATCTGCTCACAAACAGCTGACCTGCACTGTTATGTTCCTTGATATATTCAGAAAACTGTACAGTTGAAATATCCAAAATAAATGTAGTTATTGTATGGGGTTAGAACTAGATGATCTTGAAGGTCCCTTCCAAACCAAATCATTCTATGATTCTATATGCTGCTTTTAGACTGCTAAATGCAGTCCCACTTAATAAAACGTAAGTATTCCCTACTTCATACATCATCATCTTAAACACTTTTTTTCAGTCTAGACCTCTTTATGCTTAATTTAAATCAATTTTTCCTACTCTTTAAAGCATTTCTGTAATATTATACACTTTCCTGTATGTGGCTCTTTATTCAAAATAAGATGGCTAATCTCTGATAGGACAAGTCCAAATTGTCTACGTAGTAGTCTGAAAAATGGATAGCGGCATCAGATGTATAATTTCAATGTCTGCAGGAGCTCTCTAAGGGTAGTAGACCAGTTAGGAAATGCATTAGGGAGTTGGGTGAATACTAGGACAGTAAAGTTAGAAGGCTAGAATAAACTGGGGCAGTGAGAAATTTCCTAATAAAGTAGTAGGAGAGACAAAAAAAGTTCCTGGTGAAATTTACTTGTTATCTGTTCTGCTGAAAAACAGGTCAAGAGAGGATGGTAGAGAAATGACTGGCCAAGGAAAAGTTGGAAGGTCTACTGAAAGGTTTCCATGAGAGATACTGGTGTGATTACCGGACGTTTTCATGGAAGGCCTTCAAAGAAGGAACCAAAATTAAAATCAAACCTTATTTCTAGGAATCTTAATTTTGAACTCTAATTATGTGCTAAAATGCATTGCTACACTTCATCTTGCTCTCTTCAACTGAAGAAAGTGTTGCTTAATGAGTAACCTTTCAATACAGCCTTTTTCTCAATCTAAGGTGCTCACTTTAGATTCTCATGCACTCTGCTCTGTATCAAGGTTCTGTAAAGCTAATACTCCACCCTGTAGTTAGGTCATTGTCAGGGTTTGAGACAAATTTGGAGGAAAATATCCTCTGATAGAAGGCAGGCCACAACTGCCCCTCCCCCACCAGGTTCGGGAAAGAAACATTCCTTGGAGGAATGTGAAAAGGGAGGAAAAAAACCTATTTATTTAACAAACACACAGGAAAGGAATAATAATGCTAAATAATAAAACCCCTCACTTTGGAGAGAACCTGGTAAATTCAAAGTCCTTTTGTGGGTGTGGCTGTCTCCTCTTCGGAGCTGGGTCGGCGTGGGGGTCCCGTCCCCTCCCGGGCCTCGATGGAAAGTTCTCCCAGATGATGCTTCGCTGTTGTTGCACAGNTTCTTACCTAAACAGATTTACTGAAAGTTTTACAAACCTCACAGTGTTGCATAAAGAATTATGAGCAACAGTTAGTAAAAAACTAAATTGAGGATTTCAAAACTTTCCTGTAAAGCTGATTTTAATGCCTGTCCAGAGACATGCTGAAATTAGTGACAGTTTAAAGAGTTTAAGGAAGTTGCTTTGAAAGTAAAGATATTTAATTTTTTTTGTCTAAAACACCTGATTGTCCTGGTTTCAGATGGGATAGAGTTCATTTTCTTCTCAGAGGCTCGTACAGTGCTGTGTTTTGGATTTAGTATGAGAATAATGTTGATAACACACTGATGTTCTGTTTGTTGCTACATAGTGCTTACTCTAAGTCAAGGACTTTTCCTTGATCTGCCAGTGAGGAGCTGCACAAAAAGCTGGGAGGGAGCACAACCAGCACAGCTGATTCAAACTAGTCAATTCCAATTCTCCTGCCCATGCCACCAGGGAAGAATGGGGGTAGCTAGTGAGCAGCTGTGTGGTACTTCGGCTGTGGTTAAACCATGACACTCATTTGGAGTTTATTTCTGTATTTTATAGTACTAACAAAGGCTCTCAGAAACTCTTAAATAGGAAAAAAAAGTTGGTTTCAGTGGAACGAACTATCTAGATCAAGCCCCCAGGTATGTTTTATTCTCTTCCCAAGCACAGAAAAATTGTTTGGCATGATACTTCAACAGTGGGTCTCATTTTTTTTCCAGTTTAGTAAGAAATCCAAGAATAAATTATTCATTTTGATGTATAAGAAATTCTTATTTAAGCTACCTAGCTACTTCATTTGGCCTGGAAGAACTAAATAGAGTTATAGGTCTTCTTAACTCTATTAAGAACATGTAGAAGTAATGAACCTTTAATTCTTTAATGTCCACTAATTGATGCAGGATTTGGGGTTCTACAAGGCACTGTAAAGTTACTGCCACTGTCCTAACAGAGGAAACAGGTGCTGTCGAAACGGCTAGAAATTTCTTAGGTGGGATTTTCTAATTGCAGTGTTTACATTTATGTTTTCCACACTTCATGCTTTGCTCAGAGCTTAAATCCACAATCATCCATGTTGTTGGGCAGTTTAGTATAGCAGGCTTAGACAGCCTGGTGGCTTGATCAAAATCATATCTGGAAAAAGAGAGAAATATTTCAGCACAGCATCATATTTAGCCTGGCACACTTTTGTTTCCTAAGCAAAAGAGTAAGAATTTGCTTATAGAGGACTACATAGTCAGCACTCAACAAAATGGAAAGTGATTTTTGTAGTGAAATGAATTTAAAGGGAGACATGCTTTCTTTCTCAGGTTCTTGCTCTGCCTAAGAGACAAAAATGTGAGGATAAACACATAAGTATGGCTTCTGTTGTTATTTCTCCCTAGGAAAGTTCAAGGCTGCTTTACATTTAAATTTTTATATTTGATCACAACACAGCATAATAATAATATGATAAGATCAGAAGGTCATCTAGTTATTGTTCTCTTCTGAATGAGAATATATAAAAACTCTCTGTTAGTGGCCTGTAGCAGGAAAGTAGATGCTGAAATACTGCTAAGTGACATTAAAAAAGACTGTATTAATATCTTTCTCATTTTCTCAGTGCAGACATAATATATAAATACTAGAATGGAAAACGGAGATGCAGGGTTTGTGCACACTTATCCTTGGGTTCAGCGCAATTTTGCTGTGCATTGACACATCACAGCTTTCTTTAATAATCTCTTTCATCATAAAGTACTGGATATTGAATGAGCAAAGTCAGAGCAATCTAGCTTCCTCCACTTGTAGTCTGAGAATACCCACATTTCTGAGAAGCATTGAAAGAAAGCTTAAAAAGATTCAGAAATGCTCAGCCTCACTGTCAACTCTTTTTCTGTCTCTGATGTAGGCAGGAGTTTGAATTTGAGTTGTGGGAATTGCTTTGAAGTTCTCTCTTCTTTATTCCTCCATGTCAGCATTCACAAGGACAGAAAATTGAAGAGGCAAAATATAAAGCCCTTAATCACCTTGATCAAGATAATCAAATGACAAAGGCTTGAAGAATGGGCTGTAGGCTGAACAAAGACAGGACAAATTCCAGTAACACTCTTCCCCATTTCAGGAACATTCGTGTGCCACCAAGAAAGGAAAAGAATTTATTCCCTGTTATAAAAACACTAATTTCCTAAATGGAGGTCAAGGACCTGATTTGAGCTTGTGATTCCTATCTGACTTAAAAAATACACCCTGAATTCTACTTGGTCTGGTGGTAAAAATGGGACAAAAAATATAAGCAGAAAGAATAGCCTTCATTAAAATGAAGTGAAATATGCTACTTTTCCCCATAAACCTTGTCCAGTTAATTCCATGAATAGTGTGTTCTTTCACTGGAATTTAAATGTTGTCTTCCTGATGAAACTTTAGCTCATGCTAATTAATAAATGCTGTAGATGGTCAGACTCTTGAACTGCAGAATTACACAAATATCGATGGATACTTAATAGAGTCTTACATCAAGTTCAAGCAATATAATGCCTGGGGGATTGCACTGCCTTAGGGCAAGCAGAGAGATTTTGTCCAGTTCTGAGTCGGTCTTATCTTCTGTGACCCGTAGCAAAGGCAGGGTAAGAAAGTGACATCAACTTAAAGCAATTATGCCTGATGCAAGTTGATAGCTACTCTTGCAGTCCAGGGAGAACTGATACACAGGTCTGGCAAGTAGGAGGCAGAAGCAAGAGTTAGAAGATGTTAGAGGGAAAGAGGAGGATTAAAAATGCCTCAGAGAGCTAAAAATGTCTCCCTACCATTCTGGTGACATTGTCTAATATATGACAAATACCCATATGTGCAAGCCTTCTGTATCATTCACAGAATGCTCAGCAATGCTGTGCTGCAAACTCTAGTTTCATATTTCCTCACCTTTTGTCCCTTTGCACTCTGCAGCCTTGCCATTGTGTTAATGTAAGTGTGGGTTGGACTGGGCATTTGGCTGCATGCGGGCGGAAAGGAAGTCCTTTGAAAGGTTTTAAATGGTCATAAAACCAGAACTGAAGTGTCCTGTCAATCCTCCTTTTCCTGGCTGTATTTTGGTGTTTGTTTGTAAGGAGATCGAGTTCACATTACGGAGGAGATCTTTGCTTACAGAATTTTTGCTAAATCTTGCTTTCTACTTGTCATTCAACACTAAAGGACCTTGTTTCTTGGTGTCTGTTGTCTGTGGCCTATCCTTGTGACAACTAAGTGCATGCTGTAAAATGAAATTAGGAAGATATTATCTGTGGTAACAGCTGATAACTTTGAAATTTAGCATTTCCTGAAAATACTAATTTATCAAGACTCCTTTTCAAAATCAAACATGAGAAGGATAGGAAACAACATGCCATAGGAGGTTAATTAATACATCACAGGAAGAATCTATATGTCTGACCTATATGCTAATCTTCTAAGGACTGCAATGATTTTTGCAAATTTTTGCAAATTTAGGAAGTAGGTAGTGATTGTATCTTTCCTGAGCTGATGGATTGGTTTCAGAGAAGTAATGCAAGATATTGAGAAGAGCTTTTAGTTACTCTCCTCAAGGACTTGTTCTGATCTTGTCTTATGTTTGTTTATGCATTGTTGCCAAATCGACACTGTCAAAGATCATGCACAAGGACAACAAATTGTGATGATTTTTTTCTTAACTTCATTATTCCTGAGCCAAACAATAAATAGCGCTTTTAACTTCTTTCTGATCTTTGATAATTTTGCTACATCTTTCTCCAGAATATCTTGCAAAGAAATTTCTACTTTAGGTCTTTTATTACGTACTAAACCGAGTCATGAGGAAAAATATATGGCATGGGCAACAGATTATTATATTTTAGTAAAAGAAATCTATACTAAAATTAGAATTATGAAAACAACGGTTCTTCAAATTAATCCTCATTCTCATGTTCAAGACACCAGGCTTCCAACTCTCTCATTGCAAAGGGAGCAGTGTGTGATTTGTTCTGGAAAGATGTGCTTGATATAGTTATAAATGGAACCCTATAATGCAGTAAGTGATAAGGCATTTCCATTGATTGTCCAGGGAATCCTTCAAGATCTGATGGAAGACAGTCTGTTATTTCAGTAAAAGGATAAAATGTATGACTGTGACAGAATTTAGTATTATAGGCTGCTACCATTTAAAATGTACTAATCCTGAAAAAAAATTGAGTAAAAAGATAATATAGCACAAAAAAAGAAAAAATTAAAAATTAGAATTTTTTTTAAATGTTGCATGCCATTCCTTCAGTATAGCATGTTTTCATTTTTAAAACCTAGAAGTGTTTTTAATAGAATTTTAACTTAAGCCAACAAATATCAAAGCCCATTTTCACTAACATTTGAAAACTCCAAAATACTATCAGAGCTAAAAATGTGCTTTGTTCTTTCTAGAGCAGTTTATAGAGCCACACTTATATTTTTAAGGAAATTATTTAAAACAAGGATTTGGCCAGGAAATTAATTAATTTAATAATAGCTTTTAGCTGCAGGTAAAAAGAAAGATGTAAGAGAAAACCAACTAAATAACTTCATCAATATACTCCTGAGAAATACTAACATACCTGAGGTAAATTTAGCAGAAGTGAAGGATCAGAAATGGTTAACATCTAGGCAAAGGAGTGGAAACTGGTGAGTCCAGGTGGCTGGGACCTTAACGTGTACAGAAGAAAGATGATCAGAGAAAAAGACAAGCTTTCAACCAAGGTTATCACTAAAATGTAAGGGTTAATTTTCAAACTTCAGCAGAACAACAACAAAGGAGAAAAGAAAGAAAGATGATCAGTCTTGGCTCCAGCATTGACCCGGCTGATGGGTGCTGGGGGTGTACCACGGGGGCTTTGTGAAAGTACCTTTTTACAGATAAGTTTCCCCACCCGGGGGCTAAGTTTTTCACTTTCTGTGCCAATTAGTTACCATGTGCAGATCATTCTTCTAGACCCTTCTGGAAATGGGCTGAAGGGCTTTGGGGGTTTTTGGTGGTCTTGATCTCCCCCTATTGGACTGACCTTTGGGCCTCAGTCCATACCTGCTTCTTGACCTCATTCCTGCAGTTGCGCTGCAGTGTATTGTGCTTATCTCCAAGAGACAGAATTGTTTATCCAGAAAAGTGCTGCCCTACCTCCATATAGCCCCCATCTCCAGTTACATCCCGTTCTTTCCTGCCTGTTGGCACAGTGTGTTCTTACCAACAGTCCTGGATTGGTTCCATGGCTATCCAGTTATTGCTGTGTGACATGTACTCGTTAGCCCCATATCTCCTGGGCTTCCACAACAGTTACTTGTTTAAATAGTCCCTTCTCCTTGTGTGAAACTATTTCAGCATATTAAAGGCAGAAAATTCTTGACAAATTGTAATGACAGTCTGATACAACTGTAACTCCATCAAGATTTATGATTTTGTTCATTGAAGATGTGGCATCTATTTTGAATGTGTTCAGAACAAGATCCCGTGGGTGAAAAACATACTTCATTGGACAAAAGGAGTAAAAAACAATGGTAGGATACAGCAAAAGTTGAAAAAAGCTGCTGCCTTCTATTCCCTCTGACTTCTTTTGTAAAAAGAACACTCTCTCTCTTTCATCTTGCCAGAAAAATAACATCTGCAATCCTCGGGTTCTGCTTAACCTAGTCTTAATCTTATTAGAATTTCTTTAATAACAGAAAGGAAATTGAATTTGTGCAGAAGTAGGAAACATCCTTATGAAAACCTCTAGGCACCCTGAAAATTGTTTAAAGAAATTATGTAATTAAATGTGCAAAAAACATTTTCAACTTCAGGTTGCTAAAATAGGTTTAAAAACTCAACTCTGAAAAATAACTATACAATTTTTATATTAAGTCTCATTAAGCTCTATTACTACTTTAATTATCAATAAAATTTTACAATGCAGCTTTTCCTAGATGCTCAGACCCTTCATTTCTTCTTACCTGTCAGCCTCAACTCAGAGTAACCCAGATATTGCAGTGAGAAGTGCCTTTCTTGTGTGACTTGACATTCAGTACTACGTAATCATGGAATTATGCTAGCAAACAAAGAATGCCACAGGTTGTGACAAACCTGGAGGGATGAACCTGCATGCTTTGATTATAAATATCCTTGGGGTTTCTTTTTTATACAAACTTCATCAAATTAGAAAACAAAGCATCACAACTTATATCACAGATTGAACAATTCTGCTTGTGTCAGTAACCAAAGCCATCAAAGTCTCAAAGACACCGAAGAAATTAAAATCATGGTGATGAGACAACTAGGTAATGTTTCAACACACAATGAACACAACTGTTTATCACAGGATGCTACAAAAGCTTAATTTCCATTGGTTGGTTCAGAAAGACCAGGAAAAGGAAAAAAACAAAACCCCAAACCAACCACAATACAAAGAGCACATGGCTTTGAGTACTCCTGCAAGATTTAACTGAAGAGATTCTGAAGGGGAAGTTTTCCATTTGCTGTTTTTGATAATTCTTGTTAATGTAGTTTTATTTTGATTTTAACCAACAGATGCAGGATCAACAATGTGCGTGCATCTGCAGATGCAAATTTCGTGCCTCATGCATATTTCATAAACAACCAGCACTGAAATGAAGAAAAACTGCTTATACAGATTCACTCTTAGGCCATATACTTGTTAATTTTAGTACACTTCTCCCATGCAAGAAACAAAGGACTCTCAAGGAGAGCAAACAAGAATTAAAAATATAAGTTAGGTGTAAGAATATAAGCAATAAATTGAACAGCCAGCAGTGATTTGAACATACAAAATTGTTGTGCCAGCTTATATTGACTCCCCTTTTAAATACAGCATTTCATCATAGACCTAGTCTCTACAAGTCTCATTCCCATGGCCTCAATTTAACAGAGTCTTGAAACACGTGAGTAACTTAGGTTGTCACCTGGAGGTTAATAAAGCAATGAAGCAACATGTGATATCAATCAGGATATTTCTAAAGGATCTGAGTACCCATGCCTGGAAATATTTAAAAGCCGTATCGATGTGTAACTTAGAGACACAGTTTAGATGTGGGCTTGACAGTGCTGGTTTAACGCTTGTATTCAATAATCTTAAATGTCTTTTCCAACCTAAATGCTTCTGTATTTCTATGATAAAAATGTTCTTGAGAAAAAGTGTCACAGCTGTGAGGATCTTTGCATGATCACATATTATCATACACCGGCAGCACCAGTGTTTTTTCTTATGTAAGTTTTCTCTTATGAGCCTTCAGTATATATAAGCAAATAGATGAGTACCCCACGGTTTAACAAAGAATGTTCATAGATAAGTGGATTACTATATAAAGTCTATGTAAAAATATAAGAAATGTATTAGAAACTTTATTTAGAACTGTTCAAAACCTCAAAATTTTATTCTTTCATTTTTCTACTGGATAGCACTTCTAATATCACATTAGATAAAGAGATTGACATTGACATAGATGTGCTATGAGAATTAAAAAATGAAACATTGGAGAAAAAATATCCCACTTGAAATTATAAAAGTAGAGGAAATCATAATGATTTTCATTTTAATAGATCATGGATGTTTTAGTGTAGTTCAGTACGGTTTCCATATCCAAGAACTTTTCTCTGGCAGACAACTAAAATATCTCCTATCTGAATTCTCCTCTTTACTGTACTTGTTCAAAAGGTAAACTCTAAATCTCATGTCAAATTACTGTCCTGGATCTAACTGGGGAACAGTATGAGGAGACAAGAAGTACAAATTCTGGAAAAAGGTATTGTCTCTAATTAGTAAAAACTCTCTATTTTCAAAATCTTTCTCTTTGGGATGTACTGGCTCCCTTGCTCTTCTACAGCTACGGAAAAGGAGCACTTCTTGCCATTTTTGTGTACAATTCCCACTCTCAGCCCAGTCCCAACGTCACACCTAGTTTCACCTTGTTTTGCTGCTCTGCCTGTTCCAGAGACACCCCACAGCTCCTGCTGCCCATGTCCACACTCTGGCTGCCTACTGTGAAGTCTCAAGCACTGACCTAGATTAGTGAACTCTAGATCACCCCATGCCAGAGAGAGATGCTGAGTGACAAAATAGGCAATGTGGAGAGTCAGGAAGTTTGTGCATAAATGCCGAGTCGGAGCTCCAAGATGACTTGACAGTGCAGATAATACTATAATGTTTATGCACACTAAACTACTCAAGACAGAACATAAAGACAAGGCATGCAAATATGAGCAGGAGAGAAGATAATTTCACTCAGCCTCTGAGGAGTCAAGTTCAGAAAGAATAGGAGACTTGCTACACTTCTAGATGCACTAAGGGCCACACAAGACAAACCCAAGAAATAGTTTTGTCAGGGATGAATTTTATAGTATTTCATTTTTCTGCTTCAGTTCTCAGCCTAGGAAATTTAAAGCTAGACAAAACCAGGAACAGCACATTTTCATCAACTTGATGTTTATCTGCACAAAATCTTGTATGTTATCTTAAACAATACAGAATACTTTGACAAATATACAACTAAACCTACAGTAAGCTTCAGGAATGTCTGAGGATTTTTCCTTACAATATATGAAAGGTTCTCATATGGTCAGGAATACTGTTTGCTTTTTCTCTGGTTAACACTACTTTAGATCATAGTTTTAACAGGCCACATTTTTTTTCAGTTCTAGCTCAGCAATCAAGGTTTCTAGTAACTTGCATGTTTAAATGTTATCTTTTTCTTGCTTCATATGGCAATATTTTTATTTGCTTTTTTTGTTGTTGTTGTTTTCTCTAAAAAAATCCCATTGCAAAAAATATCAAGAAAAACTCACTGTCTGGAATTATGTTTAGAACAATTATATTGAAATACAAACTGAACACAAGAGATCAGTATGTACGTTATACGCTCAAGATACAAAAATTCTCATGACATACTTAACAAACTTTAAGAGTGCGTAGAATAACACTTAAAGGGAAAAAAATAATGAAAAACAATATTTTTTTTAGTATTTTCTTGCAAGTTTTAGTTAAATAGTAAAGTATTGGTGAAATAGAAGAATATCAGTAGCTTGTATATCCATCAGGATAACTGAACCAAACTATGGATCTACTTGGCATGATGCCACATGCACTTTTCTAACCCCCAAGACGGCTAATGAATTTAGAAAATATTGAGATTCCAAGAAAGCTATGCTTTTTTTTAATAAATTTTGCTTAATAGATAAATAATATGAGTTTAAGGCTGAAATTGGCATTTTACTCACTGTTTCTCACCCAGGGAGGTGAGATGAAGAGACTGACCTATAGAACAGGAAAAACATGAACTTCGTCACACAGTTACCCTGGTGTGGAGAGTGTGGCAGCTCTAAACTGACTCCGGCTTCAGGATTTCCTAATCATTGCTGTCCCACAGTAGCATAGGCCCTGAATTTGACTTTATGCCCTAGCCACAGGCATATGGGCATGTCATAACAGCACAAATGTTAATGGCTGTAAGTTGAAAGGGAGTAGGTTTGTATTAGTTATTAGGAAGAAATTCTTTACTGTGAGGGTGATGAGGCACTGGAACAGGCTATCCAGAAGAGTTGTGGATGTCCCACACCTGGAAGTTCAACACCAGATTGGATGGGGCTTTGCACATCCTGGTCTACTGGAAGGTGTCCATGTGCATGGCAGGGGGGTTGGAACTAGATGATCTTTAAGATTCCATCCAACGCAAACCATTCTATGACTCTAGGATTCTGTGATATGGCATAGATATGACATATTCCCTCTTTACTGGGGGAAACTATAGAGCTGCTTGGCAGATTCAGCATAACAGTTGCAAAATAAGTAAGATCAGTCACCAAAGTCAGATTTTTATGGAAACTGGTCATCAGCAGTGGCATCAGTAATGCCTGGCTACCTTAACTGGATAAACTCTGAAAGGTCTCTCAAATGACACACCGAAATGCAGAGGTTTCTGCATTTCACCCACGGCATTTTCCTTCAGAAAACTGAGATCTTCAAATAGTTTAAGACACTGAACTCTAGGTTCTGAAAAATGTCTCTCATATTACCTAAAGCTTTTTCTAATAAAAGCTAAAAATTGAGACTTTTTATTCAGATGTATGCACAGAATGTATGACAGGTGACAGGACAGATGTAAAATTTTATTATATTTTAGTAGAGATAGGAAATCTTGTGAATTGCCTTAGAGGATATCTCTAGTTCAATATGTTACTTATGTGTAACAAGGAGCTTATAACTACATCCTGACATAAATAAGGACCATTATTTCTGTGATTTCACTTTCCATTGTTAGGGGTTTAATCATTTAAAATAAATCATTGAAGGATACTTTTTCCTTTATTCTTTTATTATCACTGTTTTGAAAAAAATGTTTTTAGTTGAAGATGAGTCTCAGATTTACTAACACAAGATTTGAAAATACCTGCTAATCTCATCCGCATGTCATATAGTCTCTCAAATATACCTTTTCCAGTCTGATAGTTGGGAGTAGTATATATTCCTATAACTTCAGGCTTCAAGTATTGAGTTCCGATTTCTAGAGTTTCCAATCAGTTTGGTGTTACTAATTTTATGTTCTGAAAGTTTCTTCATTTAGTGAGAACACATTCTATGTGCTTCAAGTGGAAGAAAGCACTGTTTATGCTATTCCATTTTGAAGCATTATGTAGTATTTTATCATGCAGGGGAAAAAAAACCACTAAAACTCTGTTTAATATTTATTGTAATATTTTTAAATGCTAACAAAGTGCTACTCAGTCGCCCATATTTCCATTTTTTACAATAAAATCATTATGGTCTTGCCATATTGCTTCAGCAACATTTTTACATTTAAAAAGAACACTTTTCCCAAAATTTCCCTTGAAACAAAATTGAAATTATAAAACAATTACACATGCCAAGTCTCCACTTCCCTGAACAGCACTTTGAAGTATTGAAAGGAATTCCATGGTTAATTCTTTCTTCTATTCCCTTGTTAATCTCTTTTTTCAACATCAAACATATTCATTTAGTCATTAAAAACACTGTGGATACGATTCAGTTCACCTGACTTTAGACATGTATATTGAAGGTCTCCATGTGAAGTACTTAGTTCAATTACATTAAGCAAATAGAAAGCAGTGTATTTAAAATCACAGAATTGTTTTGATTGGAAAGGGCCTTTAAAGATCACATAGTTCAGCCCCCACTGCAATGCACAGAAAAATCTTCAATCAAATCTAGATGAGGTTGCTCAAAGTCCCATCCAACTGGCCTTGAATACTTCAAAAGATGGGGAAGTTGCTGTTGCCCAGCTTCTCTGGGCAGCCCGTCCCATTGCCTCATCCCCCTTATCATTAAAATATTTCTTCCATGTATCCAATCTAAACCTACCCTCTTTCAGTTTAAAACCACTGATCCTTGTCCTGTCACTACAGATCCTGGCAAAAAGGCTCTCTTCTTCTTTCTTATTAGCCCACTTAAAGTACTAAAAGACCACAATAGGGTCTTCCTGGAGCCTTCTCTTCTCCAGGCTGAACAACTCTCTCAGCCGTTCTGCGTAGAAGTGGTATTCCAGACCTCTGACTATTTTCGTGGCCCTCCCATGGACCCACTCTGACAGTTCCATGCCTTTCTTGTACTACCAGCCCCAGGGCTGAATGCAAATCTCCAGGTGGAGTCTCACTAGAGTGCGGTAGAGGGCAAGAATTACCTCCTTTTACAAACTGGCCATGCTGCTTTGCAGGCAACCCGGGGTGTGGCTGTCTTTCTGGGTTGCAAGTGCACATTTCCAGCTCAAGCCCAATTTTTCATTCACCTGTATACCCAAGCCCTTCTCTTCAGGACTGCTCTCTATTCACTTATCCCACAGTCTATACTGATATTGGGGATAGTCCCAACCCAAGTGCAGGACTTGTCTGGTTGAACTTCACAAAGCTTTTCCACTGAAGCCTATCCAGGCCCTCTGGATGGCATCCCTTGTCTCAAGTATGTCAACTGCACCACTCAGTTTGGTGTCACCCACAAACTTGCTGCGGGTGCCCTCAGTCCCACTGTCTGTGCCATCAAAAAGGATATTGGAACAGCTTCTCTCACAGTATGGACCTCTGAGGGATACCCCTTATTGCTGGTTTGCACCTGGACATTGAGATACTGACTGTAACTCTTTGGAAGTAGTCATCCAGTCAATTCCTTACCCATCAAACAGTCTATTCATCAACCCCATAACCATCAACTCCAATTTACAAGTAATAATCTTGTATGGAACCACATCAAAGGCCTTAGAGAAATCAAAGTAGATGACATCAGTTGCTCTGGCCTTATCCACCAACACAGTCACTCCATTGATAGATTAGGCAGGCATGACTCGCCCTTGGTCAAGAGATGATCGCTGTCTAATCACCTCCATCTTCCACATATCTTGAAATAGCTTCCAGGAGTTGTGGGTCCGTGGTCATACCAAGCACAGAGGTGAGACTGACTGGTAGTTTTCTGGGCCCTCATTTTCACCCTTTTTTAAATGGGTGTGATATTTCCATTTTTCCAATCATTGGGGACTTCATCTGAATAACCCATCTGATTTAGCTTAGATGACTGCCAATTAATCTCTCCCATATGAAATAATCTCTCACACAAAACAGAGAGAGACTTTAGGGCAATAGTTCAGATATAAGTATTATAAATACCTAAGTTACCTGTTCTATTATTTGCAGGTCCTTACCGCTGTCTTTTATGATCAAAAAGTGTTATTTTTTTCATTATTTCTTCTCTCTTCTTGGCATTCACACATTGGGAATTGGTCAAACAGCCCAGTAACCATTCCACAGAAGAAACAAGAACATCTTGACTTCTATCCACTCCAGTGGACAGAACTGATTAAGCTAAAGTATTCCTGATGCTTTTGAAGAAAGATTCATTCAATGCATACAAAAGAAGAAGTAAAATGATATAAGAAGAGTAGATGCTGACATTTTCATTTTGACATCTATCATTTCTATGCCCTGCATGAAGAAAAAAGAATCACACAAAGAAATACAACATCTTTTATCAAAGTTTTATTCATCCATCTATGATTTAGATTACACTTATTAAAAAATAGTATTGTAGATGTTTGTCTGGAATTTTGCCAGGCTGACTGTAAGAAAAAGGAGTTAGGGAACAGGAAGCTGAAAATGTACTGAGAAAATTTAAGGAATATATATGTATCTTCAACCCAGATGGAGCTTTGCATATGACCTTGATCAAGTTACCAGATAGGGAAGCACAAATATATAAGACCCTGTAACCCATGGCCAAAGGGTTCATCTCTCTGTGATCAAACCCCCAATTTTATATGACACAGCTGGTGGCTTTCTGTCGGAGAAAATTGCTGCTGACGTGTGACAAAGTACACAAATTGAAGCCAAGCAAGATAAGAAAAACGAAAACATACACAGAAGTAAAATTATTGAGGGAATAATAGTTACCAATTCAAAATTAAAGGAAGAAACAACCAAACCAACCAAACAAAACCCCACAAAACCATTGTGGTGGGTTGAAAAAACTGAGTTGATAGACAGAGTTTTAGACCAATCGTTTCTCATGATTTTGCATATAAAAGCACGGCAGCAGGAAAGGGAGCTTCTGGTTTCCGGTCTCTCTCGGAGGGGTGGCCGGGCCGGGACCCCCGCGCCCTCCACTCTTCCCCCTCTGGCACAGTGGCACAGACCCCTGGGTCACTGCAGGAAAGAACTGTATCAGAGCTGCGGGCAGCTGAAAACAACTATGATTTGCTGCACAACTGAACTTACTCGGAGCGGCTCTTGGGGACTGGCGAGTTTCCTCACCCCCTTCCCCCACGTGCCCCCGCACGGACCTGGCGGAGCTTTTCTGAAGCCAGCACAACTTGCACCAAATTGGAGAAGGCACCATGCAGCCAACAGCATAAAGAGAGGGAGGCTTTTATCCACCCTACAGCCTGAACACATCAGCTCTCCATCATGAAATTTCGAGGGCAGAGAGAGACAGGGTGAGTCACATGAGACGAAGCAAAGATGGTGACTGGAAAAGAGGGCGGCGGCGTGTTTTGTCGTGCATAGCTTAAAAACATTTTGCATGCAGTGGTATGAGACTGTAATGTCACGAACTGTTTTATTTCTCTGTGAAAGACATGGGGGAGAAGAGAATTCTGTGTGCAGCCTGCGGAAAAGGAGAAGTGGTCTGGCCAGAAGTTTTTAGAGACTTTGTTAAAGGAGAGAGCCGTTGTTTTCAGGCTGGAATTCACTTATCCTTAAAAGAGATACCCATGATGGCAGTGTGGGAAGACTGCAAAATTCATGAGAGAAATGTTTTTTCATGGCAGCAGATTTTCCGGGCGAATCTCATTTTTTTGCTTGTAGCAGTTTGGAAACCACGCTAAGCAGAAGAAACTTCTTTTCCCCTCAAATATGGAAGAGACTTTTAAGAGCTGCAATACTGACCTGAATCACATGTTTGTTATCCTTTTCTGCAAGCTGGAAGAAGAGGGGAGTGTTTGGGAGAGAAAGGGGGGTTTGCATTAAGTTCCTATTATTTCTTTTTACCTTTAATTCTGTTAGTAATAAACTTCTTTATATTCTTTAAAGTGTTGAGCCTGCTTTTCGCCCTTCTCCTAACTTCAATCTCACAGAAAGTAAAAGAAGCTAACAAACCCACTACAACCATAAAAACAACTGACAAGTTTTCTTGAGCAATACAGTCCTAAGGAAAAAACAGAGGATCAGTAGATGGGCATTTAGCAAAATTGAGGATCAGCCCTCTGCAAGGAGTAGAGGCAGCACTTTTACAGCTGACTGATGCCTGCCTGGGCAGCAAAGACTCATCTGGTGTCTCATCAGGGCCAGTGAGCAAATTAATGCTAAGTGCAGTAGTATGAATTTTCTATCAGCTGTGTATATGAGACAATAAATAATTGCTTTGAATATTTAAGCTGTATATCCTGCTTGCAGGATCTCTGTGAATAGTAAGAGGTGCCTGAACATAAGTGACCCAATTAAGGAGATTGCAGTTCCCCATTTTACACCGGGGAACACCTTCTGCATGTGAAATATACCCCCTCCCTCTGAGGCTTTCACTTACTTGCACACTTGATAGTCTGTGAATGAACTCAGTGTATGGTAGTTACTGCTCTGACCAAGACCATCGAGTCTATTTGCTCCAAGAAAATTAGAACAGACAATTCTGGAACTCCAGAAACCAGATAAAAACAAAGCCTAGGAAATTCACAACACGTTTCTATGCTTGTGCCAGCACTATTTTTTCTTCTTAGTAGATTCTACAAAGTTGACAGTCATTTCTGAGGTAATTGCTGTGCTTTCTGGAAGTTCAATTACGTCTTACAATCCCAATGACAATTTGCCAAAGTAACCAATGTGACTATAATAAGTTCTTTACATGATGAAGATGTTTATTTTTTTATGTCTTCTTCCTATTTCATTCATTTTTTCTTAAATCTTTTCAACATTTCAGCAATTTGAACTGTGTCACTAATGAGTTCAGATCTATATTCTTCCCCACAGGAAGATTCTAAGTGTGAAACAGATCTCTCAGGTAACAGACATTTCAATATCCTTTCTTTTGATAGGTCTCTATACAATAAGAGCTAAAATGTTTGGTTTTCCATGTATATAATATTTTGCTAATTTTATTCACTGTATGATCTACTAGTTACATGACGGCTTGCTGAAAGAGTGGTAAAAAACATGTATTAAATCTAAATGGCTTTGTACTACTAAACCAATGTCTTTGCCAGTAGTTCTTAAATATTTTATTATATAGACATAACTATTTATGTCTATGTACATTTTTATGCATATATTCCATTATAAACATGTAATTAAAAGCTTTATTTTGAGCTTTAAGAAAAGTACTGCAGCTCTGACATCAAAAACATTTTGCCAGTAGCCTTAAAAAATGTTGTGTGTTTTATCATCTACTAAATAGCCACAGGCACTGATCAATATGATAGCAGAACCACTTGTCATTAATCTCAATCTATTCTAGGTCAGCACCCTGTTACTTTCAATTGAGAATTGTTAATATATATTTAAGATATCCTTTTCTAATTCTTTAGCATTGTAGTTTTCCCACTCATCCCCTAACACAGGAAATAGGGGGATTTTTTCTGATGACTTCTATTTGAACCTGAAAATAAAATTCAAGATTGCCAAGGTTTTGGTTCCTTTCTTTTAGCAAATCCATTTTCAACACTGTAGTATTAAATTCTTGGAACAATAACAGTAAAATGCAGAGGGTCTGGCATCCATTTGAATGAGCTTTTCTAATAGTTATTATCATTCCATGTATTAGAGAGCTGTGGGGATTTTTATCATTAAAATATGGAAAATCATAAATTGAAATCATAAAGTTTAAAGTCATGGCGTGAAAAACACAGGTTCAGACATTTATTCTAGCCCTCAAGTGTTTTCTAGCAATAAGTAATTGCCCTGAACACAAAAACATAATAATATCTAAATAGCTATCAGACTTTCTAGACTTTGTGAATGGCATTCATTTAACATAAGCTATTTTAAAGCAAGACATCAAAACTAAGAGGTCCCTGGCCTGTTTAGAGTCAACAGGGAGAGTTTTACCTACAGAGGACTTACGTTTATAGGCTGAAAAGACAGGATAAACGACCATATAATGTCAGTGAGACAGAATATCAGATTTCTTACCCAACCTTACAAGATCTGGTCAGCAGACAGAAGTTTTTCTGTTTTTTAGACTTTGGTACTAGCAACAAGTGCTTGTATTCATCTCACATAACTTTATCCATTAAGAAAAATTAATTAATGCGATCACAGTATGGGTTTCTAGGTGGAATCAATCATCCTTTGACAATGCCTCTCTCATTTCCTTTCCAGTGGTTACAGAATGAGATAACCAGAATAATTTATAATTTAACATTTGGATGGCTAAACTTATGGTGACTTCAAACCGTGACAAACTGTAAGTGCTCCTCACAGAGAGCAAATTTTGCACGGCTTAAAGCAAATAAGTAACAGATCTTACATGTTAGTAATACACAGAAGCTACTTTCTTGACTGTCCAAATAATTAATGTGAAATCTCATCATCAGCGTTGATAAACAAACCAAACTTGTTTGAAATAGAATCACAGAATCGTAGAATCATAAACAAGTTTGGGTGGGAGGGAGCCTGTAAAGGTAACCTAGTTCAAACACCCCTGCAGTGAGCAGAAGCATTTTTAACTAGAACAGATTGCTCAGAGCCCAATCTGACCTCAAACATTTCCAGGGACGGGATATCCACCACCTCTCTGGGAAACCTGTTGCCGTTTTTGACCACCCTCACTGTAAAAAAAAGTCTTCCTTATTTCATAGAACATCAGAAAGTATTTAAATTCCTGAACTGCCTCTACAAATTGAGTCCTATCCTCTGTCATAAAGTATATTCAATATTAATGTCAGACTGTTTTGGCCAGAGTGGCATTATATACCCCAAATTTCCAGGAAGATGTTAAGTGACAGCAGAATGATCACAGAATCATAGAATTGTTTGCATTGGAAGGGACCTTAGAGATCCTAGACAGGTGTCGCAGTTGAGTCCGAACGGCAAAATAAGAAAAACGCAGAATCCCAGGATCAGAGATGAAAGGAAGCAGCTTTAATAATTTCCAAGGGTTTTTATATAGTAGTTCACAAAAGGTGTGTTAAGTGGCATAAGGCAATTGGCCGTCTGGCCATCCATCCCTTGAGGGGACTGGTCAAATTCTAAGACACCCATTTCTAAATATTTTCCTAGTCAAAACCATAACAATCAGGCAAACATCCTGCAGGTGCAAGAAGTTTACAAAACCGTAACATAGTCTGAGATAGTTTGCATGGGAAAGACAGAACTCTCACAAAATGCTACAGAGAGCCGAAGAAATTCTCTGCTGAAGCTTTTTCAGTATCTACAGAGAGGGACACCTCTCACTAGACCAAGGTGCTCAAAGACCCATCTAACCTGATCTTGAACACTTCCAAGGTTTAAAAATTTGCTTGGAATGAGTGGAGCCAAATATCATCCATACAAAATATAATTAAAGCCACCTTTTTTGTAAAGGTTAATTGAAAATATAATTGATTATAATAAACAAATATTTACAATTTTCTTGTAAAAAGAGCAATGATTTACCAGAAGAGGAGAGCTACTTGGGTATTTCTGCTGATAAAACAAATCCTAATGTAGGAATAGATACAAGCAATTAATCTGTCATGATTTAACTGGCTTGAAAGTGATTAATTTTGAGTAATTGTGCTCATCTAGTAGGCTTTTACTTAATTATCCTAGAAAGCAAAACAGAGAACAGTTTACACAGATGTGTGTATCTGTATTGGGCTCCACTTGAATTGACTGTGACAGAAAGCTGAAGTATCAACATTTCCCATTCAGGGCTGAGAGAGATGGCTCTTTCTGCCAGATCAGCATGAGAGAGAATAATCCTGTGGAACAAGGACTCTCATTTCCCAATAAATTTGAACAATGCCTACTGTATTGATGCCCTGTGATTCTTTTGTTGTTTTGTTTTCAATCATACTGTAATTTAAAGAAAAATCTTCAAAACATTTCTAAGGCTTAAAATCTTTCTAGAAACAAAGAGCCCTTGAAGCTGATGGTATTTCTTCCATTTATCTTGACTAAAAGGGCAAGAGATGTTTCTGTATGTACAGAAGCCATCTCTGAGAATTGTTCACAATAATATGTACAAGTATCCTCTTGATATCTTATGTGTAATACAGGACTTGCGTGTAACACCAGAAAATGGGTGTCACTGGTTGTAAGAATAGGCCAAGAGGAAGGAAAGAAAGACATCCTAGAGATGCTAGAGAGCACCTAACAGTAGAACCTGTCTAGTGACCCAAAACAACCTGTATAGAACGTGCTCTTGCCATCATCCACATCCCAGGACTACTTCCAGCATTCTTCCACACTAGGCACAGAGCCTAAACCTATTCTGCAAATGAAAGTTGGGGTTTTTTTAAGGGAGTGCTGGAAAGTTATATAGAAAATATATGCACATAGAGTATGTCTACATCATTCTCAAATTCCTCAGCTAGCTCCAAAACTAGAATTATTGGAGTCTCCTAAACACAGTGCTCTGTCAAAGCTGGTTAACTGCTACTGAAAAGAGGAGGCAATCAGCTTGGAAGCAACCTTTCATTGACACAGCCTTAACTTTTCAGGTATTGAAACTTCTGAACCATGTTATTATCATCATTATAATAGCACCACATACAGAAGCTAAGGTGTCTTTTCTAGGATAGTATTGACTAAAACACACAGGGACTTCTCAGCTGCCGTTCTGGGTCTTCACTGTTGCCATTCATTAAACAAATGTAGGGTGAAGAAAGGTGAGAGCAATCCCATCTCTTAGTGGTGCAATGCTAAGAAGCTGAACAAAGGAGAGTCAGGGTTGCTCCAGGTCTTGTACCACTTTCTGAAACAAGCAGTGCCACATGTCTGTGTAGGTACAGGGCAGGCATGAGTGCCCATGATTCTGAAGTCAGTGATAGAGGTAGATGGTAAATGAGGGAGGACATAGTGGAAAAGGCAGAGCCATGAGGTCCACCCAAACAAGTCTGGGAATCTCAGTTTTAAAACAGAAATATCCTCTACTTTGGCTATAAGAACTTCCAAGGTGTTGTTTGGGTAAGTGAATGTGTATTGTATGCAAAATAGTTGTAAATTAAATATTGTATTTGCAGTATGGAACACTATTTATCTTGTGCCTCTGTTCATCTGATAACACACCCCCTCAATTTTCACAGCATACAAAAATAAAGACACAAGGGAGATATCATCAGTGTCTATTAAAAAAAGCAAATTAGATGCCAAGGAGTCAAGAAGACAGAGACAGCTTCTTCTTAGTGGTACCCAGTAACAGGGCAAGTGGCAACAGACACAGTTATGGGAAATTCCACTTTAAAATAAGGGAGCTCTCACTGTGATGGTGGTCAAACACTGCAAGAGGCTTCTCAATTCAATAGTAGACCATCCATCCTTGGAAATACTCAAACCCCAGCTGGCCAGCCTGCTCTAGCTGACCCTGCTCTAAACAAAGGTTGGACAAGATGATCCCCAGAGGTGCCATTCTACCTCAGTTGCTCTGTGACTCCACAGTGTGCCAAACATTTACACCCTGCACTGAGAACATCAAGCACTACTGATTTTCATTCCTAGACCAGACATGCCTTACCTAATTGAGGACATAACTAGATTATGAATCAGGGGATCCCTGAGTAGTTTATCACCCTTCATCTTAGATTAAATTTGCTGCAAAATTTTCTTCTTGTTTTGAATTAAGCCATAGGATTAAGTAAAAAAAAAAGATTGCATTAAATACTTAATAAAAACAGTATTTGACTGCAGTCATTTAAGGATAATGAAGAGAAACATAATAATTAGGTAACAGAGCTGATTTGGGATCCAAGGAATAAAACGTCAACAGGGAATACCAGCAATTGATCTACATGTTTGATTTTCAGTTTCAACTGAAATAAAAAAAATGTAAGAAGATAGAAGGACATAATATAGGATAAAACAACATATGTAATTACATCCTGAGCTCTACTGATCAGCATATGCTGTTGTACTAAAGTGCATAGTTGGTATTCACTCCTACCTTGTTTTAAAGAGAACAATCTGGTCTCAGAGAAAACACCAGAAGAACTGGTTTCTTACCACATGCCCAGGGAAACAAGATCAAATAAGGAACAGATATGATTTTACATGATAAAAATAGATTTTATAAAAATACTAAAGGTTAAAAGAATAGGATGTTCGGGTTTTTTTTTCTTTTGGTCCAACTGTAAGGATTTCTAGACAAGTGCTTTTATTGATTACAGTGGCACTTTTCTAGAAATTGCATCCATTAAAGTATTGTGAGTAGCAATATTCCACATTGCAGAGGCAGACTACTAAGAGCTGTTTATCATATCAGAATATGTAGTCATTTATAACATATGTATAAAGTAGGCATGCATGTAAACTAAACAAAATATTCCTAAATCCTTCCCAGTTTGCTGCCATAAAATTCTTCATTTTACTTTACTGGCTGCATTTACACCTATCCTACATTGAAGGCATAAATTTACTTATTTTACAGATATTTCTTTGCTTTGATAGATGCATTAAGCTAATACAGCAAAAGGTCTGGTCTTGATCTAGACTATCGTCCTAATTTTGTAAATCAACAGTGGGAGCCTGCCACAATGGCCTGTTTTCTGGTCTCACAGCACAAAAAGCCAACTGCATCCTGGGCTGCAGCAAAGGAAATGTGTCCAGCAGGTGGAGGGAGGTGATTTTCAGCCCCCATTCCATTCTCGGGAGACTCCACCTAAAGTACTGCATCCAGCTCTGGAGTCTCCAGCACAAGAAATACATGGACCTGTTGGTGCAGATTTAAAGAAGACCCACAAAAAAGATCAGAGGGATGAAACACCTGTCCTATGAGGAAAGGCTGAGAGAGAGCTGGTTTTGTTCAGCCTGGAGGAGAAGGCTCTGTGGAGACATAGCAGCATTTCAATACCTAAAGAGGGCTTAGAAGAATGATGGGGACAGACTCCTTAGTAGGGAAGGGAATTTTTAGTCTACTCTGTTTAGAATTGGTGAGGCTGAACCTGGAATGTTGTGAGGTATAATTAAGACAGCAGTCACAAAACCCAGCCTGGGAGCTTTTATACAGATATTAAGGAACTTGTTTGGAGTTTGAGATTTGGCTAGACAAAACCACTGCTAAAGTGATCTAGAGTGAGTAACAGTCCTGCTTAAAATAGGAGACAGGAATATGTGACCTACATAAGTCCCTTCCAACTCATTCTTTGATGACTCTGTAAAAGACTGATTCAAAAGATACCATTTTGTTCTCCTTGATTGGCTAAACAACTAAACAGAGAAGACAGGAGAGTTAAATCCTGTATGTAATGTAACATATTCTACACTCCTGATGTAGTAAATTAGGTAAAAAAAGAAGTAGCTGTGTATTCAGAATTTCAGAATTTTTATTCACTTTTTCTTTTAACATTAGCTCTCCAGTAGAAAAGAGAAGAATTACAAAGCATAAAGAAACTGAGAAAAGAAAGCCAGACCAGAAGTGATCAGGCATACTGCAAGATGTTTCTTACTCTTTTTTTTGTAAGAAAGGGGACTGAATCAACCAGTCTTTGTTATTATCATTAAAAAATCCTGGCTTTAATGATCATATAGGCAACACATACTGAATTCTTCTGTATTAGTTTCAATTAAAAAAAAAAAAAAGTAGAAATTTTTTTAAAGAAACACAAAGGATAATAGATTAAATAGATTAATACCTCCTAGACATAACAAAACTTAAAAAAAAAAGTTAATTTTCATGTCTTTGCAGACAAAAAATAAAGAGAATTTGCAGGTAAATTTGTAGATGACATGGATATATTTCAATATTTTAAATGAATTCTATTTAACACATCTATAGAAACTTAAAATAGATGTTAATTTTATGACGCTTAACCCAAAGAAAATATTATGTATATTCTCATAGAATATGAAATATGTTAATTAATTTAATACATTAAATTAAAATAATAATAATTATTATTATTAGGTAGTCCTGCAGTTCTTATGCTAGAGAGTACAAGCCTAAAAGTAGAAGACAGTCTTCTCTTGCTTCAGTTGTGGTCATATGAAGGAATAAAAAATGTCTGATACTTCTGATACAAAATCTCCAGAATTATTGGTTCCCTCAGAAATTTATATTCTTGAACTCAGAAAACCCCAGGAAAAAACAATGCTAAAGTGTGTTGCCATTGCCACAACCCATAACTCCAGCTCTATTCAGCTGCAGAGTTCAGGAGTATGAATATTTCCTCTGGCATACAGCTTGTCTGAGCTGTAAAATACTGCTATACCCATTCATCATGCCTCTTGCTCAGATTTTTTATCTCTGCTGATGAAATTCCATGGTATGTGTAACTTTACTCCCCTGAAATGACAGCAACACAGGTATCAAAGCTAGGACCATTTCAGAAATAAAGTTTGTAGTTAAAATGAATGAGGATGGTTTTTCTAAAAATATTTTTCGGTTCGAAAACAGTGATTTGTCACAACTAAAATTGCTGGGAAAAACAAATTAGCTAGAAGAAATTTTTATGAACAATATCTCTCAGGTTTGCAATAGAAGATTTCAAAGAAAAAAATGAAGAGTCATCCTAGCACAGTCCAAAGGCTAAGACTTCCAACTGAACAAAGCTGAACTTTATGTTGCATCTCTTAACTATCCCAGCCAGTACACTATGCAGTCAGGATGCTTCTGTCTCTCGTCTGGCAAAATGAATTTTTAATTATCTGTGCAAAATTTAGATAGGTCCAACATTAGAAAAAGAGAAACCAGTCCATGCCAAACTTGCTACCTGGTACATTCAGGCACCTTGTGAACCCTTTTTTCAAACTAGCAAAGAGAGACTTTTACCTTTTCTTACTTAAACTTCTCTTACCCATGTCACAGAGGAGTATTTCAAACACTATTTTTTCTATTTCTTTTTTTTCTTTTAACTTGTGGCATTCTCATTCCTTCTTTTGCATAAATTTTCAGAAGCTGTGTGTTTCTCTGAAGTTAGCTGGGAGATGAGGAGTTATGACAGATTTCTTCATTGTTGGCATTACTTCTTTTTCCTCTTCAGCTGATTATTGGTGGATTCACAGCTCATTTTTCTAGCATGTGCATAGCAACTGGGCATAACTCAGCCTCTTCAAGGTAGCAAATATCTGCTTTCACATAAAATGTGTGTCCTGAAGGTATTAGAGGGTACCTGAAAGGAAGTTTCTTCAAAAGGATAGTGACCACTCAGGTTGTTTAAGTTCCTGCTCAGATGGAATCTGACCCGAAAATTTTGAATTTTGATTCCAACATCCTAAAGTTCTCATCATGTTACACAGCACACCTGGAATCTAAATATAACCCTTTTGCAGAAGCAAAGAGAACTACTTCTAAACTTTGCAAAATGAATTCCATTGTAGTAAATGAGTGACACATTCTCTAATATACTGTTGGTATCTAGGGGTGTACAGATGTACTTATTATAAAAGAAGTAGACAACACTCTCACCAGGACTAATTTTAGTTTGGAAATAAAGATAGAAGCTGAATTACCATGGATAGTGTCATAATTTAATCCCAGCTGGCAACTAAGCACCACCCAGACTCTCTCTCACTCCCCTCACAGTGGGATGCGGGAGAGAAGAAGAGAAAAAATGAGAAGACTCATGGCTTGAGGTAAGGACAATTTAATAAGTAAATTATAAGCTGTGCATGCAAATCCAGCAAAACAAGGAATTTTTTCACTGCTTTCCATGGGCAGGCAGGTGTTCAGCCATCCCTGGGAAAGCAAGGCTCCATCATGCATCACCGTGAAAATGGAAAACAAGTGCCATCACTCCAAACATCTCCACTTTCTTCTTCCCCCAGATTTATATGCCAAACATGATGCCATATAATGTGGGATATCCCTTTGGAAAGTTGGGGTCAGCTGTCCCAGTCTCACTGAGGATGCCTGGGTATGCACAAAGAGTTGGGAGGAGACATGCCCAGGACAGCTGACCCCAAATTTCCAAAGGGATATCCTCACACTGGTGGGGGGGTGTGAGGAGCAGAAAGGGCTCTAACTGCATGCGCTGCTCAGCAATAACTAAAACGTCACTGTGTTATCAGCAGTTTCCAGCACAATTGCAAAACATAGCCCCATAAAAGCTACTGTGAAGAAAATTATCTCAGCCAAAACCAGCACAGATGGAGGGCCTGGGTTCACCACTATCATTGTTGAGAAGAAGCAAAATAAACCCATTACTTGCAAAAGGAGTACATGTAAAGTGAAAAAGAGAGCAAGCATCAATAACAATATGAACAGCAACAAAACAAAATGGTTATTCCCTTCTGTCTGCATTTATCAGTCTGCATCTGGAGCACTCCGTCCAGTTAGGAGCCATTCCAATACAAAAGAGACAAACAGGAGATTGTCCTGTGGAGCGCCACCAGGTTGGTCAGTGTGCTGGAGCACAGGATGTAAGAGAAGACACTAAGGTAGTTGAGTTTGTTTAGTTGTAAGAAGAAGGCAATAATTTTACTGTTGTCTTCAACTATATATCAGCTAGCTATGGAGAAAAACTCAAAGTCAAAGTCCATTTGGAGAGGTATCATACAATAAATTCCTACTAAATATTAAGAAACAAAAGTCACCATGAGGGCAGCCAAATACCATGTCGCCCAAAGAGATGTCAGAACCTTCATTGTTGGAGATGTTGGAAAGGCAACAACCTCAGAAACCTGACAAACACTGAAGTTCCCCCACTTTGAGTCAAGGGTTGGACCAGCTGATATAAGGAGTCCCTTTCAAGGAAATGATTCTTTGGTGCTGTTACTCATCCTTTTACTGAAGAATGTGTCCTCCTGATATGTCTGTTTTCTTGGGACTACAACTCCACTCCTGCCCTTGAGTCTTTCTCTGTGTACCCAGGAAAACCTGCATCTGTATGTTTTTCTACCAGCATTCACAAACATTTGGCTCAGTTAATAAAAAGCAATATTTGCTCTCTTTGAGAAATGTATCCCTTATTTCAGTGTGACCCAGTGTAATGACTGCACAGGAAACAATAATCCATAAACAATTACATTGGTCATTTATCTCTTTCTAATGTATGTTGGTAATCAATAAAAATAACCAACTATGCCATTACTTCCAATAACAGTGTGCCAACTTTAATTACGAAAAACCTGATAGTGAACAGGATTCATTTAAGGCTGACAAATTAGGATAGGCATTCACTGTATATGTTTATTCCCGTACATTTTATCACAATGAAGAGTTGTCAAAGGAGGTAAGTAGACACTGTGTAACTGAAAATATTGAATGACTCAGCAACCCTTGACCATAAAATCTTGTTACGGACTATAACATATTTTATAAAACCTACAGAGACAAAATATTTGAAAAAATGAAGCAGACCTAGGGCCCTGAAATTGAAACCATTACTGTAATTTCCCAATTACAGACAGTAGGACAGTATTAAGTATTTCTGTTAAAAATGAAGTACTTTTCTTGGGTCTGTCTGTAAGACAGCAATTTTCAAGATCAGTAACTGTCACTGTTGTGTGGTCCCCAAATAAAAATCAGTGGCTATTGCTCAGTTTTTCTGAATTAAACTGATATTTCTCTGGCCATCATGAATATTCTGATATAACATCTTAAAAAGACCCCAAACACAAGAGCTTATTATAGAAACCATATGTGTCCATACTTCAGTATACTTTCCATACCTAAAGATATTGTCCCAGACAATATCTTTATCCATTTGTTTAAAATGGAATAAGAATTCTCTTGCATCTTTAAAACATTCCATTTAAAAGAACATGTTTTGAATATGGCTGTGAAGAATCTCCCATGCTATGAATTAGAGAAGAATAAATAAAGTAAAACAAAATCTGATTTCTAGGAAATAGTCACACTTGTGGGAAACTGCAAAAACTATATGTGAATTCTGCATATGGACCTTATTTTGGTGTACATGTATGGAGAGGGTGTTTCTCTCAAGCTGGATCTCCCCTAGAGACTGGTGAGAAACAAGATGTTTATGGCACAGATTGAAACTCAGTAATATAGTGCTTTAAAAAAACTACAGAGTCTGCAGTTTTTATATGGCCATCTAACAAGGGGATTGACCTTATAAAATACTCCTTTGAGTATCCAGAACAATGATTTACTTACAAGTAGTTTTTAGTCAATTAATGTTTAATAGGAAAGTCAGCTAGGAACAGTGCCTTTAATTTTAGTTCAAAATAGTTGGTTTTTTCGGATACGAACTCCTTACCTCACTTTTTCTGTTCCTGATTTCCTCTTTACAAACAAAACAATGATGTGATAGCAGGACTCAGCATGACACTTGGTAGATTGGAGGTTAAAAGTATGAGTCATGAAAGCAGTGACTTTGTATGACTGATGTCAGTGATCACTCTTGCCAGACTAATTGGCCAGACTTGTGAATTTCTCAGATTCCTCAGCTCACATCCAGAACTGACTTTTGCAAGGCAGGAGCCTTGACTCTGGGAAGCATTCAGTTTGTATTTGAACTGGAGCTGAAGGAAGACTTCATCACACACTCTGATTAAAAGTGTCTGCAAAAGGCCTTTTCCTTGATATAACCAAATACTGCAGTGATCAGCATGCCATCTTCAGATATGGAAAGGAAGGCACCTTTGTGCAGAAGGTCACATTTGAATTGAATTGAATACTTACACATTATTCCAAGCAAGCTCAGCTAAGAAAGTTACCAGTTGGCAAAGTTCACAACTTTGGAAAACAGCTAACAGCAACTGTGGTTCTAATTTGTCTTAGAAACAGAAACACGAAAACAATACATAATGTATTGATTTAACAATCAAGAAGAAAAGCAATTAATGGGAAGAAAAAAATTGGCATGGGTCAGTGCTTTTTGTCTTAGGATGTAATTGATGTCCACTTACAGAGCATCTTTAAAAAAGTCAGGTATGGATAACAGATTTGACTTTTGTGTAGAAAAGTTCCAAATAACAAATGTTTTGCTCACAGAAATAATATTTGTTTACCAGAGTTAGGTAAGAAAGTACTTTTGCAGGGGTTAAAATAAGGCTGAAATAAAGTTAGGAAATTTACTCTAAAAGAAACAAGAAGTATTCGGCCTTGTAAAATATTTATAATGGCACTAATGGTAAATAAAGTACATTTTCTTGCTCCCTCTGCCACAGATCATCCATTAGTGTGGACTTGAGGGAGCTGCCCCATAAAATCCTTAGCATACCAAATAATCCATATGAATATGCAGGACTGACAGGTAAATAAACATCATCTGACCTTAAATGCATTTCTTATTCTACTTCCTACAGGTTCATGCCATTTGTATTGATTTTTTTCTAGACAAAGTAATAACCACAGCATAAGATCACTCTCCAGTGTACTACCTTTTTTCATTTACAAGTCTGAAATATTTTTGCCAGTGACTTAAATATTTACACAAACAAAATTAGTTCATTTTGATAGATGCTTAGTAATGCATAATTTTTGATACATAGAGATGGTAATAAGGCATTTTTCGTCCATAAAAATCTTCAAATTAGCTCAGTCAGTGGAATTTAAACCCATGCTTTAATACTGGGAAAAAAAGAAGTGGTTTAGAAGGTCTGAGAAAGATAAACTTGTTAAAAATCGCAGAACTGAGTAGCCCATTCTGTATCTACTTCCTATCTTCTAAACGTAGCCAACATGGCCTCCTGAAAGACCACAATTGATATGACTGGAAAAGTATCTCAAACTATGACAGCCACTTTTTTTTTCTAATCTTTAAAATTAGTTCGTTTTTCAAAAGTCTGGAAAAATGTAAAAAATTTATTATATTTTAAATTATTTTTTAAATGGACAGAAATAGTCTATTCAACTTAATGGTCCATTAAAATAGTTCAAATATTTATGTCCCTATAGGGCCCAAAATAGTTTTACATTATATCCAACATTAATGTACTGCTGGTCGCAGGTCTGCATACAACCATTCCTACTGCAACACCCTCAGTTAGTTACCTAAGTATCTCTTCCTGCATATTCCTCTTTTTCAATGGACATGCAATTGTTTATGCAATACAGATATATAGAGAATCTGAAGGGTCTTCCTCTACCAAATCCACTAAAGCAACTGAGCTGTAGGAAAAGGGATGTAAGCAAATCTTCTGTGATCTCCAGTAGCCAGATGCTGCACATCAATATGTCTCAAAGCCCAGAAATCATAGAGAAAGGATATTGATTTCCTGTCATCTTTGCAGGCATACCCTTATAGCAGACAGGCAAAGACCAGACAGCAGGTCTGAATTCCCCACTCTTTCAGGGGTTTAGACTTTCAAAGCAAATAGAACTGTTAATCACTTACAACTTCAACCACTTAATGGTAGACATTCTGAAAAAATTTCATTTTTAATTCCTAATCTTGTCAGATGCTCCAACTATTTCAGTTTATAGTTTTTCTTCTTTACATAAAACAAGGCACAAAAGAAAATGATATGCAATTATTGAATCAAAAAATGCATTGACAGCAAAGGATATTAATTTGTCTTGCAAGGCAGGATCACCTCAAAGATATTTATCTGTCCTTCCCTTTAACCACTTTACAGTTAAAATAAGTAACAGAGACTTAGCTTCAGGATCTTGGTTTGTTTTTTGGGTTTTTTTAAACGACATCTGATTCAACATTATCTCGTTAATGTTGAAGATGCCCTGAAGAGCTCAAACCCCAGCAGAAGTGCCCTGGAAGAAGACCCACCCATGTGCCTGCATTGCTGCTGCTAAGCAACAAGAACAAAAAACACAACACAAGTCAATTCTCATTTAAAGAACCGATGCTAATTTCATTCTTGCTTCAGAAAGAGAAAGGAAATTAATACAAAGTGAGAAAAAAGCCCACAAGGTTTTTATACTACCTTTCTGATAAGAAAGTAGGGTTTTTATTAACAATTTTTCTGAGCAAAGGGGAATAAAGAATTGCTGCTATAATTAGCCACATGGATCAGCAGTTCACATGATGATTAGTACAATGAAGTCTAAATCAGTGATCAGACTGAAATATTGCTCTATCTGTTCTTTGCAGAAAAGCAAGTGTGAACTTCCACCAAAGAGTTTAATGACTTTTTCAAGAAATTCAAAGCTGATGTAGAAGTTTAAAATAAAAAAAGAAAGAAAAGAGAGATGCCCAATATAAAATGTAAGATAGCAAATACCATATTGCTCTTAGGCTGTTTTCTCCCACCCCATTTATAATACAATATAATACTTCTTGTTTTCTGAGACTCAGTCACAAACTGTGTCTTAGTGTAAATGACCCTGCTCTTGAGTAATGCCTGCTTTGCCTTATGGCCTTTTTGCCCAGTGAATTTTTGAAAGCAATGGTCACAGATTCAATGTTTGGAATTCTGCTTGATTTCTGTCCTAAAACAGATCACTTGTAAAAGAAATGTGTACACTATCCTGTAGCACTGGCTAGGTACACAAAGGCTGTGAGAGCTGTTTTGAAGCTAGAAAAAAGCAGAAAAAAATATGTAAGGAAATGCTACATTCCTTGAAGATAAATTCCTGTTTCACCTCATGATAAGTACCCCTGCAGAGCAGGCAGCAAAATAACAAACACCTGGAAACTGTTTGAGTATCAAAAACTAATGGATACCCTGTGGTTTCTGATAAACTCAAAGACGGACTGGACTTTGTCTGGCAGCTTCTACAAGAATGGTGTGAAAGAAACTCTTCTGAGATACATTACTTCAAAATATTTTGGTATGGAATTGATTTTAGGCAAGGCAATTGTAGCAGCATGATCAGTGGGCTCAGACTACAGCTTGCGTTTCAGGTGCCTTTGTGGAGAAGAATATGTGAACCATTATATGAAAGTAATCCAATCTTTGACAACACAAGCTCTAAAAAAATTTACTTCCAAAACTGGAGGCAAAACCAGTGGTATGCTATACCTTTGCAACTCATGGAACCAGGCCAGATTTGTTTCTTGCCTTGATTTCATTGTCAGGAGGATCTAAGAGAGATGTTTAGCCAACATGTTCCATTTGGGATTAGAGGAAATATCCTTAAAGCGGCTTGTAAGCAGCACTTAACCACTAATGAAGAGACTCATCTGGACTGCACCTTACTGGCGTACTGACCTTTATATCCTACTTGGGTGATATCCAAAAGACCTGAAGAAGGAAAAAAGTCTAAATAGTACTGCAAAGTGTTGGGGGTAGGGAAGAGGAAGTTATTATTTCTTGTGTTAGGATGAAAAAATTCAAGAAAAGGAAAATACCAAGTAAAAATGTACATGGCACCTTGTGAGTTATTGTCAGACATGGAGGAAAAACAGACAATTCTCACAATTTGGACAAGACAGGAAGAAGCAAAGGCAATCCCCAAATTCCCTTTACTAATATCTCAATTACAGTTCTTTTTTTTCATGTAATTAATTAGACTGGCTCATATATCTTTCAATTCTAATGTGATTTAATGGAACTCGCAATGGACATGTGTGTTCTTGGAAACTGAAGATACGTTTTACTTCTGCGAGGCACAATCTCACATGTATGATTCAGTAAGATTACCACATGACATTGTCAATGTACACTTGATTTTCTATAACATGATACATCTACTTTTTCCTAGTGTAAGTGAGCACTAGGTCAATTTGAAGTGTGTGCTATAGTGCATGCAAGCTCCAAAAAAACATTTTATTGATTTTTAATGGTTTATTGTGGTCTTCCTCGTAGGTGATGTTGCTTTTACTCAGTATAGCAAATTCATTATCTTATTTACATATATAGCTCCCATTACCACAAGAAACTGAAAACACCTTAAAATTACAGTGTCACTGACTTTATAAACTTCTCTGTGTGAGAAAGCAATGCCTTCACAACCCTTAACAGATGGAAGACTGAGATTCAAATCTGTGGGGATGAAAGGAGCTGAATTCCTGTTAAAAATAGAGAAATACCGCCTTAATAGTTTGAAAATCTTCACCATAAGATGAGATCTGTGACAAGAAGACAATCTGTGACAAGACTCACAAAGGCTTACATATATGGTGACATTCAATATCCACAGTAAGTGTTAATTACCTGACTAAAGAGGCACCTGGACAACTAAAGTTTCCAAAAGCACTTTCTCCCAGGGTTTGTTGTTTGATGTTTGTGAAGTTGAGGCAAAAAAAGAAAAAAAGCAAAAAAGCCCTACCTGGTAAGATTTTTGTTTGTCTCCAAAGAATTAGATATCTGAAAATCATTTGAGTATCACTGGGGTCCTTCAGTAACGTCCTTTTGTCAAGTCACAGTGTGGGTGCTGCACAGGCAGCATATGCAGTTATCAAGGTAAATGTGTTGGTCTGACAAATTCAGATGAATAAAAGAGAATATCATGACATCTGAGATGATCTGAGAGTCTCTACAATTTTCTCCTTATAAATGATCTTCTTTTCAATGAGTTGTGATAATGAAGGAAAATATGTGATTATCAAAGTATTTTTTCAAACCTCAGTGGAGAAAAATCTAGTTTTATAGACTTATTTGCAATTACCAGTTCTTTTCAAAAAATGCATTTTATACCCATGAGGTAAATAAATCCAATGAAAATGTAAGACTTTTTTTTTTTTAATCAGCACTACCGAGAAAGGAACATAAGGTAATGTGCTCTAGGGATTTTTCCTACCTGATTTCCAGTTCATTGAGAACTTAAAGTACAGGTGACCTTTCAGTGTTCTGAAAGGAAACAAGCATGAGTGATGTAAGGAAGTGTCTCAACCCTACCTCAGGCCACAGTTTAAAAGAGCCTAATGGCTGACCCATGTAGACTTCCTCCTGAGACAGCTGCAGAACATGCCAAGAGTAGATGAAGAAATTAGGAAAGGAACAGAAGACGAATGAGCTGAAGAAGGCTGGTGCTGACTCAAGGTAAGACTCTGCTATGCCTTGGAGAAATGTCTTTCAGTACTTTGAGAACTACTGGGCTTCTGAAAGAGAGAGAAGGTTCACAAAACTTCTCATCAGGATGGAAATCTCAGTCACAAGTTCACCATCTCATAAGCTTCATTCCAACTCTTTGTCAAAGAGACTGCTCAGATAGCACACTAAAGGACCCAAAAATCCCCTGGCAATGAATCCATTCTTCCCTCGGATGTGCAACCTCTTTAGTGAAAAAGAACCAGGGAACGATTTGCCACGTTTTTTGAAGGATAAGGAAGATGCAGAAAGGGATTGGATATATATCTCTTTGTTCCTTTAGATCTGATTCATTTCAGATCATAGGTTCTATAAGACAATGGCCTCACCACAGTTGCTGACCAGAAAAAGAGTCATAGCTGGTTGCCAAAAAATCCTTTAGTATTACTGTTATGTAGGCAAATGAATCTTTTTTTTCACCAGAGGCCTACTTTGTTTCCTCCTTCTACTAGCTGTTCCTCTTTGGACACACTGAGAAATACTTTTCTAAGATTTACAAACTATCCAGCACCATTAATATTAACTCTTATGGACAGACCCTGTCATGAAAAAAAGTGAATGAGGACAGTAAACACTACAGAATTGTCTAAAAAATGTCAGTCTCATTAAGAGCTGCAATAGCAACAAAAATGTGTAATCTAAATGCTTAATATAATACATCAACTATTTGCATAATTATTTTATACTCCTAAGAAACTGAGACTCAGAAATATATTTCTGTCTTTATTTTCAAACTGTGGTGACGATAGTGATGTAAAGCAGTCAAATAGACATCAGTCATCGCATGTGATAGAGGAAGCTTTCCTTCTGCTCCATACTTCAATTAGCAACCCATGTAGAGAAGAATAGGACAATCTTGTGTAATCCCCAGAACTGCTTATTTAGAGTCATGGGAGGTATACAGTGCTTTGACAATAACTTTTACTCGAGAAAGAGAAGGAAATATCTGTGCCCTTTTCATATGTGACTTTTTGGCTCAGTATCTGTGTATTGTCTAGTGGTGTGGCTTGTATGTGTAGTTATATACTTGTTAAAACTATTTGTCTACTGCACGTTGTGTTTATACATTCCTGTTTCCTGTACAGTGCAGCCCCAGTAGCTGATTTATTAAAATATGCTGCATATCATTCCAAATGATTAGAAGGATTGATTAAGCTAACAGAAATGTAAAAGCCTGGTATCAAACAAATATTTCCATTAATATGTCATGGCACAATATATATATTTCTGTTGTACAAAAATCCTTTTACTTATTTACTTATCCTTATATTACTCTACAAGTAAGCTCTGGAAAGACATAACTTCATTTAGAAAAAAGTATATCTCCTTAAGAATTTAGGTTAAGAAAAGACATATATACTGGGATATCAAAACTTAAACACATCTCTGCAGTTATATCTATCTGCCCTATTTTCCTATTTACCATACTTTAACTATCAGAGACTGGAAATTTTGAAAAGTCTATTCAATAAATTTTACAGTAAATCTCATTTTCATTCCCAAGCAATTTCAAAAATCATTTTATATTCTTTCGTTCAAAAGCAGAAATAAAAATCCACCTGAAAATTCAGTGGAAATATTTTAAATGTCTGCCTTGAATTATTGAGATAGCTCAGTTTGGAAGCCTGGGTTCAGTTCATATTTTCAACATAAGTCAGCAATGTGCTCCTGCAGCAAAGCAGCCCAACTGTGGTTGGGCAAGAGTGTAGACATCAGGCCAAGGAAACTGTTTCATCCTCTCTACTTATCTCTCGTGAAACCTCATCAAGCACTGCACCCATTCTTAGGCTCCACAGCACAAGAGGGGCATGGATAGATTGGAGAAAGTCTAGCAGAGGGACATTAAGATGGTTAGAGGGCTGGAACTTGTGGCATACAACCAAAAGAAAACAAGGTCTGTTCAGTCCAATCTTAAACATAGGAGAGTCAAGGAATATATTAATGCTTCTAAATGATTGGAAGGCATAGAGAAAACAGAGGTCAGAAATGTATTGTAGAAGTATGTGAGACAGTGGGCGCAGCTTGGAATATGGGAAACTGACTCGGTAAGGAAACAAAGCATTCACTATGAGCATAGTAAAACACTGGACTAGTTGCTCAGAAAGCTGTGAAATATCCATCCTTGGAGACACAAAATATTTCCCTGTACAGGGCCCTGAGCAATTTGCCCTACCTAGAATTTCTCTGATCAGGAGGTTGAAGTAGATGACCTCTGGAAGTCCATTTCAAAATACTTGATTCAATGGTCCTAGGATTACATAGAATACACTGTACAAATTCTTGTAATAGACTATTGTTAATATTTTAACAAAGCTGGTGGTTAAACAAGCAACTTCCATCTGTAAAATAAAGCCTTCCAATATTATTCTTCAGGTTTCTCACCTTGTTTCAGCAGTATTTTAGATATCAAAATTCCTCCCCAAAACAACACAGTAGGATAGATACTTTTGATTCATCAACTCAGTGTTGTTTTAAAGGAAAGTTTTGCAATATTCACTGGAAATGAGCTTTTATCACATGTCCATAACTCTGGAGGATAGTTTTAGCTTCCTGGACATGACCTTGAACCTGGGCAGTGCAGAATCTCTCTGTTCCTGGAGGAATGCCAGCCCAACCAGCCAGATCTGCTGGCCAGCATATGGGCAAGGTCAAAGCACTGTCTCCTTTGAAGCCTCCTGGGTACAGGAGCAGAAGCAGAGCACCTCCTCAGCATTCTCACAGTGCAGTCAGGGATTTGCCACAGGTTTAAGCACAGCTGACCACACCATCCTTTTTGAAGAGCGAATTGCTGTTGAGGAAGGTGAACCCTCTAGCTCATCAGGGGAAGGATGGAAAAGAGAGAGGAACTACTATAGCGATAGAAAATTGTTGTCTGAGCTCTCTTCAAAAGCACCGCTTTAAAAAAAAGTTCTTCTAATTCATATACTTGGATTTAGATTCTAGAAACCTGGGTTATATAATCTAGATAAATTTGCTGCAGTTTTTGTAAAATCCTCTCCTATTAGAGATACTCAAGACAGCTCTAAATTAGCTTTTCCACATATCTAGCAGTAAATAGTTTTCACTTCCCAAATTATCTTCCAGTAATAAAATATATTTCTTTAGCAATGTATTTCCTGGTGCATAAAGAAAGACATAGAGTGCGATGAAGCAAAGGAAAGTCCATGAATTTGGCTGTACCACAGAAGGGTATAGTCCTGTGCTGGGACTGGTGACAGAGGGCTCATATCTGCTCTAATTTAATATTTATTCCTGGAAAAATGTTCAAACCTACCTAAAGAAAGTTTATACAGCTGAAAATTTTAGAAGTTCAGGATGAGGAGTAGCATTCTGTTGAGGTACACACAAGAAATTTTCAGAGCATCAGCTCTCCAGATGTGACAGCTTAGCTTCATATACGCTGTAATTTTGAAAAAATTTCGAAACAAGAGTTGCATGGGCATCCAAAACCAGGCTGGAACTGGGAACCAGTCCATGTTGTATGACTGCATGCCAGTGTTTGCAGTCAGCCTGGTGTTGGTTGGATTGGTTGTAGTGATGAAGCCAAGAGTATAAATCTGTTCCTAGCATTTTCCATAGTGTGAACTCACTAGGGAAGCTTTTCAAGATGTCTTAGGGGAAAAAATCATTTAAATATTTAATTTTCTTTAACATTTCCATATATCTGCACGCCTAAACTTGCCTTCTTACATTAGGGTATGATAATTCTTTCGTACTGTTTACAAATTCTCTCTAAAGCAAGGTGCCTTTAAGATGACATACATTGTTTTGTTTGCATTCAGTTTTTCTAACAAATTCTCTGAATTTTCACACTTGCCAGAAAATCAACAATGTTATTTTGTTGTTGTTTGTGTTTAAGTCATAACACATTTGATGTTTTCAGAGGTATTTTAAAACTGGTTTGGTACCCAAGCTGCCATGCAGATAAATCAGTAGTTGCAGTGCATGGGTCATAGCACTTTTCTTGAACCGTAAAAATGGGATTTTAACCAAGAGTGTTAAACATCACAAGCCATTTATTCTGTGTTCACAGCACAGTTGAAAGAAACGTGACTATGTTACCTAATAGCTAAATTCCAAAGAGCAAGTTTTATTCTAGAATGTTGACAATAGAATCACGGCTTGATTATGCTGGTTTTAAAGGCCATTAAAGCACTTTGGATGGAGCAAAAGGAAAAGGGTAATATCATAATACATCTTGAATTTCAACATGCTAAGACAACGTCAGACTATGAAAAAGAATTGTTAGATCCAGGTTTGTTAAGAGTATTTTCATTTAAAGGTATTGCAAACTTGATTTCTGCTTTGTCCTCTTTGAACAAGGGTCTGTATTCAGAATTTTGACTACCCTGGGCAGACAAATGTCACATGTTCATTTTATTACTGAAGGGATGTTGTAATGATGTCTAAATTAAAAGCTTACCTCTAGAGGACTAAGTAGTTTAAGGACTGCGATTACTTGCTTCTGACTGTCCAGGACACCAAGATCTGCCTTCCTTACATTGTAGGCTGCTGATCATGAACAGCTGGATGCCCTGAATATCCTATATAGTCCACAGTGCTGTCCCAAGACAGGTGTATAGATCATCTGTGGGATGCTTTCCAGAGTGGTCCAACCTTCACATGTTACATCAGTTTTGGAAACAGCCTGTGACTGGTGTCTGCATTGGGCAATGCAATTGAAGGAAGGTGGCTTAGGGTCAAGCTCACTCTTCCCTCTGGCTTGACCTTACCAGAGAACAGGACAGATGTTACCCATGTACTGTGGTGGTGAGAGTAGGAGAGCACTAAAACCCAACATCTGCTAACGCTTACACTGAGACTGCCTGCCACTGGCACCTTGTTTAATCAGCACAGCAACTCTTGCATCTATCTCATCCATCTGTCTGCTCTTCAGAGAATTAATAAAGCCAGGGGGAAGAGGCCAGCCATGACCACAGTTTCAGGCCTAGGATTAACATGGCAGTTCTGCTTCTCCCAGGGCCTGTGTGGAAATACACTCTATTACAAAGTTTTCTGACTTCTTTCTATATGTCAAGTTGAGCAAGCATAGTAACTACCCTAAGTTCATACAACTGGACTAAGATTTAGCCACTATGATCCTAATAATTTGGTTGGACCTGAAGATCAGAGAATCACAGAATGATAAGGTTGAAAGGGACCACCGTGGATCATCTGATCCAACCTCCCTGCTCAAGCAGGGTTGTCCCAGAGCACATGGCACAGGACTGCATCTGGACAATTATTGAATATCTCCAGTGAAGGAGAGTCCACAACCTCTCTGGGCAACCTGTTCAAGTGCTCGGTCACCTGCACAGTAAACAAGTCCTTCCCCATATTCAGGTGGATCTTCCTCTCCATCAGTTTCTGCTCGTTGCCTCTTGTCCTATTGCTTGGCACCACTGCGAAGAGCCTGGATCCATCCACCTGACACCCTCCCTTCAGATACTGATAGACATTGATGAGGTCCCTCTCATCTTTCCTTGAGGCTGAATAGGCCCTGTTTCCCTCAGCCTTTCCTCATAAGAAAGATGCTCTGGTGCCTTGATCAACTTTGTAGCCCACTGCTGGACCAATTCCAGGAGCTCCATGACTCTCTTGTACCAAGGACCCCAGAACTGGACACAGCACTCCAGTTGTGGCCTAACCAGAGATGACCAAAGGAGTAGGATCAACTTGCAGGCAATGTTCTTCCTAATGCACCCCAGGATACCACTGGCCTTGGCCACAAGGGCATGCTGCTGGCTCATGGACAGCTTGTTGCCCTGAGGGACCCCGGGGTCCTTCTCCACAGAGCTGTTTTCCAGCAGGTCTACTCCCAGTCTGTACTGGTGCCTGGGGTTATTTCTTCCCAGGGACAAGACCCTGAATTTTCCTTTTATCGATTTCAGACAGTCCTTTTCTTCCCATCTCTCCACACCGTTGAGGTTCTTCTGAAAAGCTGCACAGTATTTTGAGGTATCAGTCACCCCTGCCAGTTTTGTATCATCAGCAAACTTGCTGAGGAGGCACTGCACTCCCTCATCCAATTCAGATCCCCTGAACCAGTATTTTTAATAATCAGTACACCAACTGAGCCTAAAAACCTGCATTTGGAACACTCCAGTCATATCAAGAAACAGTTACAGAGATGACCTTCTTGAGGGCTTTCAGAAATACCATCTAAGCTGAGACAAGCTGTCCCTAGATGAGGTTGAACCTCTCCTCCTTCTGCTGTGGGTATCTGCCTCCCACACACACACCTGTCAATATAATTTGACCCATTAATTATCTGCAAAGAATTCAGACTGTAATTATCTGTGAGGAATCCAGGTGACTGTGAATTTCCTATGCAAGCAAAGTACATGCCAAGATACATTTTTTCAGAATTTTTTAGAATATTGAAAAAAAGAAAGACAAAAAAAAAGTAATCTATGAAAAAAACCCAATAAAGCAAATACACATATGGTGAAAACAAAAATATTATAGCAAGATGTGTTTTATCTTGTAACAAGAACAAAAACTTTATTGCAATAACACAAGGGGACAACATTAAATAAAAAACAAACAAACAAACAAAAAACCCTCCCGCCACTCCCCAAACCCCCCCCCCCCCCAAAAAAAAAAAAAAAAAAGAGCGGCGGGGTAATAACACTGTTGNCACTTGCCACACTGAACTTCAGTACTGAAAGTATTTCACACTTCAGTATGAAAAAAAGGAAATCACAGATTCCAGATATTAATATAAAAGGCTTGAATGGGAGAAATTCTGCACTGGTCATCCTTCATAGAAAAATTTCACCCAGTATGTGTGTCTGAAGTGGCTGTGTTCACACACATGATTACATTGTAGACCTGTGCTGAAGTTAGAGAAGAGCCATTAGATGAACACGGTGTGAACAGACAACATCTGCATAAGAAGGGTTCAGGTGTGGGGTTGCAAAAATGAGGGTGCAAGAGAGACAGAAAGAATAGGGAGCAGCTGAGGAGGAAGGGCAATTTTCATTTCTCGGGGGTGAAGACCAGTGTCAAGACAATTTACACACTGCAGCTATCTTTGTATTCCATATCACCCTGCTTCACCCTTTTCTGTTCTCTCGCTTACGACCACTTTTTCACATCCTTTATTAACTTGGAACTCTAGAAAATTTAAATTTTTCTATACAGTTTTTTAAATGTTACCTTAGAGTTGGAGGCTTTATGGGAGGCTGGGGATGTCAGAAAAAATTTCAAAAATTATTCTCAAAATAAGCATGTCAATCTGTGTAAATATATCTGTGTAAATGATAGGCAGAGGGATGAATTCTGGGTCATGACATCAGGTGAGGAAAAGAAGACTTCACTTCAGAAGAATAACTCTCCTTTAGAGATCAGCCTGAGAAATGTCAGTTTTCTAAGCCCCCTGTGAATCTACCTGCTCTGTTAAATGGCAGAAAGGTAGGAGTCTGTGGGAGATACAAATGAGTAACTGAACTGTGCAAAAAACCAAATATTGAGAAAAAGACACTAAGAAGTGTTAATTATGGCTTTTGGTATACAACTGCCCTCCCCACAAACAGCAGTGATGATACATTAATCATAAAGTAAAGACCATCGATGGTCTTGGTTGAGGTAAACATTATTAGGCCAGATCATCCAGTTCACCAAAACCTTATTTTTATCCTAAGTCTTCTTTTCAGCATATTTTAGGCAATTATGAATCACAGAAGAGATTTGATGTGTTTCAATCTTTTTTTGTCTCTCTGATCTGTGTCAGTAAAGGACTTACCTTTTCTTTAATCTGCTCCTTTATCCCTTATAGCCTCAACATAGGACAGGAGAAAATTGGGAAATTTTTAGGAAAAAATTCTTCACTAAAGGGGTTATCAAGCCCCAGAACAGACTATCCAGGGAAGCGATTGAGTCACCAACCATGGAGGATTTAGAAGACATGTAGATGTGATGCTTAGGGAAATGGCTTAGTGGTGGACTTGGCCCTACCAGGTTAATGGTTGGAGTCCTGTAGGTCTTTTCCCACCTAAATGTTTCTGTGATTCTAAGTTCTTCTCCGTGCGACAAAGTCTTTGATCTGGATTTGTATCAGTGCGACTTCATTGCCAAAGCTTGGACCTCTCCATCTGTTAAAAAGAGGTGGAATAAGGTCCAGAATATGGTTACATGCATATGTGCTCACTCACATTCATGCGCATTTGCCTACACGTACAAACCTTGAAGCAGCAGCTCTCAGTTGCTGAACATTAAGCTAAATTGACTGGGTGATTAACCAATTTTTTTCTCTGTAACACCTGGAAAATAATTAGTCACCTGTGGTACCATAGAAGAAGCATAAACACCAGATGTATATACTATTGAATACCTTAGTATTGTTACGAAATGTTTAACAAAATAAGTAAGAATGCAATTTCCCTTAAAACGTTCAGTTAATTGCATTTACCATTGTTTTAGAAAAATAGGTTTTTGTTTTCATAACTGTAGGATTGCTTGGAATTAATATGCACAGATGCACTGGCTGATTTGCATCATTAAGTCTTGAAAAGACTATTAAAATTTTATATCTTCCTATCTATTCTTATTATCTTTCTCAGTAAGAAAAATTTACTATTAATGGATGAAGTATTTCAGCAAGATTATGGAAGCAACTTTGAAACTGTAGAATAAAATTAAAATATATAAATAATAATAGTTAACATAATATCAGAAAATAATTCCAGTGAGGCTGCCATATAACATATGAAGACAAATTTTACAAGTGAAGTGAAAACTGTGGGGTGCATACCCTTGCAACTTTGCTTATAAACACATTTAGTATAACTTCCAGCTGACCAGTAAATATATAGATTGACTCACCATAACATAGTGGTTTTTTTCACAGTATTGATAAAATGAATTTAACAATTCAGTCCTGAATCCAAAGCTAGGTTCAGGTTGTTCCTTGAATTCCTTGCAATGTGTCAGTGAAGAGAATCACATTCACTGTTCTGTGAGCACAGTCTCTCCACATCCTCAGTTACTGTATGAGATAGGAGAAAAAAAAAGCAACATATTCCAAGGTCAGTCCTAAAATTGATATATTCTACAGGAAATGTTTAACCCAAACTTATCTTAAAATGAGAATCATGTTTCCTCAATAATAGAATTAAGAAAATACAGTTTAAAAAGAAATTTTATTTTGTGAACACCTTCAAATTGTTTAGAGACCCTCATATTTTAGAAACTTTTTAGCATGATGTTAATATTTTTCCTGGAATTTAAGGGAATATGCTCCTGTAGCTTTTCTACTAGATTATACCCCTCCAGGAAAATTCACCTGCTAATATCAGATCCTAAAAAATACCATGACATCTTAAGCCACAGATAACTACTAGGGATGCAGTAAATATGCTTCTACAGGATTTTAATTTAAATATTAACTGCCAGTACTTTAATATTTTGGAAGACTGTGGGTTCACATTTTCTACTGTACTGGTTGATAAATATACTCAGGGAATAAATTTTTGATCACCTTGCTGAATAATTTCATTTTGTAAAGACTGCATTTCACTGTTTCACAGAAAATGCTGGTTTAGAACATCGTATCTGTAAATGATTCCCAAAATGCAGCATCTCAGTGTTAAGACACTGGTATTCATTATTGCTGCAATAACATAGAAATAACTGTATTATAGAAATAACTACATTATAGAAATGACTATATTATAGAAATGGAATAACAGTCTATTGCTTGCTTTTGCTTTATGGACAGCAACTCAGTCCCTGCATAGGTTCCTTTTGTGACTGTTCAGCACAGTAGGTTAGAGGAAGTATTAGCAGTTTAAAATAGACACATACAATTTCCATTTCAGTGCAGCCCAAAGACTTTTCCTGTCCTGTTGGTTGGCATCATTATGCAATCAAAACAATGCTCTCAACATTAACCTCCTTGCAAGTTTTGTTTTGGCTCAAGGACATGTTGAATGGCCAAACCTTGATCCTGTGCCCAATAAAATCAAAGTTTCCTTTGATTTCAATGGCATAGGCAGAGATCTTAACAAAGCAGCAGGATCTGTTGAGTAAATTACAACGGTAACAAGTAGGGACACATTTCTGAGTCTACGAATATTTACTATGCTGTACTCTGCATGTTTTGAAGGTATACTACTCACAAAATATAATGACCTTACACAGACAAAATGACCCACTGTTTTGTTTGAACAGTAGAAAAATTATTTTCTGAATTATTTGCTCTATATATATTGCTCACTCATTCAGTAGTTTGTATTCACTGCTTCTGTCTGTATTCAGTCTACAAACAGAAGCAGTCATTTCACCTTTCATAAACATTGCCTTCCCACTGCAAACAAGAACAGAATAATTCATTCTAATTATCTTTTATTCTGAATGTCTTGGGGAATTAGGACTTAGAAATTTTCACAGGTTTTTTGAAGAACTAAAAAACTAAAGCCCTTTTTTTTCAGATTGTGAATATTCACAATTTGCGCAGTCATAGTTAGATTGCATTAAATTTTTTCTCTCCACTGATTAAAGAAACTAACACAGCATGAGCTCTACATTGTGCAATCAAAGACCCCATTAATTTATTTTTTTTAAATCTTATAATAATTATTCAGGCTTTTAAGTTTTAGATCTGTTTTCCAGGGAGTATTCATGCAAGCAAAGCATGACTGTGCTAATGGTTAAAGACAAAATAGGAAGAACATGAATACAGACAAGTCAGGAAAGAAGAAGGAAGAAGAAATAACACTTGCCTCACAAAAAATTTAAGAAGGTGATCATTTTAGAAATTGTTCTGTTTAGTCAGAATAGCACTTATTGTTCACTCCAAGGTAACCCTTTTCCTTTCTCTTAAACTTCCAGCTCAATTGGTGCCGTGTCCTTGCTGTGCTGCTTTCTCTCCCTGCAAGAGTAAAACCAGCTGGTGTTCCCTTTCTCTTCACCAGTCACCAGTTACTGCTTGCCACTGCCTGAAAAAGAGACAAGGAGTGGAAATGCAGTCTTTTCACTACACTAACAGCCCAAAATTCAAGAATCAACCAAAGGGCATCACTTCACTTTTTGAAAAGCATCTGTAGATCCCTCCCTGCAAATAGGGTCCTAGAGGATGGTCATAGCTGCTGGCAGTATCACCCTCATTCTCTGCAAACTGAACTTCACCTTCAGTTTGGTACATAAGCTCCCTTAGGTTTCAAAAAAACATGATTCATTTCTTCAGGCTGCTTAGTTTTCTCAAGATCAGGCCCTGAGTAAATGTAAGGTAATTGTGATTATTATAAAATGAAAGCAATAAATGTTGCTGTAATACAGTGTTAAGTGACAGATAATTGCCAAGTACTATAGATACACTTTTGCCTTTAATTAGAGAGAAGCAACCATCTCATTTATTCTAGTTAAATCAGAGATGTAATTTTTCAAGTTAGCATCAAAGACCTCATGATTTAACCTTACCAAGTACACTACTAATAATAATTTTAAGTGTACTTACATTAAGCAATAATAGAGGCTTTTCATTTTGTTATAGGGTAATAATTTTGTCTTAGGGTAGATAGAGCAGTAGAAGGAAGGCCAAAGCAGTGAACTGCAGAGTAACACAATATTATTAACCCTCTGCTACAGCAACCGTCATTGAAAGTGATGCTAGAGAGCAAAAACAAAGCTGTACCTGAAGAGTTTTAAAATAAATATTTTTGAGGTTTAAGAGACTGGGTGTTGAGGTCTTAGGGAATATTTCAATAAGCAGTACTAAATCATCCTGATCTGTTGGAACAAGGCACTTCTACTGCAATTAGTAGGTACTAAAATGAATGGAATAATTTTCTGAAGTCAGAGCAAATTTCTAAAAGAACTAAGCACTGCTTACTTCATTTTTTCTGGGATACAAAAAGGAGAATGCACACTTTTCCCATTTTTTAAGTGGTGTTTTGAAAATAATGGCATTGTTCCTTTCCTTACTCATTAGAAAGGGCAGTGGAGATGTAAAAATCTGTGTAATATTAACTGGTATTTGCTAACTTTGTGCTATAGTGTAACATTGCTTTTTCTGGTAAATCTGATTTGAAATCATTGGAGCAATGGAGATTCCATTAGGTAAATCATGTCACAATGTATCAGACCTCACTCCTCTCCATTAGTAATGATGAGTTTCCATTTGTTTCATATGTTATTCCTCTTTTTGGAAATACACTTGTTACCACTCTGTTGTCACACTAAAAATATTTATTCTAATTTTATCAGTCTTGTTCTTGCACCTATCTTTTCATTAAAAGTGAAACTGAAGTAAAACTTTACAATTAATAGTGATTATTGCCAAGGTCACTGCAGATAATTAAGAACTTCAAATGTACATTTAACAATTTTCTTGCTGAAGAGCTTCATAGCATAGTACTTGAATGCGTCTTCTTTTGAGGTATTCTGATCAAAAATTTATGCAGCTATCTACACCTTACTATTTCAGAAAGCCAAAAACTTTTCCAGAAGACAGTAGTCACTTGAAAAGGATCACCACTAGCAACATTCATTATTGTTTTGTGAATCAGATGCGAAAAGCCAAATGGCTGAAATAATGAGATCCAGCACCGCCATCCAAATTTCTGGAAAAGAATGGAAAAATTTACCATGTAATGCTTTTATTTTGATTGCTTTTTCCTTCAAAGTAAATGCTTCAGTCTGGTAATCATCCTTCATTCCATCCTGAAAGCAGAAGATTATTTTATAGAGTTCCATTTTTTTCTAAGAATTAAAGTTGCAGGAAGAAAAAGAAAAAACTTCCCAGTATTGGAACCCTAGGAAAAAATGAAGCAGTCTGGGCAAGACAAAAAGATTTCTATAGAAGTTTCTATAGAAATCTTTAGATTTCTCAGAAGTGCAACCTTGTCTCAGAATAAGCACATCTAGTTTCCAGAAACACTGGACCAAAAAAAAGTGTTGCAAGACAGAGGTCAACCAAGCCTGACTCTTTTCTCCCCTGAGAGAGAATGGAGATGGCACATACCTCTGTTATCACAGAATCACAAAATCATTTAGGTTGAAAAAGACCTTTAAGATCATTGAGTCCAGCCAAAAAGAAACCCAACCTGCACAAAGACACAGACTGCTCAGGTGAGCTGGCCACACAGTTATGCAGAGCCAACTTGGTTACCCCTAGGATTGTTGCAAGGTGCTTCTCTGTACTTGCTTATCAATAGTCTCATATTCCTTCATGCTCTTTGTAAAAATCACTCTACATAGTTTTAAATGCAGAAGGAGTCTTCCCATACTATATATTTCTTCTGAAACAGTACATAAGGAGCTACTTTACTTGTGTGGACCGATGCCATCTGTCCTAGTGTGCAGGATTTTGAAATTCAAGCATCAGAAACCAGCAAAATACAGTTTTCATGCTATTTGTATTCCTTTTAAAAGAAGATACAATATATATTGAATTCCACTCCACTACTTTGAAGGCAGTGAGTCTATGAAGTCTGCACTGGTGAACTGGTAAATTAGAAAATCAGAACACAACTCTTTTTTCTTGTACTCTTACTGCATTAAATGAACATGAGGATTGAAAAGTAAAAATAGAAAGAATGGCTGAAATAATGAGATCCAGCACTGCCGTACAAATTCTCAGATGTTGAAGGACTTTCTTTTTAGACTACAAGCCTCATTAATTTTCTTTTTTTTTTTTCAGTAGTAAAATACAACTCACAAACATGTGGAGGAAAAGGGTAGCTTTTTTTATCAAAATCACTTAAGTGATTTAGGAGCTGAAATTGCATTTAAAGACAGTAGCACTGCGACTTAAATCTTTGCAAAACTCAGACAACTTTGAAACTGTGTAAAATTCCCATTTGGAAGAGAAAAGAGGATAAATTGCTATGACAGAAAAGTAATGTGAAGTTTGAAGGTAATTCTGCTATGTATATTTACATATAATTCAAATACTATATTTATTTCTTTCCAGTCCAATATAGGGATTTTTATGTCGTCCTCTCTCTTTGGACTTACATTAAAAATACAGCGGAAAATTGAATATGACAAAAATTGAATAATGGGATATTATATTATGAATAAAATAAAATAATATTATAATAATTGAATAATCCAAATACTGAATACAATGGGCTATCACAGTATTGATGCTCTTTCTGTGGACAGTGTGAGAGAGACAGATTGTTGTTACAGTGCCTCTCATATGCTGCTGAGGAAGAATTCAGAAATAATCTTCCAGGAACACAACAAAGTAAAAATTTCTTCTGGCAGAAATAAATTAACCAGCCCTTGTTCAGCTAACATTAACAGAGCATATCTATCTAAGAGTGTGAGTTGATAATAACTGTCTTCTGTTCAAATGCATACACAGGTTAAATTCATAAGTGCCATATAGTACAGCTGTAGCTGTAATATGAAGGGTTTGTAAAATTTGGTCTCCCTCGGGTTCTCTTTACCACATATACTTTTTTCTTGCCTCATAACAGCATGCCTATTACCTTTTTCTGACCTCTTACCACTGTATCTGAGATTTCTTTTTTTGTTTGTTTTTGAACACTAAGACTGGCCCAAAATTACTTTTCTGACCAGAAAACTATTTTTTCAATTCAGATGGAGTTTGTACAGTAATTTTACCCAGAGAAATATTTTGAAAGCTACATTTAAAAAAGAAACAGAAAAATGTGGTGGCAACTGCTTGTATTCAGTGCCTCAGCAATGGACTGTTTACTGAGACTTGTACCAAATTCCACCCTCACTGTGAGCATATACATATACATTCAACTTTATAGAGACTGGAAGGATGACAATAAAAAAGATAGTAAGTAGTCCAGTTCTAGAAATGGGATAGTTTGTTGAAGAGAAATTCACGTGGAGAAAACTTTCAAAGCCTCTGCTTGATACAGGACCAAAATTTGAACTTATACCCTTCTTGCATGAATGACTTAATCTCTAGCTATTTAGATATTCTGATGCAGATCTTTCAGTCTTTGCTTGTACGTTTCCTCTTTGTATAAAAATACTTAAATAGTCATTATGCCAGACTGCAAAAATTATTCCAGCCTGGTACTTAGGCCATTTGCCTTGCTGATGGATTCCAGCTAATGCACTAGCAAATATCTAACAATTTATCTGAAGTGTGACAGACTCTGCAGGAGGGACTGAAAGCACTTTCCCAGGATGTCCCCACATCTTAGAAAACTAGTGTTTTATTTCATGTCAGATGGACTATTTCAGAAGCAAACAAAACATTTTGATTCAATTTTGCAGTGCAGAAAATAAAAAAGCATTTTAAAATTTTGAATATATACTTACAGTTATTTTCTGCATGTAGTTCGGACAAAGGAAGGAGGGACTTGCACAGCCATGCCCAGCACCCTGGTATCCCAGCTTCCATCCACAAGGAATTATGATGCAAATAAAAATAGGTGGGGAAAGGGCAGAGAGAGACATTTGCTAGAAAAGATGCCTTCCCAGCAGAGAGTTCATTTTGAACAGAAAATTTGGAAAGTCTATACACATGTTGTGAAAGGCAAAAAGAAACAAAAGACTAATTAAGTGCTTTGATTGAAGTAAGATTTTAGAAACACATAACATTTTCCGGAATTAATAAATGTTTTAAGAATTTGAAAAGTCTAAATTTATAAATGCTTTGCACATTATCTGCAGCAACAGCAACTTTATGCATGCATGAACTTAATGAACCAATCCACAAAAACAAAGAAGATTATTAATAAGACATTTGCTCAAGGCAGGCTAAATGAGTTGCTTCTGAGAACATCAGAGAGAGAGCTTTCTAATGATAGACAGAGAGGCACAGTTGCTGATTTGTTTTTGTACAAAGATAGTGGTCAGTGAATTTATTGCTGGGTGATAAAAGAAAGACATTTTGTAGGACTTTGGGTATAAATATTTAAATACATTCTTCATCTCTCTTTTTACCTTCTTTTTATGCCCTTCCCCCTCCTTTTTCCTTTCATTGTTCTTATAATTTTTCTAGGGTTTTGTTGCCTAAAATTATTTTATTCACTCTTTCTGAAATCTTTGAACTTTTTTCTTAACAACTACTGGTCCATTGTAGAGCTTGACATCCTTCTAGAACCTGGTTATCATTTTGAGTCACTTCTTTCCATTGTTGTGCTTTGTTTTAATGTGCTTATGGGGCCATTATTCCTCCAGGTGAAGGGAAGTTACTTTCTTGAGATAAGCCAGAAGAGACCAAAATTTAACCTTTGAGTCAAGGTATTTCACAACCACCTTCATCTTCTAAGAGGCACCATTTCTTTGTAAGGGCTGGGTGATGTGAACTTCTTGCTTTTGAAGCCCACCACCAGTCTTTCATGAGTGGTCTCCACAAGTCTTGTGTAACTAATTAGATGTAAATGAATCGTTTGTCCTCTCCCTCTCAAAAGCTTAATCATACAACGCAGTAATCTTTCAGTTCTGTGCAACCAATCTTACAGTGCAGCCTAAGTAGATTAAAAATTACATATTCCCCACACCAATATTTTGGAACACAAATATTCTTCATTATAGGTCAAAATTTCTCCTGTAAAGCGCACAATTTTACTAGTCTTTACTAGTTCATGCCAACCTGGAACGAGAAATACTGAAGTTTACATTTTCACTAATCAAAACTATTGAAAAAACTCCAGAGGGAAGGTTTTCTTTAGTTTTCTAGCTCAGTACTGAATTATAAAGATCTGGTGACCTTAAAACAGAAAATAAATCCAAAGTACCATCACCACCACCTCACCCTCCCAAAAAATTCTCAAATCCCTTACACGCTTTGTCAGAAGTGGATATTTAGAAAATGCTATGTGCGAAGGGTCTTTATATGGTGTTTGTGGTAATGATATTTACTCTATTTTCAGCATCTAAAAAGATATATGTGTCAAGGATACTCTTCCACAAACACATACTGTCTAGAAGACAAATCTGAAATGGAAAGAAAACTAAATAAATCCAAACCAAGATATTAAGATAGATACTTTATGCACACATGTATAGAAAACATTACATTGAGAAGAAAAGTCATAGTGGAATTCACACAAACAATATGCACAGAATCAGTAGCTGACTGGAAAAACCAAATTTACTGTGGAATGTGCATTCAGAATCTTGTGTCAAGATAAGCAAACAGGAGACTCATCATATGAGTTTATTTTCATAAAGTGGAAATCTAAGATTGTTTTGCTTCATGATAAGACTGATCTTCTGATCACGAGTAAAATACAGAACAAATATTGCCATGAAATCAAAATCTATAACTTTTTTAAGACCAGAAAATAAAATCTTCTGTTTTCAGCTGACAGAACTAGTTGAGCTTGAAAGAAATCATAATAGCTGTATTTGTGGACTGCTACTGTAGAAATTTTCTCTAAGTATTTTCGGTCTTTGAATGGAGCTCACTGATGAAGCTCTACAGTCTCTCCCCAATTGGGTTAAACAGGTGATTTTGTGGCTGTTATTTATGCAAGTTTCTTTACGGCAACAGGCTTTTCTTTTTTCCACAATTCTTTATGTCTCTATTGTGTTTTTCACTGTACTGATCCTGTCTAGTCAAAACAAGGACTGGTTCTCTACTATACTGCTTCCTGAACCACACAGCGCTCTCTGTGATACAATGCCACCTGTGATTTACATCACCAGAGCTAAAACTTAACAGCCCATGAAATTTATTGCATATTGTTTGATTCATTTGTGTTGAGCCATACAGAACACAAGCTAAATTGTAAATTTATCTCATATTGTTTTCAGACTGAATGATTGGTCATAGTTCACATGCAAATCTGGAGCTGCAGTGAGAATTTTAACTGCTTCATAAAGTTAATGTCAGAGGTTTTCTGATGACTGCACCCATCTTCTTTAATGGCCTTATTTATTTATTTATTTTTCTAGAACGAGCTTGATGCAAGTCATTCTTTGTTACACATTTTCTGTAGCTCTGATACATCGGTTTATTTTTAGACCTCTTTCTTTGCTAAGTAGCATGAGGAACTGACAATAAAACCAAAATATTTCCTTCCACTCAATAACATCAAATTTCATGCTTCATTTTTCTGTCCATTTCCCCATCTGTTGAAAGCCTTACGTGATTCAGGAGTGTGTTTCTTGATGCATACTTTCCTCTCTGTTTTTCTTATTTGAAATTGCTGTCACTATTCAGGTCCAGATAAATTTAAAACTGCTTCAGCCAAAATGCTGGGGTGTTGTTAGGAATGTGCATGTATATGTCACAGAGGGGACAAGAAAAGCATGAGTAAGAAGGAAAAGAGTGAAAGTGTTGGAAAGAGAAGGCCTTTAGGGTTTGTTAATTGAAACCTAGCAAGACCAAGTGTACTTCTTGCTGAAGCCATATATGTTTGATATGGAGATATAAGAGGATGGAGCTTTTGCTAACAGCATGCATCCAGTAGTCAGCAAACATTAGTCTTTGCACCTCAACATGGTTGAGTTGAATTGGTTCAGTCATTCTCAGTCTTTTGGACTGATATGAAGAGTAGAGGGGAAAAGAGCCTTAAAGATACTTGCATCAATGCAAACATCATCCCTCAGGTAATTAGTGCTGCATTAACCCTGGAAATATAAAGAAAAGACCTGGCCTGAGGAGAACGAAATAGCTGAGCTGCGTTGAGCTTTTCCTCACCACATATTCTCCACAATCTTAGAAATGTCACTTCGGGCAACATGGGTAGCTTTATGCTACTCAGTCACCCACAGCCTTTCTTCCCTGACTTCTGTTACTGAATAGTAGAGGCTCCAGATCTCACTAGATCTGGAAGAGCAGTGGTATTCATTGAGTGATTTATAAATAATCCCTAAATAAAAACTGTAGCAATTCATATGCAGAAAGGAGAGAAGGCTCGACCCTGCTGAAAGGCCAACCACTATCTGTTGATTGTGCTCTCAGCATGCTGTAGCCTCCTTAACAGCACAAAAAGATGGCATTGATATTTTTATCTCAAAATCAAAGGATTACTGTAATCCATCTTCCACACAACTGATTTTGTTAAATATCCTTTAAGTAAGACACAGAACCCCAAGGCTATAGAGGAGCCCGAACAGGAACAGTAACTCTATATTTTCCAGTTTCCAAAAACTGACGAAAAGTCATCATGAACCCAGAAGAAAATGAAACAGGCTGGCTTTATAACCAGTTTTAAGGATGTCGTTCTGGTATTGCAGAACATAATGATCACAAAAGTTATTTTTCTACTGTGCTAAGTCCAAACTGGCAAGGCTGCCAACTTTAAGATTTGTCAGAATGATGCAAGAAGTGAGCTTCAAAGTGGGCAAGCAAATTACTGCAAATTATTGCATATTTATAATGCTTTCGGATAAGTAACATCTGATTTGTTACTGAAAAGAAAATCATATCTTCTTAAAGAAAGTGTTCAAAATATATGATTCTCCATTTTAGCTTATCTGTTTGCACAAGGATAGCTCTTTGGCATGAGAGTTGAACCTTCTTTCTAAATTAAGCAGTGGATCTTACTAAATTATCTACTAGCTTCCTTTTCCTATTGATACGAAATCAGGATAAACAAGAGATTGCACTGTTTCATTTTGAAAACTGTTTTTCTGAAATTAATAATGTCCTTTAGCAATAACAAGTGACAGTGTGACTAATTTACAGCTTCACAATGCTTTTAATCCATTTATTGCAGGGTGTGGGAGTACTAAGTATACTCAAAGCTATTTCATCTCTATGAGGTGTAGTAGAATTCTAACTAGCCTCACTACTTCGCAGCACAATTGCTAAAATAAATGTGTGAGATATATAATCACATTTTTTATTTAAGTCAGCACTTGAAATAGCACATCAGGTCTCAGGAGAACAATTCACCAACTATGATGAATACACAGAAACTTTCTAATCTTAGCCTTCTGAACATAATTTTTTGAAATTTTGATTCCTTAAACTTCACATTCACTTTCTGTGAAGCAGGGGAGAGGGTTGCATCTTAAAGGTTGCATCCAGACTTGAAATGCCTATAAGCCTATTTATAGCTTAATTTGCTACAGGTAGAGACTTTGAAAAATCATTAGACTAGGTAGATATGATTTTCTTAATGAAAAAAACTAAGTATAATAATAATAAAAATAAAAACAAAACAAAGCAAAACAAGAACCTGAATGTAATAATAAAACAGGTGTATTATTTCCCTACCAAGGGTTCCAAAAATTTAAGCAAGAAATCCCAGTAACGTTGGGGCAAGCAAAAGTATGCCAGCCTGGTACTCAGGTTCATGTCTGACCTTGTTTGCCAATATGAGATATAGCTTCTTCCTTCATTTCCAAAGTTGTGACAGATTTGCAGCTAATCATTGCCATTTGTCATCAACTCCTTTATGCCATAGTTTTCCAGATTAGAGCTGGCTAAGCCATGCCTATCTACCTCACAGCTGCAGAGGGTGGGTTCATCAAATGTAAGTGCTTTTGGGTCATTAGTTAAACGTTATTATACATGGAGTTTTAGTGCAAACTTGGTTTATATGTTAAAGATTATGAGGAAAATTATTTTTAAATAATCCCCATTAGAAAAACTTTTATATTAAAATTAATAATCAAAGGTTTTGAAGAGGACATAAAAATTTTGGATTGAGATTCTTTTCTACCACTCAAAACCACTGTACAAGGAGTACTTTACATGATATTTCTTAGTGTTTTGGTTTTGTTCCCTGCAATTATTTTATTATTTTTTATTCCTCAGTCTAAGTGGGAAATGAATAGTCAGCAACTATCACAAAAGAACTTCCTTATGTATAAAGTTTCAAGGGGTTGAAGAAAATCATATTCACAAAATTACTAAGAAAGGAAACACCTTTTTTGTGGAAAAAAGAAAAGACCAAGGCACTGTGGAAGCCTTCAACCAACACCCTCAATGTCCTCATGCTCAAGAGTTCAGCACATCCTATGTGCGTCGGACTGGCTGCGCCATTCCCAGGTTCTCTCTGCACAGTAGGACTGGCACAATCTCAACAGTGAAACATATGGAATTTATGGACACTTCTGCAACAGCTCCAGTCACTCTCTGGGAGATTCAGAAATCACCCACAAGTATTTCCAGGGCTTTCTACTTCCTTTTTTATCCCCATATGGAAAGGATTTCCCAACAGCAAATCTGTACACATTTTCCTCCAGGCAGGAAGTGTGGAGAAGCCTGAGCATCCTGGTGAGAGTCTGGTCCCTGAGTTGTTTTTTTACAAGGAGCGTTCTCTCAAAAATCAAGAGGAGATTCGCTATCCCATACTTTGATATTAAATAATGCATATCGAAGACAGAACTTCTCCCTTAGCTTTGTCAACTATTTAAAATTATGTACAATTTATTTCCCAATTACTTCTTGCCTGTTGTTTATTATTTCAAAAACCACTTCACTTGAAATGTTTCTAGAGCCATAAAATGTATCTAATGAGCTTATTTCTTCCAATATTTTTCATTCATCATAGACCAGAAAAATTTCACTAGGTTTATTTAGTGCTTTGACTGTAATTTGCTGATAAGTAAGATTTTTTAGCATTTAACAATGGCAAAATGTATAGGAAAAATCATATAACGCCCCAAAATAATAATATATGCTCTTAATTTCCTCTATAAAATTACTCATCTTTTTCAATATACCATTTCAGTCAATTCTTCATAATATGTGATTTATAACTTCAAGCAAAAAAAAAAAATTAGATCATTCCAGATGAACAACATTATTTTAATTTACGAATTAGAATCTTTCTAAATTACAAAAAATGGACATCTACTGACATTTTACACAGAAACCTTGGATAATCATAATGTCTGTGGCGGCATATGAAGCTCTTTTCAGTACTTTGTTAAATGCCTTTGAGTGCTAAGATTTAAATAAAACCATATTTTTATAATATAATCTTTAAACTTTGATTATTTGGCATTATATTGAACTACAGAGACTTAGCTGTATTTTGACATTTCATTTGGGATTAACAGAAACTAAAAGTCAGCAGGATACCAATAAGGAAAACATTTAATTTAAATTTATTGATGTCTAAGGGGATCATGTGTGTGTGTGTGTGTTCATGAAACAAGTGGATTGAAAAATCTAAATTCCCAAATATAGTTTCTCCCACAGTTCATACACAACATTAATTTCTTAAGCAAAATTAAATTGGCAACTTTTGCCTGCAGTATTATTTTGTGCAAATCACTAATATTATTTTATTTCAAGTAATTAAAGCAGATTAATATATTCAAATAAACATAAACTCATTTACTTTTGTTATCATGGAAGAAAGGTTTAAGACACAGCAGCTAATAAATCAAATAATTGCAACAATGTGTTATGTCTCATATGAAAACTGCTTTTTTCTCTCTAACAGGAAGCAGTGTTACAAATGCCTCCTTTCACAAGTTCATTGTTGTGTTGTTTAAGCATACAAAAAGGGATGAATGCCTCTGTAGACTAAAATGATTATAAATCCCTCTTTTTAAATGCATACAATTCAAAATACCATTGCTTTTCCAAAAATTAGAAATGCTGAGAAAATTCATGTACACAAACACGCAGTTCATTCTACTGAGATAAAACAAAGGTACTGGGTAAGCAGTACACCTGGAATGCAAGGCATGTGAAGGAAGAAGGAATACATCAGTAAAACTAGTAATTTTATTTAAGAATCTTTAAGGAAAAGGAGCAGTAAACACCTACATGCCTACAGTTTTGTGGAGTAATGGAACCCTACGAACAAGAGGTATCTCTGTACAATAAATAAGTTCAAAAGAAGTTCAGTGATTCCAGCTGATGTGGAAGAACGAATACTCTGTCTAGTAGATAGAGTGGAGGAGTCAGCTCAGACCATTTTAGAGGAGAAAATATTCCATTTCAGCTGAAGAGTTATACCAGCCAAATATAAAAAGGTAACTTCAACCCCGAACTACTGTGGACACAGTTGGCAGAAACAGGTCTCTTCCTGCTACTGAAAACTACACAAGGGAAGATAAACAGCCAATCTTCCGCTTTATTTTGGACAAGGAAATAACTAGGCATAACTCTTCCTGAAGTACCTATAATGAACCAAGAGATAGATAGATAGATAGATAGATAGATAGATAGATAGATAGATAGACAGACACACAGACAGGCACACAGACAGATGTGTACATGTATACAAAGTATAGACAGAGAGACACCAAAATTGCCTGGTTTTAACAATATATTTGTACCACTTGTCTTTATATCTGTCAGGGAGACCTCATTTAGGCTTTTTAGTACCTGAAAGAGGCTTATAAAAAGGAGGGAGAAGGACTTTTTATATGGTCAGATAGTGACAGGACAAAGAGCAGTGGTCAGCATATTCTGTGATTTTGACTAGATTAGACAAGATATGAGAGAATTATTTACTCAGAGGGTGGTGAGGCAGTGGAACAGATTGTCCAGAGAAGCAGTGGATGCCCCATCCCTAGAAGTGTTCAAGGTCAGGTTGGATGGGGCCCTGAACAGCTTGATCATGGGCTCCCTGCCCATGGCAGGGGAATTGGAACTAAGTGATGTTAAAGGTCCCTTCCAACCCAAGCCATTCTATGATTTTCTAAAATTTAAAAAAAATAGTATTTCTTTAGGAGAACATTCACAAAGTTCAAACAGTGCACTGGTAATTTCTCTGTTTCCATAAAATTCCCAACATTTACAACCAGAATTTTTTCAGGCAGGCAGAAGATAAAAATACATACAAGTCCATCAAAGACATAAGTTTTATTTTTGTCTTTTTGTAAACATCTGTGCAATGTACACTTAGTCACTAGCCATTTTAGCCATTTCTACAGAATGGATTGATTTTTTTGGCCAGAATATTTCATGTTTTGACCTCCTCTAGACCTGAATCTGTTCAAGATATGCTTCAAGCAGTGTGTGAGCCCATTCATTTTTTAAACACACACACACACACAGAGATACATTTCATGGTAATCTGCCACTGTTGTGTACCTGCTTCTTAAAAACTATTTGGAAAATATTTATTCATTAAAAAAATGTTATCTCCAGAAAAGAATTCAAATTCAAAAAGCCAAAAAAGCTTGGGTTTTACACTAAGGTCTGTGGAACCTGTGGTTTTCTTTATTCAGAACATTTGTCTTAATTTGTAACATCAGCTTCCAAAAATACTTTACTATTAATTCAAATTCTTATGCATTTTAAATACCCTTCAAGTAACCATGACCTAATATGGCCCTAATGAATATTTGTATTTGTCAGACTGAATGTCCATTCTGTTTCATGATGCAGTTTTGCATTTTATGCCCTTTGTTATTCAAATAAACTTCTGATAAGGGATGAATATGAGCCACTATTTAGTTTTAATTAATTGCATAGGGTAATCAGATATGGCCAAATGACTGTGTGGTGTCTACAAAGCCTATATATAGTCTCTTTTCTTTTTTGTGTTTTTCAGACTTAAATATGCATAAAATACACAGAAGATAACTCAATTCAAATATACAGCATAGTTAATAAAGATCTCAGTAATGACCTGGTACAGAAAATTATTCATTTATTATTCTACAGACATCCACAGCTGTCGGATTTTTTTACTTCTGAATGCATCATTCTGAAGCCAGCTTAAAAGTTAATATAGCAAATTGACATAGATCTACTCTCATTTATTACATTTCTGTAAGTGAGAACAGCTCTATAGGAATTCTTCACACAGCTAATTAGATTTGCCTTTGGCAATGTCTGGGGTGTGTATCTTGAACATTAAATGAACTGTTGCCATCAAGCTTCGTTAACAGGACAGCAGTGCTTTATCTGATGCATTTTCATGTTCACATTTCAACTTCAGATTAGATTGAGTTCCTGAATAAACAGATTCAGCACAATTTAGCTCAGCAGAATTGTACCCAAAATAAAAGCAGCTTTGAATTTGGCCTGTTGTGTCATTTGAGGTTACATACTATCTTAAAGCCTGAGTACAACTTTCACAAAATGATCTTTGCAATGAACGCTTTGAGATTTTAATTCTTGTTTATAACAAATCCTCAACATTTGATCTAAATATAAAGAGACAGGATTGTTGATGGACTGTTTGAAGCTCCATGAGAGAAGAAATTACTCTCATGGTAATGAGCAGTATGAAATGGTAATAACAAGATCTCTCAGTACCATTGGACTATACGCTAATGGAAGTGCAAAGATCTGGAGAAAAGTGCCTTTACAATTCTGAACTACATGTGGGAATACAAAGAGACCTGGTGAATGAAGGGATAATAGGAAAAGAAAATGAGGAAGCTTGAAAAGAACTGAAAAATATCATAGATGTGAAATACAGCAAAATCAATTAGAAAGATGTAACCAAAAGCAGAATAAGCTTTTCAGTGATAACATTCAGAGTTTAGCTGAGATGGAAGTGTCATGAGCTGGATAGTGATAGACTTAGATATTTCTTTTATCTTAGCCGGCTCAAAAAAATTTGCCGAATGTTTCATTTGGCTTCAAAGTGATAAAATGTCTCAGTAGAATGGCTTATAAAAGCAGCCTTGTAATTAATGTGAGCTGATACCAAGCTACAGGATTATAGATTTACCTATTTCCGATCTCCTCTATTCCTTCCTCTATAACACAGAAAGACATAAATGACTCTCCAAAAGTAGTAACTAAGATGCCTTCCCAAAAGGCAGTGCCCATGTAAGAGATTAGAAAATTCTTCTTTGGGTATCTGATTCTAGTTGAACTTGTACTATCATAGAATCACAGAATGGCTTGAATCAGAAGGGACCTTAAAGATCATCCAATTCCAAACCTACTGCCGTGGCCACAGACACCTTCCACTACACCATCCAACTTGGCTTTGAACAATTCCCAGGATGGGACATCTACAACTTTTGGCACCCTCTTCCAATGCCTCACCACTCTCACAGTAAAGAATTTCTCTCCCTTGTGGCTGCACGGCCAGCCACTGGAATGCCCTCAGAAGCTTGCCAGGTCGGCTGCTTGCGGGGCACCGAGCCTGGATGAAGGGAGCCCGGGGTCTGTGTGCTACGCCCTGGCCACAGCAGGAACACACACAAAGCGGTCAAGAACGCAGCTTCCCTGCTCAAAGGGGCTTTCCCCAGGCTGGTGGGAGGTGCGCCGGCAGAGACAAAGGAGGAGAGAGGTGGCCTGCTGCTTGGGTTCCAGAGGTTTAATCTTCTGAAGATGGGGAGGCAGCAAGACAAGGAATACAGGAAGTACAGGCATTTTTATACTGGGACAAAGGGAGGCGGAGTGCAGGGCATAATCCAATAGGGAAAGGGAACATGGGAGGGGTCGACAGGGGGACAGGGGAACAGCTGATGGGAATGGAACAGAGGAGGGATTACAGACAACCAATGGGGGACTGAGGAATAGGGCTGCCGCGGGCTGTGGGAACTCGCTATTCACACTGCTGCACTCCCTCATATCTAATCAAAACGTGCCCTCTTTGAGTTTAGGTCTAATTTCAAGACAGTTTAATTTTCAGAGAAGTGTGTCCACTACAATGAGGTAGGCAGGCAGGAAAGAGGGTCTTTGCCCCATTGCTACAGCTAGCTGGTATGTTTATACAAGAAGGAGGTAAAAACCTCTCCTGTTTGTCATAAAAGCTAGCTGCAGCTGATGGTCACTTTGGGGATAAACAGTATCTCCTCAATGTGGAACTTTAACAATCCAGTTGCAACTAACATTCATCATATATATTTGCCAGGATGAAGTGGGACAGACACTTTACAATTTAGAATTTACCTAATGGAGGTCTCCTTGAAGTGGTTTCTCATCTGGTTTACTCATTCAAGTTTAGTACATCTCATGAAATGCTATTTGGAGTCTCACAACTGAGCTGGTTACCTCGGTTTCATCTCTAATGAACAAACAGACTGCAAGTATATCCTCCAGAGCTTATAACACTGCCCTTCTTGCCAGCATTCTAAACACAGAGCATTAAAAGCTGTAAGATACAAAGAAGAAATATTTTTCTCTTTTTTCTTCCGCTTCTCTTTTTAACAATGTGTCTTTAGAAGTCCACTGCTGAAAAAGTGATAGAGGAATCTTGACTGGAGCTTGCCTTTGATTACAGTAAATAGAATATATTCATTTCCTAAAACTGTAAAATAGATGTCAGCATTCTAATTAAACTGAAATTTAAAAAAAGAAATTGAAATTACTAATAAATTACAGAATGGTTTAAATATTTTTCATGAGGAAAAAGCATGTTTGAAACTAACAGCAGCCCCTCCTCTGGGGCAAGCAAGAACAAAGAATCACTTGAAATCAAATACTTCTGTACAATTCGTAGGTAAACTACATTTTAAAAGCATTAGTGCATGTATTGAGAAATACATCTTCAAGGGTAAATCATTGTGGATAGTTATTTTATGTCCAGAGACTATGCTGCTTCATAACAGATTTGAATGGAGGAGGGTTGTTTGGGGTCTTTTTTATTTAGACTGGTCACAATGTTTTTCTCAAGTGTTTTAAGCAAACAATGGAATTCTGTTTAACTGAAATCAAGTGAAAAACCACAATTATACCTAGACTGAATTCCACAGTAGAATGTTGAATGATTGATGTTGAGTAATTTAGCTACAGAACAAGATGTGTTGTTGGGGTTAGCTGTAACATTTTTTTTCATTTCTTTGTAAGGCAAGCCTGTTATTTAAGGAACTAAATGGACAAAGGAAGAGTGAGGTTATACACCTCAATTAATAGTATCTTGCAGGTACCTTGACTCTTTGTGTTGCATGCTTTAAGCTCACAGAACTTTGTACTTTGTAAGAAAGAGAAAACATTTATAATTGCAAGGCATGCTAGAGGAAAAGACAATATTTTTGTGATTATTGAGTGTGTTTCTCTCTTGCTATGAATAGTTTCCTGAAACATAGCTAAAACCCCTTGTTAGCTAAAAATGCTAAAAAAACCCTAACAAGTACAAAAAAAAAATATTAAATTCTGCGGGCTATCACAATATCAATAACAATCCAGAGAACTTGGTTTTGGAACTTGATCTTGACTTGACCAGTACTTTGACTGTTTAAGCTCTATAAAGGTGTTTGTGTACAAAATGCTCTGGAAGCAGTGTTATTGCTTACAGTCTGGCATGGTGATTTTGATATCTTTTTTGTCTTAATAATTCCTAGCACATTTTCATGGTTATCCTGTTCAGGTACTTGAAAACTGTTACCTTCTCCTGTTAAGTTGTCAGGCCAAGCTATCAACATTCAGCTTCTTGAACAAATCCCTGTAAGTCAATCACTCTACCCCTCTATATTCTGTCCAGCTCCTGACCTTTGTTAGGAATCTGAGAGCACAGAGTAGGGATTCAGAGGTTTGCTCTTATATGTGGTTGAAAACATGTTCCAGTTTTATATTCAATCTTTATTCAACCATAAATTTCAGACCTAACAAGAAACCTGTCTTTAACTGTCAAACCACATTATAATTCAGGTGGGAAGAAAGATTCACACTAACTCCCTAGTAATCAATGATTCCATGTTTTAATTGCTGTTGACAAAACTATGCAAGTGACGCTTACTGAACTGCCCTTTCCTTTAAGCTGAGCTGCTAAGGAAAAAACAGAATTCCAAGAAGCACAAAAGCTGAGGTTTATGGTTTTTTTTCCAAAGATATTATGTGCTTCAGCTACTCATTAAAAGCAGAGATTCTTTCTTTTTCTTTCAGTTCAATGGTAAAAGTGATGAGCTAATGTACTAAGTGATTTCACTGGGCATATGTCAAGTTACACCAGCAAAGGATGTGTCCTTATTGCTACTGACAGACATCAAAGAAAGAGCTCTTACTCTAGCCAAAATGCTTTCATAACTGAATGACCAGTATGTGGGCCCTGCAAGAGAGAGGAAAGCTAATTTGGGTCAGAGAATGAATGTCAAGAAAGCAAGTGTTTCCCTTCTGGTTTTGCACCATAAGGTAGTTCAAAGACATTGTCATTTAGCACTAGAAGAGACAGACTCATGAACTTCAGAATCTGCTCCCTTTGGAAGAGCTAATAAAGATGGTAAAAGGACATGGATTCATCACCACCAAGTGCTTAGAGCCACACTCTGCCTTGCACGATTCCTTGTGAGAAAATTAACTCCTCACTAATTTTTGTGACTTAAGCAGCAAGCAGCCTTTGCAGAGGAAGACAGGAAGTCTATGGCCAGAAAATCTGAGCTGAAACATTTACCTTAATTTAGTTATCCAGTGTCATTTGAGCCACCCTAGGGCGAACAACCTGGCCAGCTGTTGCCAATCCAGGAGTCACTGCTCCAATTAAGTCCTGTGATATATGTACAAGCTTTGTTTGGTTACTTCAGATATCATAAAGAATTTTAAATGTCACTAGATAACAATGTGGAGGCAATTGAATCATCAAATGGATAGAAAACAGAGCTGCAAATGGGCTTGAAGCGTATGAATATTCATGCTGCATGGAGGAATATACACTGCATTCATTTAGGTAAACCACGCCATAAGCACTCCTATTGGAGACAATGGCAATGCTCCCATTGATTAAACCAGATGAAAATCTTGCCCTTAGCTGTTCTATGAATATTTAATCAAATAAATTGGACCACAGTGAACACCTATGTGCCCTGTGATCCACTCAAGAAAGATCTTTACCTGAAGGTAGCTTTGATTTTTTTTGAACTAGCAAAAAGAGGCTGGCTTCCTACTAAATCTATTTATCTTTATTGTCTTTTTCTTTCTCTTCAGCTCATGCCATTTCCTGCTCTTACCCTTTTTATCAGTTTTAGTGGCCCTTAAGATAAAAGCACATACTTTAGATGTTCAGTCCCATTTTTCTTACTTGTCTGTCAGAAAAATGGAAAAAAATCTTTATAAATCTCCCAATTTTAGCCTTTTCTAATGGATTTAGTTGAGAAAAAAATTAATATTTGGGAGCAGTGGTCTTTCAGATTCCCTGTTATTTTCCAGACCTCTGTTGTGGTGTATCTGAGAGTAACTTAGAAATTCAGAAATAGTGGTAATAGTAATAACAATTGGTGGTAGTAGAAGCAGTACTAATGCTAATGAAGTTCTCTTGGCTTCTGGAAAGCTGAAATGCAGATTTGGACACTATTTGGAGGAAGCAAAAATAGTGAACAAAGAAGAAGCTGTTGTCTTCCTTTTTAAGGACTGCAGTGGAACAAATTAAAAACAATTTGGAAATACAGAGATAATTTCAGTGGCTTACACTGATAAATAAGACTCAGAGTCAAACCCAATCAAGGCAACTAGCGACGTTCAAACTGGGGTTGCGCTGACCTTTATTTTGATGTGTTATGCTCTGCTGAATTTGTGGAGGAAGGGCATTTCAGACAGAATTTTCAGCTGGTTCACTGATTCATATTTGTTTGCGGGCCTGATATATTGTTGGCTATATGAATTGTTTAGCACCACAAGTATGATTATTAGCAGCAGGAACAAGAGGGTGACCACACGTGGATTGCCTAATCATTATTTATCTTGTGGCTTAGCAAAATAAAATGCTAGACAATTTATTTCAGCTTTCACTTAGCCCATCCTTGTTTTGACCTGTGTCTGCTGTTGTTCTGAAGACACAAAGCATAGGGAATATTTGTTTTTCACAGAACAAAGCCATTGTTCGTGCCTCAGACCAAAATGACAGCATACAGTATTATGAGCAATGACATTATGGAGACAGTCTGATGGAACTGGGAGTACTCACTGTGTACTGAACATGCATCAGCTGCCAGTGCCTGACAGGGGACATTCAGTGAGTTACTTTGTTACCAATACCCAAATTTGCCTCAGCCAGTTTCCAATGTCTTGTCATTGAAATCTCATTCCGTAAGTTTTTCTTAACCTTGCAAGCCTTTAAAACATAGCATAGAATCCTGCAGACTTGTAAGATTTTTCTTGGACTTATTTTCTCAGAATCTCCTACAAAAAATTCAGAATTAGACTCTATGCTTTAATTTGATATTTGAGTGGTATGAATTGCATGTGCTGTGAGAACAAAACTGCTAGAGATACTTACCTAAAACTCTAGAAGTAAATCAAACCAAAATCTTTTCGGGCTGCAGTTTTCCTAGTGGTATCACAGAGGACAAAGTTAAGGGGGATCAGACAGGAAAAGGGATATAGACTTAGCAGAAATCTTTAATCCTTTATATGCAGTACCATTCCTAAACAGATTTAACACAGAGAATTTAGATCCGTGTGGCTTGCAGCATTTTGGTTTTTTTTTCCTTCTGGGTTAAACTTAGTCAAGATATTCAAAAGCTGTGATGGAAAACAAACATTAAAGATCCTGTTTCAAAGCTAGGAGACACATATACCTGCAGCAGGATTATTTGTGATCAGCTTATAAAAGATATATCCTCAAATGCAGTAACTCTAACCGAAGTATTTGTAGTCCGATCATGGATATTGCCTCAATGTAAAACTAATGTTCAAAGAGTAAATTACACTGTGTAAATTGCTTATCCACTTTCACTGTGTAACCAGTGTTGCATGGATTTTCAAAGGGCTGGTTCAACTGTCCTATTCTTCTATTAGCTGACAACATTTTTATGATAAGAAAATTCCCTTCGCAAGAGTGCCTTCATCTTTCCTATCTTTCCTCTCTTTTTTCTATTGTTTTTTTTTCTTTTAGCACAAAGATGATTTTTAAAAAGTAAGCAGATAAAGCTGTTTTCTTTGTTTCCTTATTGTACAAGAAGGCATTTTAATTTGATCAACAGTTTACATCAGCAGCCTAGTTTCAGATCTGAAAGCTTACACAATCAAATCAAATGAGGGCATCTATCTCAACAGCCTGAGCTGCAAGCAGCACTCCATCCCAACCAATTCTAATCCTACATCACAAACGGAGCAATACAACAGCAGCAAGAAGTTTTCTAAAGTGGACAAAGCTACCTGTAAAAATATTCTCTTAATATTGAGCACCTATATTTTCATATTGTCTGCATTTTCTTAACTCATTGTACTATAAATGTACTTCCTTCTTTCTCTTGTAGAAGATAAATGTAATGAAAAGTAATACTTAAAAATATAGAAAATGCTTTCTCTCCCTTTTTAGAAAGAAATATTAAATCTTCCTTACAGGTAAAATTTTGGTTCAAAGAAGGTAGAAAAAAAAATTAAAAGTTTTTCATGCATCATTGACATTTTGCATATTATCTTTATCTGCTACTTAGAGAGCTGCAGATGAGGGACAATTGTCCTTAAAGTGAACACTGTACAGGTCATCAGTTCTGAATTTCATTTTTCTGTATTTTTTCCCACAAATCTATTTATTTTTTGAATTAGCATTAGAAAATTAAACCCAAAGTATTTTCTCCTATTCCTCGCTATCTTAGTCCCCAACACAGGACATTCCTTTCATGTACAATATTAAGATGGCCCTACTTAATCTGTAGGTCAGGTCTTTAATCAGGTTTTAAAAGGCTCTTTGCTGTATTTGCATAATGCACATTGCTAAGCCATAGCTAATGTGGCAGGCTGAGCTAGACCTCAGGGTTTTTTTGGATCCAAAACTTTTCCCATTTTTGCTGTCTCTACGATTTTAAAAATATACTCATTTACAACTGCCTTTTAAAAGAAAAATGAAACTTGCAAGCCTGACAAAATAACGATATTCTGCTGCTTTTGCTTTTAGAGGAGGATATTTTTTTTCTGTATTCCTAATGCAATTTTGTAGATTTGGGTGTTGAAGGAATCAATTTTCTACAGAGATGGCAATACCTTTCAATAAGAAATTAAACCACTACATCTTTCTGCTCAGCAGTTGGCTCATTCTGCACAGTTTTCTTCATTTTGCACAGTTTACTGTGGCAGTCGACATTCTCTTGGCCATCACAGCCGCAAGTATGTACAATTCATAATACAATAGAGAGTAGCCTCAGAGCAATATCATCACATGGAAAACAAATCAAAACAAAAATTTTCCTACTCATTTTGCCTTAAAATCCCTGTCTCATTGTCTGCCCCAGCAGAGCTGGAAGGCATGAGGCTTTCCTTTTCTCATGAAACCTTCTCTGTAGAGGACAGGGCAGATTTGTTTACAGTCTTCTGCTGGACGGATGGAAAGACAGCACCACAGGCCAGAACATGACACTCCCTAATTTAAGTCCAGCTCCTAATTTTAGAGATGAAGCCCTGGAGGGAGTGAGAGGGAGTGAAGTTATACCCTTCCCTCCCCTTTCCCTATTTCTACTATGCAAAAAGCAGAGAGTGGCATCACCATGTGACACTGGTTGCTCTTAAGCAGGTGCTCTGCATTAAGCAGGTCTTCCTCCCTGTGGTTGATAGCAACTTGCCTTGATGCTCAGAGTTAAGAGGTTCATTCCTTTTAAGTAGCTGCTGTAATTGTGTCACCATTTGGAAGGGCTCAGACCACTCCATGATGAGCACAGGGTACATAGGCTCCTGTCTGAGGATTCTGGATTGCAGTGTAACAGACACATAAACCAGGGATCAGTTCTGCAGCTCTGAAAGTATTTTCTGAGCTATAGTCCATGTCCCCATTTCCTCACTGCAAAATTGAAAGCGTAATTTCCAGTATATTTGGATTATTTCCAACAGCACTTAGGAAAAGAAAGAAATGGGTCTTCAAGGTGAGCTGCTGTGATAGCTTTTATAAGGAAACAGTTACTCTTTATTTGTTTTTGGAGGGTCTAGCTGTAATATATGGTAAAATTCTATAACAAAATTTCACTGCTAGTGCCCATTAAATTAAATGTTAATGATGTGACCTGGGAAAAGATGAAATACAGACAATAATACTTCCAAAAAACAGTGATTACATTATGTCCTGCATTTCAGTGTCTGGTTTTGAACATGCGGAGAGTGGTTGCAAGCACAGCTCAGGGGAACTTTGTCAGCCTGCATTTTAAGTGATGTAATAGTTCTCTTGAACACAGGCAATAAGAATTTAGGTCACCCTTTTGGCCTCGAAACAGCTAATGTAGAGTCTGGCTCATAGTCATACCAAGCAAGGAGCTATAAGAGTTTGCTCCCTCCATTTGCCCACTGATTCTTTTGTCAGATATCACAGCTCCCATTGCAGAGCTGGCTGAATAAATCCACTGACTTGCCACAACCATAACTTGCTGTATTTATAGAGACCATCAATGAGTTCAATTGCAAGCATCTCTAAGATTAGCACAGGGAGGGAAGGACCTTGATTCCAGTTCCAGTGTGGAGTTAGCTGAGGTGCTTGAAGAGATTACTTCCCCGCAAGATGGGGACAGCAAAAACTAAAGTCCACTGCAGGTAAATTCGGTAGAGACTATGAATCCAACCTAGTTCTCCGTACCAGGCAGTATTTAGCCGGTAATATTTTAAAGCAGCATGTCCAAAAGGATTGAATAGTTCACTGAAGTCTAGCTCCTGGAATACCAGCATATTTTCCATCTGAAAGATTTCATTTTTAATTCAGCTTGGCACTGATTTACCCCAAAACTTTGAGTTGGATTAGGACCCTAGTAATGGTCCAAGTGCACTATGAAACCTATACATCTTGTTGCTTGAATGTTTACAGAAAGCTAGTCACACAATCACAGAATCACAGAACTGTTCAGGTTGCAAAAGACCCCTAAGATCATCAAATCCAACTGTTAACCTGACACTGCCAAGTTCACAACTAAATTATGCCACTAAGCATTACATTTACATGTATTTAAAATGCCTCCAGGGATGGTGACTCAACCACTTCCCTGGGCAGCCTGTTCCAATTCTTGATAGTCAAGTTATTTCAAAATTCCAAAGTGCAGAGCTGTTTGTGACAAAGCTCATCTGCTATTGGAGCAAACACATGATAACTGTGGTGCTCAGAAAAGATACTTACAATAGCATGCACAAATTGGCCTGCCTATGGAGCACATTGCTGTGGAGCTTTAGGTGCAAGAGGCCTGTGAACTTTGCTGTGACTGCGTTCTCTGTGTTTGTAGCTATGCTCCATTAGCCGTGATAATTGCCTCTGATTAATCAAAGCTAACACACCTAGGTGCTTTATAGAAAAACAATTTCTATCAATTTGGTACCACTGCAAATTGCACTCCAGGGTCCACGTTCAGCTGAAGTGGTTTGAGAGTAGTCTAATTCAAAAGATTCTGTTGAACCTCAGTGTACTTCACTAGATTGATCTTTCAGGGTTTCTCATTGCCTTGGTTCTTATCACTTATCCTATTCAATCTCTTCTTTTCCAACTTTTTATTAAATTCTTTTCAAACTATCAGCAGATTCCATGGAAGATTTTGAGTGAAACCAACCAGAAAATTATTTACTTTAGTGTCCTCCTTTTCTTATTTCTAGGAATACACAGGAAGGAAAAAATATCTCCCTCTGGTTATTGTGAAGTACAAGAAGGTCATATTGCAAATTGTGTACTGCCTGCAAGAATGTGAAGATTAGTTGCTTGCTAGATTGTGCACAGATCATAAGCCATTTAATTTGAATAGTTTTGATTGCAGAGAATAGATAATTATTGATATTTTCTGTCATTCTAACTAACTGAATCCTATCTGAAAAGCAATAGGTATATTCCAAAAATCGTTCCTTCTCCAGCTACAGTTGTAAACATCATTCATTTCATGCTTTTAGTTAGTGGCCTTTACACCACCTGAGACCTGAAGTATTTTCAGCTGTGAGGCAAAATGAATGTATGGATGTTAAAACACACAGGAGGCAGTTCCATGCCTCTCATGATGGAGTTGGCTTCACTTGGTAGAGCACCTGAGCACAGACCAAAAAATTGCCTTCATACAGCATCTACAGCTGATTCCTATTCTGGCAGTCCATATTCTTGCCCTTAATACAGACTTTAAATAACATGATATATCACTTATATAATGAGAAAATGCATCATAATAATAGAAAAGCTGTGAGTGCTTCTAGTGTTAACTGTGAGCAGCTGATACCTTTTATAATCTAACGTCTTTTCATCATATGGAAAAGAGATTCCTGGTATGTAGGATTGCTCTAGAAAAACTCAGATCAGGGTAATAGTTTAGATTACAGAATATTTGAAGTCCAGTCAATTAACTCTGCCAAAATAATTTTTTTACCATCGATCATCATCCACCATGTTAGGAAAAATGCGCCGCACATTCTAAATTTTTAAGAACAATTTAGTGGGAAAGCTGTACTTTCTTTTCAGCTGCATTTCTCTTCTTGCCTTGTCTTGTGCATTGGCACTGTGCAACATCCTACTTCCCTGCACATAGAACCACAAATAGTTGTGTGGTCTCATGTGAGTGAATGAGGGATCTGCCTTTCTCTGTTAGTTGAATAAGGTTCTTAAATACATGATGCCAAGGGAGTTGGTGTCTCATCCATGTCTTCTTGACTGGAAGAAGTGAATGAGATGTGGCATTCCATCTTACAGGATGTTGCAGATCATGACAGGTTCCTTGCTACCTTTCCTTTTTTATGTAGTAGGAAGAGGAGGGAGCTAGATATGTGGAAAGAAATGGGTATATACCCTTTGGGTATATCTGAGGGGTATACCTGAAGCTCAACTTTACTTTCATTGGAATGACACAGAAGCAATCATAGTCACTGGACTGACACCTTGATAAGCAGAGTTCATGTCCTGACTTCCTGTTCCTCCCTTGGGTGATGCACAAACCAAGTCAACAGATCAGACAGATTTATGAAGGAAATATATTCTGTAAGCACTTCTGCAAGCTTAAAGCTTATACAAGAAAGACCAGATCCAAGGCTTTGATACTGTCAAATAAATTGTACAAACAAATGGTATCACAAAATTTTAATTGAATTTTTAAGCTATCCAAACGATTTTAAAACCCATGGGGGGATTCATTTTGGTAATCTGTCAAGCCTTCCAGCAAAACTTTTCATTTCTGTTGCCAAAGTAAGCAATAACACATTTCAAATATGAAGATCCAAATACATTGTTTTTTGAGGGGTTTTTGTTTGTTTTTTTTAAAGGAAAACAAGTTAAGTGTATTAAAGATTTAAAAGAAGATAACAATGTTAAATTCTTGCAGATCTGCATACAATTATCCTGCTGCAGTGAGATAACCAAAATTTAATCATGTGGAAAGAGTTGAAGAACTGTTTTATGAAGTGGTAATTCCTAGGAAGTTTGGGAATAGCAAAGCAGAAGCGATAGCTCTAATCTGCATTCTGTTGGTTTTCTGGGGGATGTGTATCTTTTACAGTTGCTTTAGTTATGCGTCAGTAACCTGTCCTTGTAGAGTCCATTTTGTGGATTATTACTCAGTGCTTGCAAAAGGATGTGCTTTCCTGTTTCTATATTTTTTGTGTATATTCTTGTACTGCATACCCTCTACACTGTTATTGACGCTGAGCTGATTTACCTGCTCAGACTAAATTTGCACATAATGTTTGAGATGCCAAACATTTAATTATATCCCTGCTCAGATGCTGCTTCAGAATCTATAATGCACTTATTTTTCCAGTATGGATTCTGACAGCAAAAAAGCCTTGCTTATGATGTGATAGCTATTTCAAAGTGTCAGAAAGCATTCCAGAGCTGGGCTGACACTTTTAAGTCAAGTCCACTGTGGGTTCTGTTCCAGGAAACAGGCATAATCCAACACCCCCCCACCCCCCCAAGAAGCAGGTCTGAGGCACTGACTGTCATGCTCAGTTCAAGAATTCCCTTGCTTTTATTCCATTTGTTGCTAAGTAGGTAGAATTTGTTTTCATCAGATAGAATTTTTTTTCAACCAGCTTTTGTTTAAGTAGTGGGGTTAAGCATTTTTATTATGTAATAAAGAGATGAAGTATTTTTTATGTAATCCAAGTAATTTATGTAGCAGAATGAAGGAGGGAAGGGACTTTTTTCACTCTCACATTCCTCTGCTTGTGGATTTGAGGCATTCAGCTTCTATGAAGTTGCTATTCAGTTGCTATGAAATCTGAAGAGCCCTTGTGAAGCTATGTTTTCTTTTGATTTCCTAGCACATTTGGTTCTTGCCCAGCTCTCAATCTCACTTTTTTGTTTGTTTGTTTTTGTGATTTAAGAGCACTTCTCACCTTCATTCACCTTACATATAAATTTTCTTCATGGTAGGCATTACCCTCCTACTCCGGGTTTTATTTCAGAGAAATTGGCCAAGTCAGTGAGAAAGTATCTAATCAGTATATTAACATTTTTCTTAATATATAACAACTCAATATTTTTACAGAGTATATTTTTAAAGTTAGAGTTGCTGAGAATTTATTTAATTAATTTACCCATGTCTGTAATTTTGAATATCACAAAATAACAGAATATTCTGAGTGGGAAGGGACCCACTAAGATCACCAAAGTCCAAATACTAGCCCTGCACAGGACACCCCAAGAGTCACACCATGTGCCTGAGAGCATTGTCTAAATGCTTTTTGAACTCTGTCAGGCTTGGTGCTGTGACCACTTCCCTGGGGAGCCTGTTCCAGTGCCCAACCACCCGCTGGCGGAAGCACCTTTCTCTGATATCCAACCTAAGCCCTCCCTGACATACCTTCAGGCCATTCCCTCAGGGAATGATGGCCTCACAATGAAAAAATTTTAAAAAAAACCCAAACCAATCAATGTATTTTTAACTCAAAAAAAAAAAAAAAAGCCAAAACTGATCTTTCTTCTGTTTTATAAAGAATTTAGATTTCTCTTCTGATTGATAAAGAACACACATGAAGTCCGCAGTATTGTGGGGGAAATTAAATACCTTTCATGGTGACATTTTTGATAATATATTTTCTGATGCTGGCAAAAACCAGCAAGAATTAATAAGAATGAGGTAAAGGTTTTGTCAGGAACTAAACATATGTAATGCTTCCTGAACTAAATGAGAAATTCCATTTTCTGATCAGATTGCTATCTGGAAGGTGTAGTAATGACTTTGCCCCCAAAGTCCAAAATGGGTGCAAGAATTTCTTCATTTTCTTAAATTCAACTTAGCAAGCCTTTCTCCTAGACTCCGTGAATTACTTGTAAGCATTCACAGAATCAGTTTTTATCTCCATATTGTAGAATCCACATTGTCTAGCACATGGCTTGCCTATAGCCTCTTTGTGGATTGCTAGCAGTATATCTGTATCATATTTCTCCAAATAGATTTAATATGCCTGAAAGTCTGCATAATAATATGCCCTTTACTACTCTTTTAAATGCCTGCATCTTAGAAATAAGCAGTCTCTGAACAGACTATGGCCTGCCTCTCTGTATTTTGTGATATGCAGCACCCAGCCTAGGACTGTGGCATGCGTTGCTAATAAATTCAGTGACAAACTGTACATTTTCTAGGGTATCATCAGCTACAAAATCATTCTGAAGCATATTGCTTTAATAAAAAATGTATAATTCAACCAGCACACGCATGTAGAAGCTAACCTATGCCATGAAAAAGTATTAAACAGCATCATTTTCACAAAGTTTTCACATCCTTCTCATTGCAAAAGACTTTCACCTGCTTCATGTGGCGTACAAAAGGATTATTTTTCTTTAGCTTCCAGGCAGAGCAGTAGGATATGCAGAAAGTCTTCTTTGTCAACTCACTCCTGGCATCTGAAATGAAAATTATAGGTTTTTTTTACAACCCATTTACCAAAGAAGAAGTAAAATCAGAAAAAAAAAAAAAGAAACATTGATGCTCACCTCACATCAGGAAAAAATATGTTATTGCTAGAGCAGAAACACAGAAAATAAAGAACAATCAGATTTATAAGATCATAGCAAAGCAGTAAAAATTGGGCAGTGCTTCTGGGGGAAATTATAGTACAGGGAGGAAGGAAAAATATACAAAAGGAGACAAACTGAAAAGCTAATGGTTGTAAGCAAAGGTTTTTACAGGTCTAAACACATAAAATAATTAATATTCTCCAATTTTCCTTAAATGTATCTGCAGCAATAAACTCACAAGGGACAGCAAGGGAAAACATAAGAAATGTCCCGGATACATGGGGAGATATACCAGTGAGAGATTTGCAGTTTAATCAGATTTTGGTAGCCTGGGACACTCAGATCATAAATTATTTGAAAAAACCTTCTCATGAATCCTTCCTTAAGTGCTTTCCCTTGAAGGGTTGTTCCCAATCTTCCGCCCTCTTGCCGTGGTTTTCCTGCAATGCCATTTTCCCACTACCTGTAGAACCTAAGGAATGGTTGTTGCTTCACAGCACTAGATTTAAGATTCCCAATCTCATTACCAAGTTCTTCAGGAACTCCTCCTCTCTTTCCATTCCCAGCAATCAGACCTCCACGGAAAGAGCATTCCTATGTAACAGCTGTCATTGGAAAAGGAGTGCTGTCTTCCCACCATCACTAAAGTCCACATCCCCAGGTCTTCAATCTTTTCTAACTCCACTGAAATCTATACCCAAACTCCAACCCCCAAATACTTTCAACTTAGTTGTCCTTTATTTCTCCCTTTATGAACCATGCCACTCTGCCTTCCAATAGGATATGTACACTGTAAAATAAAACCTAAGTGAAGTCATCTCTGCTTCAGGTGAGGCTGGGTAAGATTCTGTGCACCTCATCAGCTGCAATGTGTGTGCTGCTCTGCCAGAGCTGCAGCTGGGCAAAGCTCAAATTGTCTGATCTCACCCACCTTTACTCTCTGATACTTGAAAAGCTGGCAGTGTTTAGCAAGGACACCTTGCAGGTAGGTAGTAACACTGGAATGGGAAGAAGTCCTTTGGAATGTGTCCTACATGCAGTAAGTATGAACATGCTCAGTAAAGCTGAATTCCCTGATGTATATTAACATGTTTGCAGTTTAAGGCAACTTTCAGTTCTAGCTCTGGTATAAGCAACTACAAAACAGACTAAGTTTTTTCAGGATTTTGGCATGTTTTAATGTTATCTCACCTGGAGAACAACTCCCTGACTTCAGGAATTTCAAATGAAGAAGTTAGTGAACTATCATCCGTTCCTTTTCTTGTTGAATATTTGTCTTTTTTTCAAGATGTGACCTAAATTCCAGAGATATACTTAGAAACAGTTAGATTTGCTTTCATGGATTTCCATTTCTGTTGAAAGTATGTGCCTTAGGTAAGAAACATGTAATCATTGCTTAGGCTTATTCTGTAGCAACCAAAGCATTTACCATGTGTAGATAGCTGTTCACTAATATTGCCACCAAACTCAGGTTTGTTCCCATATTTCCAATTTTCTATCTCTCTCCCTTAATCCAGGAATAATGATTCATTTTGCTGAATTTTGAATTAGTCAAGGTTGTAGCATTTAACCTATGTCCACCCATGTCACACTTTTTAGCCGAACATGCCAAAAAGGAGACTCGTGGGGAAACTTCAGAGCCTTGTATAGAACTATTAGAAATTTCCCATGACATTTCTAAACAGTATGACCCAATAACCATCATTCAAATAATCATGGAAATTTGGAGTTAGATTTCTGCCTGTACTTGCTCTCTGAGGAAGTAATTCATGAAACAACATACAGAAGAGTCAAGCAACAGAGTACGTGAGGCATTTGCTGTCTCTCAGTGTAAATTCAAAGGATCCCTGACATGAGGCAGAAGTTACACTCCTTCGGTCTCAAGTCAATCCCAGACACCTTTGTCAGGAGATTTTGTCAGCAGGGTCTTTGACCACAGTGGAACATTTTGCGTACAGTAAGTGTAATTAGCTGAAATTGCTGTTAAGTGTAAGTACAGTCTATGGCTAATGTACCTGAGAAGATGATATGCAATTGTCATAACCAGCCTATCTGCTATCCTTTCAAGTTCAAGGAGTCTTCTCAGAATCGTGATTTCCAGAGATATAGACACTCTCAAAAATATGAAAGGAAACTTGAATTACTTTTGCACTTACTGTTTTATATTAACAAGAGCAGTTTAGGAAATGATGGACTCAGTTTCTAGCCCACTAGAGATGTCCATTTAATAGGAAATCACATTTCAAAAAGATGAGTTCTCGGGCAAATGGAGTAGAACAGAAAATATTGCAGACAAAGTCACAGTACCAGTAGGTGTTCCAGAGTTGCAGGATCTGAAATACCTTGCTCTTATACTGTCCAAATAGATGGAATAATGTGAAATAAAACTGGGCTTAGAGAGGAATGATAGTAATTAACACAAAAATATACAAACAACTTCTCTGAAGAAGGATTGAAAACACTGGGATTTTTTTTTCTCTGAAAGTAAAAGAAGTAGTGAATAAAATATCTAAAATAGTAAAAACATGCTGCAAGGTATCTCTTGTTCCAGTTCTTTTCCCCATCACTAAAACAGAGTAAATATACTCTAGACCATTTATCTGGAGTTTCAGAACAAGAAATGGAGCACGGCTAAAAACTTGGAAGTCTTCACAAATACGCCTTCTAAAAGAGATTATGGATTCAGCAGAGTACGTTCATGATCAAGTTTTGATAACCTTTAAAATAGCCCATTGATACTGAACATAAGAATATATCTGAGTGACATAATAATCAGGACCAGGGATGATACATCCATTTCTATCCACAGCATCTACTTGCACTGCTGTTAATGCAACCATTTGCCCCAATCACCTTGTTGCAGATTATCCTCAGCCAGTGAGGTGATTGTCCTTCAGAATTACACTCATATGCCACATTAGTTCCAAAGTATTTCACGATTATTGATGTTGTTATCGTGGGAATGAGGAAAAAGCTCGTCAGTGGAGTCTGGCACACATACAGAGGTTGTACCAGCATTATTTCTGTTAGGAATGTATTTTTCTGCTGAAATATTTATGCTACTGCCTTTCTCAGTGTGAGCACAACTCTAATACATCTGTGAATGTGCATGTACTGGAGAACAGTACAGTCTCTTTCCCCATGGGGAAATAGATACACTAAGATAACACCTTTATCCTTTTGTACCTACATCCTCACAAGAACATAATTAAGCAGTGCAATCTTTTTGCAATGAATTGTACATCAATATCTGAACTTATTAATTACTGCAGAACTGGAAAAGTGTTGCTATTATCCAAAAAATGCTCATAGACACAAATACATTCAACCAGAAAATGATTTAACAGTATGTCACCCTGATGTATAAGAGCTTAGTATCAGAATTAGAGAGAATGTGTTGCCTAGTGGCATTGATCATATCATTTATAAAGGGCTCTGAGGATTTAAATAAATAGGATTTGCATATAACATTCACTTTCAATGTCCAATTTAGAAGAAAAAGTACATATTAATCTTTGAGTTGTTTTCCTAAGCTGTCAAAGTTGTTTATATACTAACATGTATTTCCAGGTTTTCCCTTGCTGCTTTTAATAATAGGCAAACATATTGCTCAGCATCTTAGTTTGCACCATTTGTTTTGTTCAAGGTGTGCTGGCACTGCTACCCCACATCTCATTTTAATACTTGCACTTATTTTGTAAAGAGTATCTACACCAAGTGCAGATGCCTTTAACTAATAATTAGCAGTGCAATTTAGTAAAGACATAGAAGGGGAAAAAAAGAACAAGTAGCTATCAAATTTTCAATTCATCAGTAAAGTTTGAGAAAAGAAAAAATGGTCTCATTTGGCCACACTGAGGTTCGAGACATTGGAGATCAGTTTTCAAGTTTGTTTCATTTTTTTTGCATGACCTTCAGAAAACATCCATTTTGTGGGTTAGTTGTGAACATTAATACTATTTCCCCATTAGTTACATGGTTCAGTCATCTGCAACACTCATAGATTTAAAATAACTTGAGCTGGAAGGGACCCACAAGGAGCACCACACCCAATCCCTTGATACCCAGAATCAATCACAGGTGAGGCTGGTCACAGGAAGAAACTCAGTCCTCAAGCCCTGAAACAGATTTTACCCTTTCTGTCTGGAGGATGTGATGGTCATTGTCTATTGTTTTAATCTCCCACCTACAAGACAAAAATGCTTTCTCCTAACATTTGCTTGCCTTCATTAGGCCCTGTTTGCAGGTTCAGAGGCTAACAGTCTGGTATGAGAGTTAATCCAAGCTAATGGTAGTTAAACTTGTCTGAAGGCTTTGTCTATATATCACATTGCTTCAAATTTTTATTTTCACGTAGTTTTCTGTGTAAGACAATCATTAACTGGTTATGCTAGTTAATACATTTGGTAAAATGCACAGTGCCCAGCTGTGGAGGGATTTCAAGCTTTGGATTCTCTATACAAATACAGCAGAGCTATTCAGCTCTCTTACAGAATTCATTCATCTTTTTCTGCTTTCAGAAATTAGGCAAAAAATCAAAAATGAAATGTTTGGAGCATTCTAAATTAGGGAAACAAGTTGAATCTGCTCAGCTCTGACTATTCAGCTTTCATCCTCCAGCCAATTACACTCCATTGCTGACTGGTTAAGTCAGGACTTTGCTGTTTTCTTACAGAAATATGTACTATATCTACTTTTACTCTTTCATCTGATTGTGCAGGATTGACCTGTCACTCACTTGTCCTCAATCTGCTTAAGTTTACAGGTGGAAGTGTAGACTTCGACAAGTGAGGCTTTCCAAAGAAAGTAACAACACAACAATACTCATACAGCAGCCCAGTTCCTTGAAATGCTTGGTTTTAAGAAAATAACCGAGAAGAAGTGACACCTCAGTAGAATCTGAACTATTTAAAGCAGAATGATGGGAAAAGAAATTTCCATTTTTCAATCAACTTTCATTTTCCAGACAAATCTGACTTCATAGAATAGGTACACACAAAAGAAAAGTCAACCCCTATAAATTCTGCAGCCTTTAATTTACAAAAAAAAAATTTAAAAAAAAAAAAAACCAACAAAATAACAAAAGCTTCCTGGGACCTAGAGCTGACCTGTAGCCATTTATTGCTCTGTGCAGGAGTGCTGCCCCCCACATCATCCCAAGATCTGCAGGCTCCAGTGTTGTGGCACAGAAACCCCAAGCTGTCTGGCCCAAGACAGACCTGCACCCCACAAAAGCTGGGGCTCTCTGGGTTATGAACCCTCCTATCCTGCAACAGTGATCAGTATTTCATCATGTACCTTTATGTTTCTTTGGTGCTACTTTTTGTACTTAATACCAGTCAGGAATTCTTTAGATATAAACAAAAATCAGTTATGAGAACAGTACCTTGAAAATACATATTAATCTAATAGAAATATAATTTTGTGGGGAAAAAATATTAATTGATTTAATGTTATAGTAAAAGGATTACCATAACAAGAAGGATCAAGGTCTAAGATATCTGCTGAGCAATTAGAAGTCTGGCTACATTGACTAAATTTTCCAGCTGGTCGTAATACCATAAATCTGAAATTATGGTGGCCGCTTTTCCACAGGAAATGTCTTTGGCTCATGTATTTTCAATATAGAGAGTAAAACAAAAAATTGTATGAAGATTTTGTCCACCACATTGCTTTTTGACTCTAATTTCTCATGGCTTGCAACATAACATAAATATTAAACACTCTCACTTTGTATATGAATCTGAAATTACCCTGTAGCTAAGGATGAAATTCTGTTTGGCATGTTTGCCAAGGAATTATACAGTTGCATATGGTCTTCAATAAATATTTCCTGCTTTTAATCATTATTTGAAATCCTAAAAAAAATCAGGCATTTTATTAGTTGCACTACATTTGAACACCTAAGTCCTGAGATATTTCATATCTGACTGTACAAACTGATAATGAATGTGGAATTTCTCATCCTACAGTTACCAGTAGTTATATATATACAGTCCAGTTCTACTGTACAGAATTTTGTGTGCAAGAACTAAAAATATATTTTCTCGTTGTCTGGTAGAGATCTTGCTGTCATTGCTGGCTAGTCAGTAAAGTCATTGATGAGTTGCAAGAGTAGCAGAACACTAAAAAATTCCCTGAGTTAGAGAAGTGAGGGAGATGAAAAACACAACAGACAGAAGAATTAAGTAAAATAAAAATCTGGCTTATTCTCATTTAGAGTATGATTTCTGACATTTTATTTGTAATTTAAAAAAACAAACAAACAAAACACCAGAAAGTCTGTCCGGAACAAACTTAGTAATAGTGAACTTATGAACATCTTTAATCAGTAGGATATACTCATAGCAAAATGATAATAAATGAAGAGGTTGTTCTTTGTAAATTAAAGAGACCAGTGAGACGAAAGAGAAGTGGGAATTAGTCAGTAGTGCTAGACAGAAAATATTAGATACTTGTTAAAAAAAAATATTGAGAAACCAGTTCAACTGACTGTAATAGAAGAATGAAAAAGATGAATGTCTGAAAAAAGGTCGTGACCCGGCAAAATGTTACACAAAGCCCAACTTCAAGCACGACAAAAATCAGCTGGTTGAAAGTTTAATAAGTGTGTAAGAATTGGCCAAATCTGGAGAAAAATGGCAAAAAAAAATAATGAGGGACTGAATACACAGCTAAAATGTATTCAAAGAACTAATAAAAGGGATGAAAGAAATAAGCTTTTTTAAAAGGGAAGTATTTCCTGTATTAGGATTTAAATATCAAAAAAGTCTTTTTTTTTCTGCACTGTCCCCTTATTTTCTTTCCTGGTGCATGGTGGATTCAGGCTGCGGCCCCCTAAGGCAGGTGACCTGTCTTCTCCCTTGCAAGGCAGAAAATGTCATTTAGGTTGCTGTGTAAATAACAACAGCTGAAGGATTACCCAGTAGAAAAAAAAGATAAATAATTTGATGGTAGCTGCCTCAGATTCACAGGGAAATGAAGCTATTTCAAATAGCAACAGCTTCAGTACTGAACTGCCTATGGAAGACTGCTATTATTATTAAAATTAGTAAACATTTCTCCTTCACTTTTTGTTGTTTTTGTTCCACCGTATTTACATAATAATTTCTCTTCTTCTTTTTTTTTTTTTTTTTTTTAAAACAAAAAACTCTGGTCTATTACCTGGATAGCACATACACCTCAATCACTCACAGAGGGCACACACACAGCTTTAGGAGGGTGCGTGACAATCCATTTACAGAAAGTACCACAGTCACTGCACTTAAATGCCGTTTCAAGGAGGGACAAAGTTCACATCACAGTACAGTGTCTCTTTTTCCATGCCTTCCTTTCAAGCCTCTGACTTAGCTTCTCACGTGTCTCTGGTTTTTTTATCGCTCCTTCTGCTATCACAGAAGATTCTGAATAGAGATGAGATTAAACTATTTTTAGATAGTAAGCAAATCTGTGCAAGGACTCATTTCACGTTGCAGGGTTTCATGCAGTCTTTTGGATTTCATTTATTTGATCTCATACACTCTTGAGTTTTGCTTTGAAATTTAAGTTCAGACAAATTCAAAAATTCAAAGCAAAATTCATCTGAAAGTGTCAACTCCCTCTTTGCCATTGCAGACAGGCTGCATGAAAGAGGTAGGTGTAACCGATTTCAGTATTTGAACAGGAAAGCAAAGTCCAGAGCTGGTTCACTATAAAATTTCACAAAGTGTTACCCTGATCTAAACCAAAGTTTGAGGGTTTGGCTCCAGGACATATTGACTGTTGAACTCCAGTCACAATGTATGATATTTTTTGCTTGCTTCAAAACCTACTGAATTTTGTAATGAAAACCCTACATCTTTTCAATTTTCAAATTAAGTGAAACAGATCAAGGTTTGCATATTTTAAGGATAAGCAGATACTAAACAGCACATTGAGTCTTGAACGACAACCTGTCCTTGAACGCTTCCAGGAATGGGACATCCACAATTTTTTTAGGCAACTTTTTCCAGTGCCTCCCCATCATGACCATAACAAATTCCTCCCTAATATCTAATCTCTATCTCTCCTCTTTCATTTTATAGCCATTACTCCATGAATGATGAAAATGTCATCCTTGCGGAACCCTGAAGATTTCCTTTGTGCTCTATTTGGAAACCTTCCTTTTCTCCTTGTTGTTTTCTCCTTATTTGATGAGATCTATTGTTATATCTTAAGTCTGTAAGCTCTTGAAGAAGGGACCAGCTTTTTGATAGTTTACCTGTTCAGAATAAAGGAATTGATGTGAAAGCAGCCTTTAGCTTTGGTACCATAACACAAATAACACAAATACCTGGTGGAGCTGGATCTGCTAGATGAGCCACATTTTAAAGAACAGTATTCAAACCTGAAAAGAATCCTTCATTTCTCTGTGGGATTTTGCACTTGACTAAGATGTGGGAGAACCTGTCTCTCTGTCTTCTGTAGTTGGCATTTCCAGTTGCTGTTCCTGGCACTGCATTAAATTCAAACTCTATCCCTTCACTGTTCAGCCCTAAGAAAAACCCTGAAGCAGTAAAATTACTCTGCTTGATTTCTTTAATCTGGGCTTTTTTAACTTATTGCCACATTTCCCTTTCAGACACCACAACCACTCTTTGTCTTTGGTCTCATGTAAAGTGCTTGTGGATTTTTTCATGCGTGACTGCAAGTGAGTCGGCTCCAGCGAGTCTAATGCTTTTCCATGTCTGTTCCAGTGCTACAGCTCCTACTTGGCTCTTCCCCATGCTGTATGCTGCCTCCTCAGGCCTGCAGAGATTAAATGCATGCTACATTGCCAGCTGTTTTGAATGCTGACAAGTACACATGCTCGTCATCCTTCTGCATAAAATTCAGTGGCAGACTGATGCCAAGGGTCTCAAATGCTTCTGGAATTCACTCTTGACTCTGGCGACATGTTTCCAACGTGTCTCAGTAAGTCTGAGTACGCTGTCACGGGAGGTCAATCATCCAGTACAGAGTATGGTGAATAACAGTAGCAGTTATTAAGTACAGTTTTCAGAGTAACCTCCATTTACCAGGTCAGGGCTCCAACAAATGAATAAAAATAACAGATATGGAGTAAATGGTTTTCTTTGAAAGGCTGAGCTAATGCTCACCCCAGCTTTTTTCTTTACAGTAGATATTGTCATTTAAGAGCATAATCCAATTTTACTTTGGAAGGGTGTTATTTCTCCTTTCTGTTCCTGACAAGAAATGTTCTTTAGCTGCATGGCAAAGATATAATGTCTACAACATGGTACCTGGTGACTCCTAATGGAAATATCCAGCCCACTCAAGCCTGTACAAATTTTCTGCAAATTAGAAAGAAAATTCTTTGAAGATAAGGATTGAAATTATTACACTTTTTCACAGAAAACATTAAGTTTACAGAAAATTTTATGCATTTAGGAAGTTAAAACTGTAAGATAATGTATGTAAGCACTCAGTCTTCAGAAAGGGAAAAATCACCATCACACACACTCCTCAGAAACTGAGTAATTTATTTCAACCTGTAAAGATGCACTGGTCACCTTCTTAATTTATTCTGCTGTAAATTCTTTCTGCTCAACAAACACTGCCATATGGAGGCCCACAAAAATGTAGAAAATTCTAGGCTAACATCAATGCTTTGAACTTCTAATACTTTCTAAAAATTTTGAAACAGCATGCTAGATTCTCCTAAGTTAAAATTAAAAATAAAGCAAACAAGCCTTTGAAAATATATGTACTTACACATAATGTGTCACTTTAACCTCACACTTAGAGAAATATCAGCCTTTTGGCTTCTACTTTTTGCATAGGGAAAACTCTCACAGAAAAAGAGGTCAATTTCTCTTATAAATGACTTAACAGTCCTCTTGGCTTGCAAAGAGGTTTGAGGAAAGACTGATAAAGTCTAAGCCTCATGTATCAGGTAGTAAATAATACTAATATATCTACCATATGCTACGCCTATATATTCTGGGGATTTTCTGGTTTTTGATTGCCAGAGGTCCAAGTAAAAAACCCATCTGCTGAAGCCTCTGTATTCTGCATCTGACTGGAGATAACCATGGTTACAATGCCAAGTGCTAAGCATGAAATTGCAGGCTTTAGATGCAGCAAAAATGATATATTGGTGCTCTGGCATACACAGACACATCTGCACCATATTCCATATTTCTGTAGTGAGAACAGACTGTTTACAAGATAAGGTGACTGACATTCTTAATTACAGATGCATACCTCTAGATAAAAGAAGATTATTATTTGCATAACCTGATTGCTTACTCGAACATTACACAGTGCTAGAGCTAATAAAAAGGCTTTAATAACTTTGAGATGAAGTAGTAAATTTTTTTTCCTTTTTCATTTTCATCTTTTTTTTTTTGTGGAAGGCACAGGATATAGTTTCTTGCAAAAGAGATCTCCCAGCCTTCCCATACATATATAATTTTAAATTAAGTGGATATACATATTCATACATACCTACACTCTGCAAAAGAAGACTGTGCAAGACATATTCAGGTACAGGACTTGAAGCAGAAAGGATTCTTATATTTTTTCTCATCACTTGACAGAGAGATTTCCATGCTGTAATTTAACACAAGCTTGTTATCCTATCACTTATAAATTAATTCTTTAGATATGACAATTCTAGGGGGGGAAAAAGGAACAGAGAGATAGGACCAGGATTGCTTTAGGTTCTTTTCCCTAATTCTTTCCTGCAGCATTTTGCTAATGAGATACACAGTAAAATTGCATCACTCATGAATTATTTAACAAAGTACCCCCTGGAATTTCTAGAGCTTGAGTTTAGATGACTCATGAGCTTGAAATCAGGGCAGCTCTAGGCATTTTAGATTTCAGAACATACAGAAACCATGTACACATTTTTCTACATCCATTATTTTTCAATAACTAGATTAATTTTTTAACTTCAGCTAGCTGGGGAAATTAACATGTCTTTGGAATGACAGCTGCAGAAAAGTGATCTGAACATGATGGCTAACTTTCTGCTAAGATGTGGTTTCAGGTAAATTTCTGAAAGCAAGATGCAGAAATCTTCACACTGAAAAAATATCACTTTGATTTAATGAATAAGAAGGTGTGACAATTTATGACAGAAGGTTTGCCCAATTAGAGTAGAAACTAGGAGTGTCGATTATCCATGTAGTTGTGTTTATACAGTCAGAAGTTCACTTACTAACTCCCATCCTCCCAAAATGTAGACATGTATCAATGTTATGTTACTAGCTGCTAACATTCAAGAAGCAGTGAGTTTGCTATCACCAGCAGTTTCTAAGATGCTTTTTCCTGTTAGGTGTGTTCTCCAGGGCAAGCTTGGAGGCTCTATCAGTTAAACTAACTATGAAGGACACATTGGAAGTAAGTGGCAAATTGAGATTCCCCTGCTGGCAGTCTTTAAGTTTGGAATCTGATGGAAAAATGCAGTGTAAAATTCAGAGAGGGCTCTACCTCATAACTACATCTCAGATGATTCGCCTGCAAGCAGGAGAGCAGCTTGATAAAGATTAGTGACACATGAAGAAAGCAAAAAACATTTCAAAAGTTAAGCACTGAGTGTCGCCCTTGCTCAGTGCTGTTCGAGAGTAGATTTTAGGGTCATGCTTTCCATCCACAAAGTGGCCTGAAAAAGGTGGTTGATCTACAGCGAGGAAATTTCCTAAATTGCAGTTCTGGTTATTGGGAAAGACTCCTCAAAAACCATCCAAATGCAGGCTGCCATTAACTGCCAGGGGCAAAGACCGTTACACAAGCAGGGCCGGTTTCTGCAGGACACAGCTTCTTTTGGCTGTCTGAGGTCTGAGTGTGCAGTGGTCAGGACCAGGGCAATGATGTCCTCTGCACTGGTGAGGCCACACCTTGAATCCTGCCTTCAGTTTTAGGCCCCTCACTAGAAGATAGATGTTGAGGTGCTGGAACGAGTCCAGAGAAGGGCAATGTAGATGGGGAAGGGTCTGGAGTGCAACTTTCATGAGGAGTGGCTGAGGGAGCTGGAGTTCTTTAGCCTGGAGAAAAGGAGGCTCAGGGGAGACCTTATTGCTCTCTACAGCTGCCTGATGGAGGTGTAACAAAGTGGGTGTCAGTTTCTTTTTCCAAATAACAAGTGATGATCAAAAGGAAATAGCCTCTCATCTTGACAGGGGAGGTTTGGATTGGATACTAGGAAAATAATTTTGCTGTAAGAGCAAAGAATTGGAACAAGCTGCCCAGGGAACTGGTTGAGTCAACATCCCTGGAGGTATTTAAAACATGCACAGATATGGTGCTTAGGGACATGGTTTAATGCTGGACTTGACACTGCTGGGGTAACAGCTGGACTCGATGGCCTTACAGGTCTTTTCCAGCCTAAATTATTCTATGATTCAATTAACTCTGTAGCCTGATTCCCTCCATTAGCTGCTATTCATGTTCACTGGGAGGCCAACAACAAAAATTGTCATGAACCAGCTGGGCAGTTTGTTCATCCTTCTGCTCAGCTGAGACTGCCAGTGTGTCCTTTGGCTGTGCCCTGAAGTGAGGCAGTATAATACATATATACTCACATTTCTCTGTTGGTGAGCATATGCATAATCGTATCCACACGGCAACACTATCGCATCAGAATCTGAGTGCAGCCCTTAGCTTTCAGGCACACTGATGTGATGTGGAACACACCTGATCAACAGAGGAAGCCACTTGAGTAGGTGAAGGTCAGATGCATGATCAGATGGTTTTGGGACAGTTCAATCCAGAGATTGCTCCCTTGGCAGGCTATCTCAATGGCTGCAGTATTGCACAGGGGAGAAAAGGTGTCTTCTCAGATAACTAAGACCTAAACCAGAAAGACATCTCCTCCCTAATGAAACACTTGAAGCGAAAAGGAAAGCAGAGAAGCCACAGAGCTGCTGATGTGTTTCTCGTGCCCTAAGTCCCAGCTGAAAAAGGCAGCTGTGAGGTGCCCGTTTGGTTTTGGAGTCATCTTCAAAGTCACGACACACAGCAATGGTGCAACTTAGAAGGCACCAAAGTACACATGCAGGACTTCCATGGAGATATTTTTATTCCTGAAGAGAAAAAAAAATGTAGTCCTCTCCAGTGATTTCATGTTTGCTTACTAAAAGAAAGGCACCTCACATAGTCAAAGGGGTTAAAATGCCAGGGTCGACTTGACTGGGGCAGCAGGAAGACTTTGACAAGGACAAGACACTGTGACAAACCCAATCCCTTGTAGTTCTGTGCTCCTTTAATGAGATAAAGTTAAAATCTAGCTTATTTTCTCTCCTAAAATTCATTAAAATCATTATCTTCTGAACCTCTCACCACTTCATTATGTCAGCACTGATTTATTCCTTATTGTAATAAAACCAATGGGACCTTATCCTGCAATATGTTTCTGTAGGATAGTTCATCCTATTTACCTGTTCTGACTGTTGTTTTTCTGGCAGACAGTTCTTTCAGGGTTTATCCATCCAGCTGGACATTTGTACAGGGTCCAGCTCTCTGACTGAATTGTCATTGCCATGAGGCATTACTGCAATGTAAACAATGCACAATCATTCATCCTACTCAAGGCCAACAAGTGACTGAAAATACAAAATCAATATGACAAACAAAGAAAGAGCAGTGGAGAGTAAAGCTGCAAAGATATAGGTAAATGACTGCCAGGCTCTCATCTCAATGAGATGCTTTTTTATGAGGCATTGAAGTTGTGTGTATATAGGATGACAGAAGGCTGTAGACTCCAGAGTAAGAGAAACCCCAGAGTACTGGCAGATCAACAAGAAATAATTAGAGAGAAATATGCAAGTTAAATGAAAAAAAATTAATATTACTCCAAGCTGTGCTTATAGAGAGAAATACATATGTTTTCTGAATTTTAAATAGACACATGAAAAGATGACTTTAGCTATAGTAAATTGCAAAAACATTGAAGCAGTTTCTATCTTCTCATGTTTCTGGACTCTTTGACAGTCAGTGACAGACTAGTGACACAACTGAATGGGTTCTATAGCCTAGTCTAACCTCTACACTAAGTATTGGCCAGGATTCATGCTGTACCACAACCTTTCCCAAAGGCTACAGCAGCACAGCGAGATCATAAAGCAGAAAAGATGAGCTTTTCATGTAATTGTCACTAAGGAGTAGAAATTTCTGACAGAGGCAGAACCAGCACAGCCTGTTCTGCAGTTGCTCTCAGGGAGCACTGCCTTAGGCATGTCAGATGCAAGCTGCAGGCAGGACCACATTCAAGAATTGACGTTCTAACATTTCTCAGTCCTTTTCCTGCAGCCACAGTTTCTGTTCTAGTGACTCACTGATGTATTTCTCAACTTCTCAAGCCATTTTACAATGACATAATAGTTAGTCAGACTCTTACTAACCCAGTAGTAAGTATTTCTCATAAGGATATTCATAGATTTTCCATTAGAACAGAAGAAAGCAGTTTTATTATCCAGCATTATGCATATATATACAAGTAAAAGTTTACTTCAAATTCTTCATTTGCTGAATACCTCACTATTTGAGCTCCACCATTGCCTGTTCTCATCATCCCATGATCCCCACATGACTGGCAAGGGCCCAGGAACACAAGCAGAGGAATTTGCGTATTCTGAGCCACCTTGTAAGGAAAGCCACACACTGGGATTATCTGTGGATTGCTCTTAGAATAGGTATTTTAAAGAGGCATATGTGATACAAAGGTCACAGGGGTAACTCAGTACCTATCAACTCTGTGGTACCAAAATATATTTTCTTCAGTGCAATTTAACTGAGATAAACACAGAGTCTTTTGGATCACAACATTTTCATCCCTTTTTCTCTTACAGTGACTATCTTACTTTACTACCTCTACTATTTCTTCTGGATAACTTGACTCCAAGTAGCCCACAAATTTATCTTTTTTGTACCTTGCTGTCTTCTTTTTCTTCTCTTTCTTTTTTCTTCTTCTACTCCATCCTTAAAACCTACTGGTATGCAGGGGTGGGGTGTATTTTTTTTATTTTTCTTTTCACAGAATACTAGACATAGAACAAAACAATGCTGGGCAAGCACACAAGAAAATTATAGAACATATATTCTTCTGCAAGTTTTACAAGTTTTAAAGAAAAAAACCAAGAGATAACAAAAAGGCAAGACATTTGATGTCAACATTGTAAGTGACAGTCCCAACACAGAAGCAGACACATTTTTTTATGATGTTTTCCAGGATGTCACTGCCAGCAAACATTTAAAGAGACATTTAAAAGAGAACTTCCTTACCTATATTTATAAGGAGTTCTTTCAAATGACAAGTAAAATAGGAGAGAGAAGAAAAATGCCTGTCTGAAATTGTAACTAGTCAATGACAGTAGCTGAGATCCTAGGTCAGTGAAAGGTAGGTGCTGACCTCCCAGTGCTGCCCAGGAAATTATAGATTGGCTGTGGATAAGCCATGAAAGCTTTTTGATTTGAGGATTCAGGTCACATGCATCAACTAGTTTTAAAGCATCTTCTCTCTCTGCTCTGCCTGTGTGCTTGTTCACTTATACTGTTGTGTCTGTTTAAATTAGTTTGTTAGTGTCTATAGATCCTTCCACGTGTTTGTAAAACTTTATGGACATCTTTGATACCATGTAAGTTATAAATGCTAATAAAATACCAAGCTATTTAATTTTTTATCACTGTAAGTGCTTCCTTCAGGACATATTAGGAGTACTTCCATTCTGCACTGTTTAGTCACAATGGTAGAGGAAATCAATAAATAAAAATATTACTTAGAATAATTTTCAGTTGAGAAAGTTACCAACATGATTAAAAGCAGTAAGCTGAAATTTTCTGGGTTTCATGGTGCTGAGATGTGCTTCTTAAAAATGGACCTATTTTTCTAACAGAAAAAAATTTTAAAAACCCAAACACCTTACCTCCAAATTATTTTCTTTATTCCGCATACATATGCATGTGTGGGTTTCTTTAAATAACTAGGTGGAAAAGTAACCATTCTTCATCGAAAGAGTGAACTCTTTGGCTTGCTCTTACTATTTCCATTGCTTAAGGGACATCTATAGCCACTTACTTGTCAACAAACTTCAGGATTCATTTTAATGGATTTTTTTTGGTCAGTGGTAGACAATGGCCAAGAGACAGATACTGACTTTGTCAGGAAGCAGCTGAGCTAATTTATTGCTTCCTCATGGTCAGCTCTGTTCTGTGGAAATTCCCAAACTCTACTGTTAAACCAGTTCATCCTGAAAGAAAGATTTCTCCTCCTTCACTAAATGAATAGGTATTATTTGAAGTAAATGGCTACAAGAAGTTAGCCTGCCCACTCCTGAAAGGTGAGATTTCACTTGCATGCTCAGTGTGCCCCTTGCCATGTATATACTTCTCCATGCATCATGCCCAAATGAGTATAGAGCCTTCTTCCATATTTCAAGGAATTAGAGAAACACTGGAAAATACTGTCTTTTACATGTTCAATCTTGCATCACACACTCTTTTAAGGATTTACTTTAAGCAAAATGAAAATTATCTATGAGGATGTAAGTTGTTTGGATCTTTAAAAAAAACAAAGGAAGCCCTCCACAACAATTATCTGGTTAAGCAGAGAAAAATCAGGAAATCTAGCTGATTTCTAGGCCAAATTTCTATTGGATGTGCAAAATAGGGAGGAAAATAAATTAAGAGAAAATGTTTTGTCCAAGAGTTTGTTTCCCATCCCAAGTGACTGCTTGTTCATCATAAAATATTATTCTGAATTCAGCTACAGAGTTGAGAGACTTTTTTACCTCAAAATAGTGGACTGAGCTTTTTTGTTCTCTTTTCTTTTCAGTGTGCCCTGGTGGGCCTTACAGCTAAATTATACCAACGTGGATTATAAACAACCAAAAAGACTTGCAGTTTTTATGGGAAAATATTTGCTAACTAATCAATACAGGCTTTCAGATTTATGAGTTTGTTTTACACAGTAATAGAACCTTTATGTCTGGGTTAGGTAGTTTCCTCTATTGGTTTCCCATATTGTGCATTAAAGTAAAATAACAGGACAGATTTTTTAAAAAATACATAGATAAAAAGGCTCATGATTTTGTTTCCTTTGATCTGCTCTGATTTGAATACTTGTGGGAATAATATTCAATCAAGAGATTGAGGGAAGCATGTTAACATTATTCAAGGAGCATGTGTTATTCAGGTTGGTATGTAGTTAAACGCAAATTGGTTAAACACAAATGGTTATAACAAATCAAAAATCATGGAATTTCAGTAATTAATTTTAAAGCAACTCGATCTACTGGGAAAGATTTTTTAAATTTCTTTCACCAATAACCTAAGATTGTTGCACACATATGTCCTGGAGAATTCTATACAGCATGCCTAAATATTTTGAACAGTGACATGAATGCACTTTAACACCTAGCAACCTGATGTTTAATTTTCATCTCACAATTAGTAAATCAAGAGAAAAACAAGAATTAGTCAAAATGGAATTGCATGTAAACAGTACATTTTGTGTCATTTCCATGCCTGCTAGAAAAAGAAACCGCAAAGTGATTGTACAAAATGCTCTCAGGGAAAATGCAATAGAAATATTTCAAAGAGATGTATTCCTCTGAATTTTTACAGTCCCCTATATTTAGATAAAAAGTGGGAATATGGTCTCTGTTCTTGTCTAGGTCACTCAGACCAGAGCAGACTGTCAGGCAGTCTAGGTTGTCTCAGCTAAGCCATAAACTGCAAACACAAAACACTGCACAGAGACCAGACCATGCATAGACTTTTTTTTTTTTTTTCCAAAGGTACAAATACATGGCTTTCTGATGAGCATCCCACAGTCCCAGTGGGGCAGCAGTGTATTGTGGGATCCTCTGTTAGCACACTGCTGGCATTCACACAAGGCTACCCTTCTTGAAACCACTAGAATGAAGTGATTTATTTCCAAGATCCATCTCTTTCTGAGCATGCAGACAAGATTGATGCATCCTATTATGCTGGCAGACATTGATCTGTGCTGATGTTTCAACACTGGCCACTCTCTTTTTGGTGGGACCTTCTATGAGGTAGGAAGGAACCCCCAAAATGAAGACCCCAATGCAATGAACCTTTTTGTGGGGCTAAAGGAAAAGAATGGCATGGACCAGGAGAGCTTGCAGAGGACAGGTTAGCAATTGTCTTTATGCCTCTGCAGGAAAATAATTTCTTCAGTTGGACGACATCAGGATGAAACAAGACTCTAGGAAGCAAGGGAAAGAGCTATTCAGAAAGGCTAAAGACAGATCAGAAATTATCTGAAGGTGAGCTTTCAACTGCAGTAAGTTGAAAGAACAGATAAACTGTAATGCCTGTGTATTCATCATTCAGTTTTGGGAAACCAGCTCCTACCAAGCACTCTGGACATGACTTTTATTTATGCCTCCCTGTTATAAATACACCTGGCCAGACCTACAGCTGACATAAATCAGCTTGACTTCAATGGAACAATACCAAATTACAGCAAGTGAGGATCTGGCCCCATAGAAATATTGTGTGTCCCTTTTGTGGCATTCTGCTGGTTCTGAAATCAATACTTCATTTACCTTCTGTCCCTGATACAATACCATGCTGCCCTTATTGTGTTGCTTTGAGCCTGCTGGACATAGCAGTATTATGTAACTGAGGTATACTTTCATCTGCCAGAAAGCACTCATTTTTCAAAGCAGTTTTCCAAAAGCTTCTATTTGTTCTATGAGCCACTTAATATTCCTCAAGTTTCTTCCCACAAGCAAGTTGGTCCCATTAAAGGTAGCAGAGGTCTGAAACCTGACCATGCTCTACTCCCTGGCTGACACATCTCCATTTCCACACACCCAGTGTCTAATTTCAAATAGCTGTTTATCCATTCCTGTGTCCTACCCTGTGTCACTGTTTCAACAGGCAAAGTCAAATGCTGTCACTTATCTTTGCCATTTATTCTGTACCAGTCAGAAGGGGGATAAACACAGGATTCAGGCTGCCATTAAATAAAAAGCAAAGACAATCACATACAAAAATAATGAATAATGTTTAAAGTCAGAAGTACATTTACTCTTTGAGATACCCTGGTATCACTGATGATGATACACAGCTCAGAATCCAGCAAAGAGAGTTGCAAAGATAAAAGACCTGAGTAAATATTAGTACAATTAAAAGTTTAGGAACAAATTCATACTAACAAAGGAAGTGACAGTGTATATTAATGGAGGAACAGATAACTTATCGTTCATTTCAGGAAAAGTGTCCCCACAACCCACTTTTGAAGACATTCTAACACTGAGTAAAGGATAACCTCTAATAACTCACTCACAAGCTCTGACTCACCTTCCATAGCATCTACGTCCACCCATCATTTTTAAGGGATTTTGGGATTCTACCTTTTTTTCTCATAGCTGCACATAAGGTGCTATATGAATATCTCATTGCAATGCTGGCCTTTTAGCCATTGAGAGCTTTTTATATTCTTGTTCCTCATTCAAATTTTTTCAGTTATTCTTCTTACTATGAGTGTGAGGCTAGGGGATTGCTACAAAGTACAAAGTAAAGCCAAAAAGGACAATTATTTAAGCAAATGAGGAAAGAATAAGAACTCTAGTCCATCTGTATACCTGACATTATAATAAGTCTTGTATAAATATGAAATAAAAATATAACCACTAAATCCAGATTTTCTAAATACTGGTTATACAAAAACCCTGTCACAGATATGGTTAAATTAGCCAGAAATGTACCTCAATGTCCAATTAAGAGCTACAACTACAGTGATGACCTATTTTGTGCAAATGTCTGTAACTGTGGTGACACAGAATTGCAGGCTAACAAATTCAAAGTATTTGATGCCCTTTTCATGAGCTAAAATACTGCAAACAAAAGTTTGGGGAAGTGTCTCCTGTTCCATGAAACACCTAAAGGGAGGTCCTCTTAGTGCTCTGCAAGCAGTGTCATTAAGCCTAAGATACCCCACTGCTCAGAAGCATCCCCACTGGGACATGTTTGCTTACATGCCATCCCAGAGTATTCACTGATTTACTTTGCCTTTCAAAAATAATCCAAATCACTTCAGCTAACCAAGTCAGAATAAGAAGGGAAATTCATTGTTTCGTTTTGTTTCATTTCATTCTGAAGGACTTCCTTTTCTCATCCTTGGGAGATTCATGTCCTGTCTGGGACAAGATGACACAAGCTTGTGTGGTCCATCCAAGATTTAGCTGGACAGGGCCCTGAGCAACCTCATCCCCCATGGAAATTGGCCCTGTTTTGAGAAGGTGGTTGCACTACAGGACAGCTATGCACCAAAGGTCCCTTCCAAACTTAATTTTTCTAGACCTGTTTATTTTTTATATCAATACTACTAGTTTGTGAGTCACCAGTGTTAATGAATATACTCTGTACAAAATAGCTTTTCGGGGAAATTTGTTCACTTTATGCAAGCATGTCCTTTCTCTCCAGATCTCAGAGAATCATTAAGGTTGGAAGAGGCCTCTAGGATCATCAAGTATTTCAGGCTGAATTTTAGACTGAATTATCTTAGCATCAAATACCTTATATTTTTGCCATAATGGCTTTCATTATTGATTAATTTTTCAGTTAATAATTTCACATGTGTACTTGTTGCAGACAATAGACTCTGTATACTCTACGGCATGAGTAGCTATACTGGTCTGATTTTTCTATTGCCCAGCATAGATTAAACTTTTGTTTAGCAATATTTTGATAGATGTGGCAGGTAGTATTGACTTTTTTTTTAAGTAAGACAGAGAAATATTATGATTCTGCAGATGCTAGAAATTTACACATTTTTACTAGCCAATATAAACAACATCCTTTATCATTACTAAACAACTTGGGCATTTCATGCTAAAAAAAATAATTTTGCAGCAATCACTTATAAAATCTACTTTTTCCTGTTAGATCTGCATTCCTACGGTCCCTGTAGCAACAACTATTGCAAAATATCCAACTTCTCTCTAGTTAGTCTATGCTCACATCTTTCCGAACCCAAACACCATTAATTAATAGGAACGTTGTTGATTCTGTCCTAGCTTATGAACTTTGAAACATGCTAGAGAATGCTCAGAACTGAAACATGTTTTAGAATGTGTATGGTTTAAATACACATTGTTTGCCTTTTCAGGATCTGTAGGTTTTGTTGGTTATTTTTTAAAATTTTCCTTATAAAAGCAGTGTTTCAAATATACACTCTTTGCCTATGCACAAAATATTCATAAGCAGAGCTGTTCAAAGTGTACGCTGAAGAAAAAAAAATGCTGAAGAAATAGTTTTGGAGCAATAAAACTGTTGTTGATTTTATTTGATTAATAGTCTCAGGCAGAAAATAGAGGGATTAGAAGTGGAAAAAACAAAATATCTCATTTCAGTTTTGTCAGACAGAAATATATAAGTGTATCGTGAAAAGGAAACAGGGATTGAATATGTTCAGTAGACTTCAAGAAATTTTACTTATGTACATTTCTGAAAGGCCATTGAACCAAAATATCTATTATTTGCACAAGTCTACTCATGAATACTAAGTGCTAAACCTTCCTTTTTATTTTACTCTTTTTTTCCTTCAAATGCTTGAAATAAGATATCTCCTTGGTAGGTCTGTCAGTCTTTCTGTATCAGAATATTTTGTCGTGATACATTTGAGTACCTGGTGTTTTTCTGGTTACTGTACACCAAGGATTTTATAAACAGGGCTTTCATCAGGCACTGCTGCTCTAGGCAAAGAGACTGCCATGGACATCATGTATCTTCATCTCTATTATGCAGCCAAGTGATATTTTGGGATTTTCAACATCCCATAGCCTTTTTGAAACTCAGAACCTGGTGGTATTCAAAAAGGCTTCATAAACATTGACTATACTGAAATGCCTAAAGGCAAATGCTTAAGGCTCACTAGGTGGTAAAATGTTGCTCTCACTTTGTATTCACCAGTTTTGTAGCTTACTCATCTCAGTTATGTTCAGTAATTCAGAAAGAGGTAGTCAGACACTGCTTTAGATTCCATCGAATTGTACGTTTGAGGATAAATCCAGGCAATCCCTCAAGGGGCTCCATTGCCCAGAAAAAGTGAAAATTCAGCTATGCATCATTGATGATTGATTCTGTTCATTCCAGAAATTGTCTAAAATCCCTAAATTCTCTTAACATCTCATTAAAGTACTCAATTGTTAGAAGCTAACTTCTGTAAAGCATCATATAGACACAATGCCTTCTTTTGCCCTTTGACATTTGAAAGTCCTTTGAGAGAGTCTACTGAGCAGTAATATCATATTTGATACATACATACAGCTTTTTTATGTGGTTAGAACCAAGATGTTCAAAGGCATCTCCAATATTAAGATGTTACCTGCAATTATCCTAACAACTTCAAATACTCTGGATCTCTAATATTCTCCTGGTTTGGAAAAAAATACCAAAAGTGACATATACCTACTTTTTTTTTTTTATGTTCTTTTTCAACTATTCTATTACAGTGACAAGATTTATTTCTTCAAATTTTACCTTCCAGATACTGCTTATATTTTTGCCTTCATATACCTTATGATGCCAAACTTGAAGGTGCTGTTGACCCTCTTGAGGAATCGGAGACAATAGACAGGGGTCTAGATAGGTTGGAGCACTGGATAATGAACAATGGGATGAAATTAAACAAGGCAAAATGCTGGATCCTGCACCTAGGACAGAGTAATGACAGGCACAGATTGGTAGAGGAGTGGCTGGAGGGATCTGGGGGTCCTGGCTGACAGCAGCCTCAGTAGGAGTCAGCAATGTGAGCCCAGGCAGCCCAAAGGGCAAATCCCATCATGGGGTAAACCAAACTCAGCATCCCCAGCTAGTCAGAAGAGGAGATCATCCTGCTGTATTCAGTGTTGGTGTGGCCTCACCACAAAGAGTGCTTCGTGCAGTTCTGGGCCCCACAGTTTAAGAAAGATGTGAAGGTCCTTGAACATATCCAGAGGAGGTCAACAAAGCTGCTGACAGGGCTGAAAGGAATGTCCTGTAAGGAGAAGCTAAGAACTTTAGGTTTGTCTAGTTTGGAGAAAAGGAGGCTGAGGGGTGACCTCATTGTTCTTTACAACTTCCTGAGGAGGGGACACAGAGAGGGGGGTGCTGAGCTCTTCTCCCTGGTATACAGTGACAGGACCCATGGAAACGGTTCAAAGCTATGCTGAGGAGACACAGGCTGGACTGTGAGCAACGTTTTTTACCAAGGGGGTTGTCAAATTCTGGAGCGGGCCTCCTAGAGAGGTGGTCTATGCCCTAGGCCTGTTGGTGTTTAAGAAGTGTTTGGACAATGCCCTCAACAACATGCTTTAACATTTGGTCTGCCCTGAATTAATCTGTCAGTTGGATGAGATGATCGTTGTAGGTCCCTTCCAACAGAAATAGTCTATTCTATTCTATTATACTAAGTGAAAATCTCCCAATTCATAAAATATTTTGTTCGAAGCCATTTCTTCGGATTACATTTTTTTCTTGCTTGCATGCTCAGTAGAAACAGCACTCTTAGTATTCATGGTAAATCCATCACAGTCAAGCAAAAAGCATGGAGTTCAAACATAAAGCATCAAGCACGTCAAGTGTTCCATTGCATGCACAGAATAACACATACATAGCAAATATCTGTTTGGAGGAAATCCAAACAACTTATGGTTAGCTCCCTGACAGTTGGCAGAGAGGCAAGTTCCCTCATATTTACCAGGTTTGTCTGTGAGTTTCAGTCCAGTGAGTCAGAGGGAAATCTGAAACCTATTACCTAAGAATAAAAATATAAAGATTTCTGGGCTGCCTAATGCTTTAAGGTTGCCTGCTCTTTGAGCAATTTCCATCTCCCCGGTGAATATGAATTTCCTCAACTCTCCTTCAGGACAGCTTCAGAGGGGCGTTGTTGTGTGCTATAGAAATCTTCGCAATTCTGTGTCAGAACTTCAGGGGAAAATTTGTTAAAGGATGTTAGGCTAAGCAGATCCTTCAAATTACTTGCTCATAAAGAAAATCTCAAGTGAAGCAAAGGTTCAATCAGAAATGCATATGAGCACAGTGAAATGGAAATGGAAAACAGAACCATTTTAAATTGCCAGTTAATTAGTCAAGTCGAAAGAATTATCTTAGTATTCTTTAAAGAACATCTGTTGTCCCTGGTTAGTTTAGGTATGCCAGAATAACAATGTGTTTTCACTGCACTCAATCACATTCCAGGTGGCATTTGTGGACTGTTTACAACAGAAAAAAAGTAACCGCCTTGGCAAGGATTGGACGTCTGGAGATTTGGAGACTCAAAGTACAAGAGTGGACTGGTCTTTTGACTTTGAGATACCAAAGACAAAGCAGGAAAAGTAAGTGGAATACTAAAAGACACTTCCATTAATTTTTATTTATGCTAGCTGAGGCATTCCGGGATTACATTTTGCTGAAAGAGGCTGAAAATGGGCATCTCATTCCTTAGTTAATTCCAGTTCTGGGCATCTCATTCCTTATGGCCACTTCTAGTTCTGAGCAGTCTCAAGTATTGCTTGTGCAGTCTGGTTTAGGACTGACAAAATTGCACTGTATACAGCAGAGAAACAAGCATGCACAGGGCATAAATGAACCTGTCCACTCTCCACAACATTAGTAAAGAGAAAGAAGCAGAGTGAGTAATTTTATCATCTGCACTCTCTTCAGACACCTGGGGCTTATTGCAAGGTATATGTGGAATTGCGACTGGATACAGTTAAGAAATTTTGGTGAAATTCTAGCTGAGGTACAGGAGACTGTCCATCCCATTTCTGCTGTCTGACACCTGTACCTTGTGGGGCTCAGACTTAGGAACAGGTTAGCGTTAACACTGAGGAGATTGTCGTATTTTAGTGTAAGTCCCGTGCCTTTCCCCAGAGCATAACAAAGAGTCTGAAACTGATTTTTTAAGATTGCAGCAGACAGCACGATATGTGAGATGACTGACTAAAGTAAAATGTGTGGACTAACAGGCCACTAAACTTGCTTGCAATTGCAGTGAGTCTGTACCAGTGGGTGTGGACAGGGATGAGGCTGAAGATAACCCCCTTTAAAAAGGTCATAAAAAGTGAAAATAGCATGATAACCTATACTGCAAAAATTACTGCCAGATAACTCCCGGATGAATGAAGTTAATAAAGACTTGGGCTAATTAAACCATATCCCATGTGCTTTGTCATTCTTTCTGCAGGTCCAGCACAATGAATAATTTAAAATGGGACTGCAAAATAGAGCTGTTTAACTAGCCTTTTAATCCTTTCTCAAATTAGTAGCACCAATAGCTTTTTTGTTTTTCTTTATTTCCCTTCTAGCATTATTTAAAGCACAGTTGTGTTTTCCAGGTAGGTTGCAATTGATGGCTAAATGGGACTGCCATTTCAGATAATACAATATTAGGATCTCTTCCTAGTAGTCCGTCCTTTGATATGTAAAGGTAGCAGGACAGTCATTGGGGACCATACTTGAATGAATGCTGTTCCATTATATATATATATATATATCAAGCTGTATTTAGGGTTGATCCTTTATACTGTGTAGAATTCCCAACATTCATTTTACATGCTTCTAATGGGACAACTAAATGAACATAAGATGCACTAAATGAACATAGAAGTAGTCCAAATGTGGTTTAAAAATAAAGATATCAAAGCAGGTTGAATCTCCAGGAGGAAGAGCTCTCCATAAAAATCTCCTTTTATCTCCAGAACTTGTACAGTGCAGCTATCAGCAGTGAAAACCTCATGTCTTCAGAGAGCTGAGTCAGAAAGTTCAGCATCTATAAAGTTGCTTTTAACCTGCAGCCCAGAGACCTCTGCAAGACTGTCAACCATCTTTAATGCATCCATGAAGGGTAAGCAAAGGCGAGAAAGTTTCTTTTCAAAAGACTCTCGTTCAGTCCACATATCTGTACTTCTGCTGGAAAATTTTTGGGTATCTGCAAATCCACAAAATAAAATATCTGCTGCAGACAAATTTAATGTGTCACTTGCCTTGCCTGGCTTTATCAAAGAAGATGATGCTGATGACTGTTATTGAAATAAGGACGTACCCTCTGAGAAAAAGACAGATCCCTCTGATCCATCTCACCTGCAGCAGAAAATTACAATTGACTCTGAATAATCATTGTCTTCGTTACCGGCCATTACCAGGATGAATGAATCCGAGACAGAGGAAATAATATTAGCTTCATTCCTACTAATGAGAAAACGTAGAACAGAGGAACAGAATGCAAACTGTAAAAGAGGTCATGATTTTTCAAAGCAATTTAACATTATATAGGATGTTTAAATGTTCAAACTGCATTTTACATCACTTTCAATTGCACTGGAGATACTCAGCCCATGTGCAGATCAATTCTTGGGATATAGAGTCAAACATTCAGCAACCAAAGACTACAAAGTAAATGAAAAGGAGTTTTTTTAATCTCTTGATTAATTGAAAGGGTCAATTGACAAAGCTAGGAACAAAACCCCCAATTTTTAGAACACAATTGAATTGATTTAACTGACTGCTATTCCTTCTCTTCCTGTGTTTCTTTGAAGGACTAAATGGGCCTAAATGGTAAAATGTGTTAAATGACTATATGATAGGACAGCATTAGATTGTTGAAAAATGCTCAAGTAGTGAATACGGAGGTTTTAGAGTACTTGTTTACCAAGGGTTTTCTTTTTAATAGTATCTCTTATTCCCTTATTTTTACTGTACAGAATATTTAGAAAGAAAATTTCCTGCTTGATCAATGTAAAGAAATACTATTCTTTATGGGGGAACAAAAATAAAATAGTTCTGTTACTTCTAAAAGGAAGGACAAGAATGTTGCAAGGGAAACTGAAGATGAAAGAAAAGGAAAAATTATTTTCTCTTGGAGCTGTAGACTCCTACTTGCAAACTTATTGTTAAAGAAAGACAAACACATCACACAGTCTTATCAGCCCCTTCAAGACTGGGCAGATGCCAGAGTCAGGTTCTTTAAGTCAGTGCTGTTAGCTGCCCTTCTGGTCACGGGTCACAGTATTGTTACAAAAGATGAAATCTCAGCTCTGTATTTAAATCAGTCTCTGTATTTAATATAAAAATCAGCCTCTGTATTTAAATAAGAGGCAGAAGAATAAAATAAGAAAGAGGAAAACATCCCTAAGAATGCAAAGGAAGCATGAGAGCATGAGAGAATTGTGAAGAGGAAAAAAAAATCCTCTCTTTTGTTCTCGTTTATAATGAATTTTAATTAGAATCTTACAATTGCTTTAGATTGATTTCTAGCACCACCTTCATTTCGAACACCAGTTCCAATGCTACCTCAGGCTCTGGATGACATTAGAAGGCAGAGTTTGTTTTCACTGCTTGTTACATTAACTTGTTTTTATTGCAGAAAATTTAGATTGCAAGATTCTGCACAATTTCTGTGGCATTTGTGACAATTTCCAGCTTATGAAATTAAATATATAAATAAAGTAAGGAGATTAGCAGCCTGCAAACAAGACTCTCCTTTAACTAACAGAATGTAGAATCACATGGAGAGATGCTCTCTGCACAATGAATGACACTGGGGTTCTATGGAAAAGTAGTGAGTGATCATGGAGTGAAACCCCACAAGTGTTTTTATTAAATCCCAGCTGCCATGTTTCCAGCCCCACGATGAGTATCCCAGGACTCCAGAGGCTGTTCCTATCTCAGTATCTTTGCCTAAACACCCTGCTTCCCCCAGATGCCTGGCTCCAAATACTCCCTTGGACAACAGGTCTATTTGTTCTGGGTCCCTCCCTGATCTGTCACATTATGCCCCTACTCATTCCTGGGTGCAGCTTCACATGCACACTCCTTGGACATTTTCCTGATTGCCCACTATACTTTCCCAGGATTCTGTCTTCCAAAATCTGAGTCTCTGTCCTCAACTTTTGGTCCAGCAGCTTTTTTGGAAAGAAAAAGACACATATCTCATATTTTGCAGTCTTTCTGCTCCTTCCTCATCTCTTCTCTTTCCTCCAAATAAAAGATATTTTAGTATTTCAAAGCAAAGCTTCTGAATCATATGAACAAAACAACCTATTTTCCCCTAGCATCATTCTCAGAAAAGCTTGAAACATTTTGATGCAAAGATTCAGCTGGAGGCAGAAATTGGCATGGAAAAATTCATCACAAACAGCTAGAGTCTGGCTGAGTTATAAGTAACTGAAAAAAGGTATGTATCAAGGAGATTGCTTGGCAACCTCAGGAACAGGCAACGCTACTTAGTTTTGCCTGAAATAAGAATGCTCGTGACAAAAAAAGGAAAAAAAATGTGAAAGATAAATAACAAATTCTAAAGATGTCATACAAATAGAGAGAGAAAGCTGCTGTACATTAATATAGGAAAGCCACTTTTACAGTATTATATGTACAAAAGAAAAAAAACTCGTGTGTGGTGGCTGCAGGGAGTGTGTTCCCAATGCAGATGGACAGGGGCTGGCAGATCGTGGGTGCCAGCTGTGACGCCCAATATCCATCTCTAGCTAATGCCCCCTAAACTGCCCCTAGTTTCAAAAACAGGTTTTATCACAAGGAAACTCCAAGGGCAGGTGGCAGGGAGGAAGACAAGAGCTGTCACCCGCCAATGACCTGGAGGTTTGCACGGCAATCTTCCTCTTTCCTGGGTGTTCATCTCTCTGTCATCCAGCACCTGTTTTGGTGTGGCCCTGCTGTGCAGCCTTGGCTCTGATCTCTGAGGAGACTGCTAAGCTGTGAGGGAGAGCTGTGGATCTGCCCTTCTCTTCACTGGGGTGGTGTAGAGCCACTGGCCCTCACAGCCCCATGACAAGCCCAAAGGACCAAGTGGTAAAAAAGAGATGTGAATATGCAAAAAATGCTAAAGCAAAAATCAGGGAATTGTAGATGACAACCCAGATATTTCAGGAAGCAGTAGGCATGGACCCCTCTGCACTTGACTGATTACCAGCAAAAACACATCATGCCCCTTTTGCAGGTGATGAGGATCAGCCTCATATATTTAATAACTCCAGCTCTCCGTTATGTGCTTTATCTGCACTATCTGCTTTCTCTTAAAAAATGCACAGAATTTCTCCTTACATGACAAAAAGTTCTGTGATAAAAAATACAAAGGAGGATTGGTGAGAGCACAGGAATGAAAGCTGTCATATTAACATAAAATGTTTTGATTGTGTAGGGAAAACTAATAATATTCATGTAAACAATGGTTAAACAACCAGAATTTAGGTTACTCTTCTTTTCCCCTCTTTTGCTAGCATGACTTACTAACTTAGTCCTCAAGAAAAGTCATCCCAAGGAAACCTTGACAAAACTGTATTGTAGTATTTGAGCTGAAAGAAACAGAAAGAACACAGTGCAGTGTATAAATCCAGAAAATTGCAGAGCTAATCAATTCGGTCACATAATTTTTCCAGGTTAAATTAAATCAACAGTCAGTTCATAGCACAGAAAACAGTAGCAAGATCCAATGCTGTATAATCATTCCAGCTCTGATTGTGCATTCTCTGCACATTCACTTGTATAGAAGTCATTAGATATTTTGGTGCATAAAGAAATTGGGATTAGGTCTTCTACAAACTCCATAGGAGCAAGAGTAATTAAAATTTATGACTTTACAGTCTGGCCATCCCGCCAGCTGATCCAAAGATTCATATTTCAAGCAGAAACCTTTTGTTCAATCTCTGAACCAATTAACCTTGCCAATTCCTCTGTATTTCTGCAACAGCAGTTGCTATATTGAGGGAATCAAAAACTGTAATTGGATCCTCTGCATGTATTTGATTCCCTACTCAATTTATGTTGCCTTCACATATTCTCTAAAATTCCTCATCTCTCTATTAGTACTTTTCCATAAGCACTGGAGGTACACAATGTGTCATACAAAGGCATGAAAACATCCTCTGAGTGATGTCTCTTTCCCACAGAAAAAAACCCTAAGGGTTTCTGAACCCCTTTCTGACCCTCTCTTCATCTTGATCAGCACTAATATCTATCTAAATTTTTCCTATCACATTATCTAGGTCAGATTAATTGCAAGATAATCAAGAATATCTTTTTCATTGGCAGACCAATTGTTACACCTTCTATTCTAACTTGTGGCAAAGCATTGTGGAGCTATATTCAAACATCAGCTGAGATGAGAAGCCCCTGAACACCTCACTTGCGATCTCTTGTTACTGCTCCCTTACTAGTCATGTGAGTATGTCTGAATAAACCTTCACACTTCATCCAAAAATGACCAGGACTGTTATGAAATTTATAGCTTTCTCGTGGTGACTGACCTCATTGCACGGGGTGCAGCACTTCTTATGTTGAACACTTTTAGGTAATACAATTTTCGTTTATTCAATCCTCAAATGCTTAAACTTCCAGTATTGGTCCAGAAGTACATACACACTGGCAACATGAAGCCTTAAGAATGAAACTAAAACCTCTCTGAACTGTAATTTCACATTATACAAAGGAAACCCTTTCAAATGACATCAGTAAAAAAAAGGCAGTTCACAGTAACTGAAGGTTCAATTCTTTTTATTTTTCTTTTTTTGTATGGATCAAAGTATCTTCCATCATTTAAATTATTAGTGATCCTCTTATTTTATTTTTCCAGTATGCATGTAACAATTTGTCTCCAGCTGTAGCATGTTCAAATTACCTACAGTTTATCCATATAAAACTTACCTTCAGAATTCACTGCCTTTGTGAATTAACAGCAAGTCTCTGATTCAGAGATACTGCTTCCTGAATGGCAAACTTGCATTTTACTTCGTTTAGTGACACCCTGCATTCTGACTGGTGTTATATAGCAGATATCTTAATTCACAACAGAATATCAATGACAGATCGCAATACAAACAGAAGAGAGCAAAGGAAATCTAAGCTTCTGCCTCATATGAGGCAGAACATAAAAATAAAGCAGCCTCTCAGAGATAATACCACAGGAAGGTTTATGGGGTTTTTATGGTTTTTGAAATCAGCCCCTTTAAGACAGAGAAGAAATATTTCATGTGCAGTGCATTTGTCAGCAGAAAATGGAGGTATATATCCACAGATCACAGACATTTCAAGATACATCATTACACACATGTAAATGAGACACAAAACAAAGTTTTCCAAATGCAAATATTGTCACCAACTATAATAATAACAGTGACATTGCTTTAGACAAATTCCTTTGTTATCACTGCTAAAAACTGCAAAGGACAAAAAAAACAAAAAAAGCCAGAATAATATAAAACAATAAAGTATTATAAATATTAGAAAGACTCTGAAAGAATTGCAATATAATATAAACAGTTTTTCACCAAACCTCCAATGAATTTTCTATGGTAGGTTGCAAACAGTCTATTCCAGTTTCCACCGGAGCAAAATTAATTTCAGTACTAGCTGACTTGGTTCCAAGGAGAATTTCTGACAAACATCATCATCACTCAGTCATATTTTTAGTATTTTGTTTCAACATTTTTTACCGGTTCTTTGTATTTCCAGTATCATGGTACTAAGGTCACTTCAATCCATCAGATTTGTCTTCATCACTTCTGTTTTCTCCCTGCTTTTTTAAGATCAGATGCAGTTTAAAGATCGTTACTGTCCCAGACTTTCTGGGAAAATCAGAATATTAATAGAATGCAATAAAAGGAAATCAGATGCCAAAAAAAAGACAGCTTCAACAAAGAAAGACAGAATCAGAAAGACACGGGGAGAAAAAAGTAGACAGCAAAAGAAATCTATAAAGATGAAGATTCTAGTTGGCAGATAAAATCTGGAACCTGAATCTGCAGAGTATTAAGCTTAGTTCTCTGGGCTGCAGGAGTGAAACCTGACAGGATTTGCAGCCCTGCCAAAAGAGTAGCACCCAGTTCTGGGAATGGGGAAGGACAATGGGGGAGATGCTATGAGGCCAACAAGGACTGGAGCCTTCTGTTTGGGAAGTATGGGGCCCAAAGCCAAGTCTGAGCAAATGTGGAAGGGAGGAAGAGTTATGCCCAAGGACATTTCTGGGAGTAACTCATAAAGTTCATCATCCCCAAAAGATGCCCCCATTACAGGGAATAAGACTTTCTGATGGAAAATTTAATGGTCAAAGAAGTGACTGCAAAGCAAACAATAAATTTGATCAAATGGTTTCACCTCAGAATGATGGAGAACAGATAAGAAACAGAAGAAAAAGAAGTATGTGGTATCCTTGAGAAAAGAAATGGCAAGAAATTAGAAGTGACTTACAATGTCAGGGGAAAAAAATCAATTTGGAGGAGCTTATCTGATCTCACAATCTTTTGGTACATCATCTGATTAAAGAAATCTGTCTGTTGCTTATTCCTTGACACTGACCAGTGCTATTTATTGAAAATTTCAACTGAATGTTAATTTTATTATTGCTGAAAGAGTGAATATACATTTTCCTCCATATGTCTTAATTACAGCTCTATTAAAGGGCTGCTGTAGGCATACTGCATATTTAAGTAGTCACCATTTACAGATGAACTTTCCAATTTTCTGTGGAACCTTTATTTGCTGTTTAAGACTGAGGTCTGAAGTGCTACCATTAGTTTTACCATTTAATCTATTTGATAAATTTCCTTTTGGCTTTGGGCCAGACTACAGCAAAATTACTTTGGGAAACTACTCCAACAACATTCTTAATGTGTATTGCCCTTGCTATTAGTATTTGTGGACATATCTATAGGTATCAACAGCTTAGATTTAAAAAGGAAACAAACCAAATTTTTTGCCAAAAGCCTTTATTTATGCAATTCTATTTCTTGGCAGAATTTATTTTCTAGTAATATGGAATGAAAAAGCACCCGACAAAACCTAAGCAATTTAAAATGTAATTTTTTGCAGGCTTAACAGCCTGTATTTTACTTTTAAAATGTTTACTTAAAAGAAAAATGTAATAAATAACAGTGTTCCATAAAGTTGTATTTTCTGAAAATTCCAAATGAAAAGCAGAACAATATTAATGTTTTACTTACACAGTTCCAAATTAATTTCCCAAAGTTTTTTCGTTTTTAATGGAAAATGTTCATGCATCATACAGTTAGATGTGACCATGGGATGCAACCCAGTCCAATAGCCCCTCATTTTTTGTAGCCAAAGGCTCACTTCTGCTGTTTTCTTTCCCTAGCTTAAGCCTGTCTCCACTGTTGAACCACATCGCCAGTCCCTTAGGGTCACCATGGTCTCCGTGCTCCCTGTCCCTCCCCCAGCATTACTGCAGGATAACTTAGCTTAAAACATCAAGGATCACTTAAAGGCCCAACCAGACAAAGCTGTATCTGCTGAAATTTGGCCTGGCACAAAATCACACAGCTTTTCAACTTGAGCTCTACTGCTTAACCTACATGTTATTTTGGGAAGCAAAATGCTATTTCATAATTATTTCCCCACATAAACACCAGAAGGACATCTATCCAACTTGTCTTTTGAAACCTTAAATGGCAGAAGATTCCACAACCTTCCTAGCCAATTTAGTTTAGTATTTAGCTGTTTTTATAAGTTTTTATTTTATAACCTATATTTCATTTTCTTTGAATTGACTATTATATGTCCAACATCCTGCATACGGAAAATACTATTTTTCACTTTCATTTATTCTGTAGCAACATTTGGAAATTGGTTACTCTGCCTTCCCAACATGTTCTCTAAAATGAATAATCTCATTTCTTCTTATATTTCTTTACACACAAATTTTAGACCTCTGATCATTATTTTGTGACTTGCCTAAAAGGCCCATGCCTTGTGGAAAAATATGCTAAAACTGGGCATAGTATTCGAATTATACTTCTACCAGGGCTGTCAAAAGGGGAAGAATTGCTGTTTGAGCTTTACACACACATGCCTACTCCTGTGCCCCCATGTGAAGCAGAATGATTGATATCTTGCACTTGCCAATGGTGCTAGGATGGTTTTTCATGGGAACTGCAGGAGCAATGCAAACTTAACCTTAAACCCATACACTTATGCCTTCAAGCTCTGGACCCTTGACACACATAAATTTTTTACCAAATCAAGGTGCCAGTTCTGCATGATTTCAGAGGAGTTTTGAATCAATGTGCACTGAGGCCTTGATTCTGTACAATAGAGATGTGAATTTTGAAAGGTAAACATGTAGTTACATGCATTGCTAGACAAGGTACATTGTATTTAACATAACAATGACTGTAACAGGGCTCCCCTCTGTTTATAAGAAAAAAAGTCTTTACAGACACTGATGTTGCTAGTGATCAGCTGCCGAATGTATGTAAAGAGGGATTTTTCCACTTAATCTCAGCAATATTTGGTGACACATGGAGAAAAAAGCACTTACAAAACCTTGTTACTGTGACCACTCTCAACAGATGCTACACACATTAACTACCATGAAAAATCCTAAATTTGAACTTCACCTTCGTATGTCCTTCATTACTATAACTGCACTCCCAATGCTACTCAAAACTGTTACAGTCAGAGCCACGAAGTCCTGGATAATCTTTGTCACTGGTGAGTGCAATTTAGTAGTTTCAGTAAATAATCCAGGGGTGCTGGTTTCATTTGTCTTTAATTCAAATCTTCAGAATTACTATGATAACAGTTTCCCATCTCCTCCATTTAAAACTGGGACATAACACTGGTCTTTGAGCTCTAATTTAAAGCAAATATCATTCTGTCTGTAGTGTAATTTACTTTTTTTAAGGTCTCATGCAAGCTACCTATAAACAATGTTCTGGTCTGTGATTAATTTTCTGGATAAATTTAATCTCCATGGGGTTATAATGTGCATCTCATTTTCTGAATTTCTGCCTACACTGCAGATTTTCATCATGGTGGGAAATGGATGTGAGGAACAAGAAAACTTCGTGCAAGTCTGGATACTGTGGCCAGCACAAATTATTTGCACCATCATGACAGATAATTATAATTACAAATTATCATTTTCTCTTTGTTGAGCACAATGGAAACCATTGCATAATTCCATTTCTATTTCTGTTTTACTTTATTCAAAATATCTATTATTCTTTGCTTTAAACACTAGCACAGGCCTCTCATGATCTCATGAAAATATCAGCTTTTGCTTAAAAATATTGTTCATATCATCATAAGCCAACTGATCTCTGTCAGTTACATCAGCTTAGGGTTCGCTGCTGCTGAACATTGAGTCCAGCCTCAGATATCTGTGGTGTTCAGGAAGTGTCTTTCCTCAGATATCCAAGGCAGTGGCTCTGAGAGGCTCTAATCAAAATGGGTAAAACAGAGCACATACTAATTCTAGACACTGAGAAATATCTACATGAAATTTTGGCTTTCAGCCTTAAATTCATAGCTTCTTTTAATGTTCATTTTCTCCCTGAACACTGCAAAGTACATGAGGAAGATGATGAGGACAGAGCACAGACCTTTCCTATCTGGAGGGATGGTAGCTAGCTTCTTTTTTCACAGATTCCTTGAGGCTTCAGAAACCAAAGGGTTTCCATCTAGTCAGTGACCTACCGTTCATTAGGAATGTGGAAGTACAGTTTGTCAAAAACAAAGGATATTTTTAAAAAATTCTAAGGATAATATGCAATAGATACTTTCACTTTTAAGACTGAAGTTCAAAAAGTTATCTTGGTGTATATCTTGTTCCTCAGCAGCTCTAAAAAAAGCTGTGGTCACCGCCTCTTTCCTCTGTGTACTGAATTATGTATGTCTCTGTAGGATCAGAAATTGTATTACAAAAAAATTACTTTTCTCCAATACTTCTGAAAAAGATCAGAGTGATCTGGTGAGTTCTGTATGTCTCCAGAGGGTAAGGATGAAACCTTCTCAGTCATAGCCTCAACCTATTCACCATTCTTTAAAAGGTATCCTCAGGCTGGCCAGAATTGTGGGGAAAAAGCAAACAAACAAACAAACAAACAAACCAGTGAAATATGAGATCTGTTGTTTTTCTTTAAAAAGGTCTTTAAAACTCCATGAAGCATGAAGCAGAAAAATCTTTAAAAGTGCTTTTAAAAAAAAATAAACAAGGATTTCCTATGTAGCATCAAAACAAATACAGCAAGGTATAAGAAGCCCAATAAGAGCTAGTGTATACCACAGAGTAAATGTAGTGAGCATTTTAAATTTTACGTTATGAAGAGTTCTAGAGGCAGAAAAAGATGAAACAAAAATCAAAAAAAAAAAGTTGAAAAGAAAACAAAACAGAAACACTAGAGCTAATTTCTCTACCAAAAAATGCTCTAGATACCTAAGAAAGAAATGCTATGTTTTAATAAATATTATACAGATATATGTATATGTTATACAGATAATATTATATAAGGCTTTGAACAATGTCTGATAAAGTTTTCAGTATCATTGACGTAAATACAACAGAAAGAGTAAAGGCTAAGATAGAATATTATCTATGAGCTCCTATAAGCTAAATAACAGAGAAAGTAGATCTCTACTGAAAGTAAAAAAAATGCAAAATCCAGTCTAGTTGTGCTTAATGTCTTTAACTATCTGAGTTCATACTGCTGTCTGCCCCATCACCAAGGCTGACTCGCTGGTGCAGTTATGTATCTTCACCATGTGTTGGTCAATGAGGTAATATGTTCTCACTTTCCACATCAACATAAAGGATCTATCTCTCAATTCAATCAGAAAAATTGATATGGGAAAGCTTTGTGATGAGGGGAGTCTTATTCTATACCTAATGGTGGAAACTTACAGCCTGTAGCCGCCAAATCTGTATGCAATAAATACTCAGGGAAGGGTTCGCTACAAGATACTGAGAAAGAATTAATGTCCAGTCATGATAAGACACATTTAAATTTAATAAATTAACTAAAGCTATCATACTATGCAACTTTTAAATTACTAAATGTAACAAGCCAAGAGAGGTTTAGAGGCACTGATCCGGAGGGCATTCTAGTTTTCCTTTCAACATGTGTGCTGCCACATTCCCAGGCTTTACCCTTTTTTCTTGGCTTAGCAGTCTTTATGTATAAATGAGCTGCAGAGTTCTCAAAGTGATATGTAGAGAAAACATTACAGCAGGAGAATCAGAGTGTAAGATGGGACTGCTCAAGAGCTAGTATAGTGACATGGATGCTGTCACATTGGAATGCATTAATAACATGATGTTTCCTGATATGATAAACTCATAATGGGAAAAAAAACCCACAACAGAAAAATAATCAACATAGCCTTTGTATAGAAATAAAATACAAAAATAAAGAGCATTTTGAAACAAAAATTTCATAGTAAAATAAAACCTTTGGATTTAGACATTTTTGTGAGTTGCAGCTGAAACCTTGAACTGCTGTTTCATTTTGAACATAATTAATGCAACTTCATCTACTGATGGTTATTAGATCAGAAATTCTTGTATACCAGCACAAAATAGTGCCCTTATAGAAAATTAATGTCCAAAATCCCATTAATTTCTTTGGGACTGAGACTGTCAGCATTCTTTGTGTCTACCATTAAATTCACTTCGAAAAACTCTGTTTGTTTGGCATTTCTTTTGAGAGGTACCTTCGATACTACAAAGCCCTTTGAAAAGGCAGAGCAGATCTAGTGAATTCATCATCAGGAAAATAGTTTGATTTTTTTTTTCTTGGAAGAGCTGCAGAGGAAATTGAGAAAGGGTAGAAAGTGCAACATCAAAGAAAATATACTGATACTCGTTTTAGAAAGGAACAGAATGAAAAGAAGATCAGAAAGTAAAACGGTGAATTAATTGATTTTAAAAATCAATCAAAATACAAGAAGGTGAAAAAGCAGTTAGAAATATTATATATAAATTCTGTATGCTATATCTAGTACCAAACAGCCAGATAAAACTCTTGTATTAGAGGATATGAGTAACATAGTATGTGAAGATGGAAATGCAAGTAATCTCAGAGTAATTGTTCAACAATTTACAAGACACTTGGTGGTAGCAACACCATCTGTCTCTCTGGCAAGAATGTTCCTTGGATTCTGATCTTGAGAACTTATATAGATCAAAACATTCCCTTGCTCCATTTCCCTAGTCCTTTTTTGGTGTTATAGCTGGAAAAAAACCACCACTCTATCGAGTGGCAAAGTGGGGAACTAGCAAAGGGTGAGGGAAGTGGGATGAGTGGAGAGGCAGAAAAATTCCTGGGGAACAAGAGGGAGAGATGTGATGGTTTAGGACTTGTGTTCTCCAATACAGTACTCCTACTAAAACTGTGCACCACTCCCTCTTCTCTCTCCAATTGGAGGCACCAAAGACCATGAGTTGAGATAAGAATAATTTACTGGAAACAGCAATGAGACAAGAAAACAGAGAGTAACAGCTACAATATTAATGACAAAAGGTATAAGAAAATAAATTATTCTAGCAGAAAAAACTCCCTGATAACAGAAAACACTGGACAGCTCCCTCCACCACATTTTCTTGACCGGCAGGAACCCCTTCTCCCCAGAAGAGTGTCCCTTTTCCCTGCCTCCAGCAATTACATGAACTGGTATAGAATAACCTTCTTGTCCTAGCCATGCCCCCTCTGGGCTACAGCAAAAAATTAACCCTGTCCTGTCTGGAACCAGGACATGAAAGTAGTATCATTAGCTGACAAAAAGCAGAAATCTGATTATCCCTTATAAATTATGGAACCCTTAGAAATCCTTGAGATTTGGCACATTGGTCAGGTACAGAGAGAGGGAGACACAATCTTCTCCCTGACAAAGACTTGCTGTGTGAAGGGCGATCTACCACAGCCAATATGCAAAACCCCTTCCCTCTCAAATAGCTGTGCCTCTGCCCAAGAGATGGGGGAAGCTAATAAATATTTCTTAAGATATAGAAATGTATTTTAACCCTTTGATTCCATCTAATCATATCCCAGTTTTACAAGGCTACAAATGTGCTGCTGTGACTGAGGTGTTTCAGCCAGGGCAGCACAGCATCCACAGCCAACTGCAAAGCTGACAAGAGGTGTGGTAAATCCTTTGCAAGCCAGTCATCTTCCCTGGCTTGCCTGCTATCAGAGCAGAATACTGCAGTCAGAGAGTGTCAGGAAGAGAGGGTGAAATCCAAGTTAAGTGTACATCACCAAGGTATTATGTCACATACGTGTAAACTCTGTTTATGGAAATAATGAAGCTATCATATTTTTCAAACTTAGTCTCACACAAAATGTTTTCGTGTTCCCAGCAAACTAAAAGTGATAAATATTAAAAAATCATTTAAAATTAATACATCTGGTTCCATGAGTCCACTAGGAAAATGTTAGAATATGTCTAGATGTGCAACTACACTGAGGTTATCAAAAAGGCTGATCATTTCAACCTTATGTTCATTCTGCCCATGAGGTGTTGCTATAGCACTAACCAAGGCAGAGCACTTTTCCACACAGCCAGAATTTCTGTACAGTTTATTCGAAACTTTTGAAAAGAATAAGGATTGAAACTCAAAGTATGCTTATTGAATTATAATTTATGAGCAACACATTACCCAGGTGTTTTGGACAAGATAGTGAAAGGGTAAATCAGGAAATATGACACACTGCTTTCCATTAACCCCCTGGCACTTGCAATTTGAAGCTCCCCTTACTAAAGGCTAATCCATTTTGCTGTAGTGCTTAGCATGTTAAAATCTCTGCTCCTCATGTCAAAATATTTATACACATTCAGATATTAGAAAGGCAGGTAGCAATTTTGATCCCTTACTGTTTTGCACATTGTCATACTCAATCAAAAGAAACAGAAATGCATACCTACTGAAAATACAGCTCCATACTATATACGAATGAACTTTTTCAACCCTTATTTTCAGACAAATGTGTTTGTCCAATCTCCAAAATTCTGTGACAGATCATAGATACCCACAGCAAAGCTGAAGTTTAATACATCAAGGTTTTAGCAAATACGAACAGTAAGGTTACTCGTGAAAATGGCTCGTCATTGTTGGTTAGAAAGTACATTTGCTTATAGCAGAAGCAGCCTACCCATTGCTTGGTGCTGAAACTGGGATAGGAAACATTTTGCCTGTGTCGTCTTGCAATATTTGCAAAGAATGGCATTCTTTTCCTGGATGAAACCTAAGTGCTTCAAGAAATGAATTATTCTGTTAGGAAAATGTCTATGAACTCAGTCAGATCAATAGGTCTTATGTTTCACATCCATAACAGATTATTATGAGAGGAACAAAGAAATATAAGAGTTTGAGTATCACTTGGATTGTTGTTTCAATTTACTCCCCAATGAGCAGAATAAGGGAACCCTACTGTCACTGCAATAAGGAAAATAAAGACTATAAAAAAAATCCTCCATAATTTAGACAAAATTGCCCATGCTTCCAAAATATCATTACTCTTTCCCATACTAGCAAAAATAGATAATCATCTGGAGCTGCTGTAAGTTTTCTCTAGAGTGTTTAGTCTAGTAGTCTACACCACGATGATATTCATTTGTTTCCCCTGATTTGAAAGATTTGATATCCCTCCTTTAAATTTTAGAAAATCTCATATCACTGAAAATTCTCCAGTTAATATGGATGTCTATCCTATCTATGCTGAAGGTGGAGCTGCTCTCACGATGAATTTATATTGGAACCTACAGAAATGGCATTAATTATTAGAAAATAAAGTGTCATTTTAGTCACTGATATGGAGAGCAGATGCTCCCTTCAAGTGACTTCACTTGTGCATGGAGCTGAAACAGAACTTACTGGTGTTTGTCTCTTTCTCTGGAAGGAGCCTTTCATGCTTAATGCTACAGAATTCCGTTCTGTCAATTAACACCTGTATGACTTCCAGGAAGAGCAGAGGGAAACGGGAGCTTCTGTAATTATGTCTATGAAAAGCATATAACTTCCAAGCTCACTTTTGTCAGGAGGAATGCTATATGGGTATCAACACCAAGTAAACTGCATGTGGAACATGTCTACATGCCTGTTAATTTTATAGGGCTGTCAACAGTTGTGTGTCTAATTAACACAGCCATTGTCCTATGAAATATAATCAATGTTTTCTGAGAAGCATTTAAAAGTGTGCATGTTTAATGAATGTCAGCTTTCCTAAACTCGAAACAATTCAAATTTTGGATAAGTATACACTAAACACACCTACTCATTTTTATTTTGGGCTGATTTCCGCATCATGTTCTCAGACACCACTGGCACTACTGTAAAGCAGCAGAAATACTGGAAAGCAGCTGACATCTTCAAGGTGTATTCAAAGGATCTCACTTTTACCTGGTCTTTGTCAGCAAATTTACACAACCACCTACAGCAAATGAAAAACAAAATATAGCCGAGTGTCAGACTTTCTGAAACCTCTCTGCCAAAAGAACGCGGTGAGAACAGCCGATGTTTATACCTTCAGTTTTCTTTTTGAGAAGACTGTTGGGAAAATCTTGAAGTCGGCAGCTCAAAAATAAGTAGCAAAACTATTGTCTGAGAAAATAGCTGGGAGTCTGCACATCAGGAGTCCCATAACAAGATTTGCAACACCTTCTCTGTGACACAAACTGCAGGTCTAAAGCTCTTTAACATCTTGCAAATACAGCAATTGAATTTCTCTATTGACTTTCCAAAAAAGAGCAAATTCAGTGAGGAATGAGGGACAACTGGAAAAGTATCAAAGAACCAAACCATGAGGGCATGTGATAAAAGAGGTCTCTCAAACCTGTATGACAGGTCAGAATAAAAATATAAGCGTATGCACAGATAGTATACACGTTGATTATTATACCTAAATATATAAGCCAACCAGATCATGGCTGCAACAATTCTTGCATGTTTGCAAATAAAACCCCAAAATAAAAAGTAATATATAGTGTATAGCTGTGTTAAGAAATATGCTACTTTTGTGGATGTATGTTTGGCGTCTTTTTACATCGTGTGGCTTCATACATTACATTAAGGCAATTGGGAGAGAATAATGCACATACTAAACTCCAAAGGAAATAAATATAGGACAAATGTAATTACTTAAGCTAGAATATGCATTTTTCTTTACATAAACAAAAGTGATATTGCATACTAAAAATCACTATTTTTTCACTGTGTAAGAAGCAGCTCCTTGACACATTTAAATTAAAGAAGCATCAGAAAATTGTTTAAGAGAATACTAAGAAGAGATTTCAGAGCAGAGGAGGATTTCACAACTGGACAGTTTTCACATGAGTCTAGATATGTGATAATTTAAATTTGATCCCTGATTTGATTTGAATGTTTAACTTTGATCCTATACTAAAATAGGAACAGGAAGGAAAAGGGAGGGAGAGAAGGAAGGGAGGAAGGAAGGAAGAAAGAAAGAAAGGAAGGCAAGCTAAAGTTGAATATAAGGAAATTATTATGCTTCTAATGTAATGTGTCCCTTCGTATAAGTCAAATGTTTAAAAAAAATTCAATGCATTTATTTTTATTTGTATGCAGGTTTGGGCTTTTAAAATATTTTTGAACTCTGTATGTTTTTAGGTCTTTTCTTTTTTCAGTCTTCCCTTAATATTTTAATATGAATGTAAAGGCAACCAGTAAGTGTAAGGAGAGATCACCTGAGACAGAAAGGGAGGAAGATTTGTGGATGTCAATGCAACAGCAAAATTTTCCAGAGAGACACTTTAGGTCATGTAATATTTTTCCAAGAGAAACAGTTTCCATTCTATCAATGGGAACCCTCAAAATTACATTTGGAAAAACCCTTGTAACTGCCAGCTTAAAAATATAATCTTGCTTTCACAAAGAGATAGAAAAGATCACTCAAAGGCATTTTTCTTCTTTGATGTCTATATTTTGTAATTATGCAGAGACTGAATATTTCACTCCATGTTCAAAATGTTAATCAGAAACTCAGTCAGGGATTCTGGTCCTTAATCAGCTTCTGAACCTTAGTTTTAGAATCACATCTAGAATTCAAGAGCTCTCTGCAGTGAGCGACATTATTAGCTAAAGCTTTTTTTGCCTCAGCTTCACTGAGAAATACTTGGCTACATTTTCTCAGGGAAAATAAACCCACTTACATTATCTCAGAGGGTGTTTTTTTAAAGTTTTTTACAAATCAGATTTTTGATCTTTTTTCAAAGGAATTTAGTTTATATCATTTAAGTGGCCCATCATTTTCTCTTGGCTGTATTTTCAGTTTTTAATCACCCGTGTATCTGTGCATTTATGCATAGGTATACATATGTCAATTAAATATAAATCAATCCTTTAAAAGTCACTGCAACTAAGAAGGTTCATTTGCAAGCATTTAACTGTAGATGGCTTAAATCCTTATGATCCAATCTTGTTTTCCCCATGTACTTTGCAAAATTAGCTCTTGTCATACAAAAGTAATTGCAAGCTTGATCTGATCCTCTCTCCATTTTATTTCAGTGCTCTACCCACATTAAGTATGTGTTTTATTCCTTGCTGCATATGACATCCCATTAATATAAATGCCTTAGAATAAGTTCTCTAGTACCAGCACCTATAAGGAGGTCTCATGTAAATAATGTCCCTATCTCTTCTCTGACTCTTACCATTAATCTACCATTAATTCCAGCAGAAAATTACCTCTTTTTCCCAAACAAATAAACAAAACCCTCTAGCTTATATTCTATTTAAATAGAACATTGGGGAAGATGTGGGATATGGTAAAGATATGACAGGCCTCATTTTAAAAAGTTATTTAATGCCCAATTTCCTTCTAAAAAACATATTTTTTCAAAGGCAGAGCCAATATCTGTTGGGGGTTTTTTAATAATATTTTGAACATTAATTTGAAAACAGAAGCTTAAGCAATAAAATCCTTGAAGACAAGTTTATAGATTTTTTTTTTTTTTCAATTAAGAAACCAACTATTTCTTACAAACCATCTTTTTTCAGATGGTGTTTAGTAAGAAAAGGAAATTTACTCTTCCCTTCATGTAAAAATCCTACAGAATTTGTTAGAACTCCTTAGCCTCTCTGTAACTATGTGATGCGATAGAAATCTTAGAGTCTGATTGAACTTAAAAATATTTGAATGCCTCACACTTCATTAAACATTGCTTAATTACAAAGGTCCTTGGAAACGTGTTGTCTTGTTCCAGAGCTGTCACAAATCAGTGCAGCTTTACAATTTAGGCATAAAATATTCACTTTGGGGAAACTAGAAGCAGACTGGCCAGACCTGAGTGTTCTTTTTACAGACTTTCCTTTCACTGATTTCTTGTTGATTTATGTGACTCAGAAAAGCTCTGACTTATTCAGCTCTGGAAACAAATATATATTGAAGAGAATCAAAATATGTGCTTGAAACAGTAAAGTACTTTGCCAACGGCACAAGCCAAAGTAGTGCAGAATGATGGCTTTCCCTGAGATCAGAAACACGGTCCTCTAATATCCCTGCAGCTCTTGAAGCAGGGGAGAGCAGTTGGGAGGAACAGGCAAGATCACAAAGAGTTGGAAAGCATAAACAAGTTTGCGGAGAGGCAAGTCAGGCTGGGATTTTGAAATTTGAATTGACAGAGACAGAGAACAAACCATGTGTCATGCTTAGCTTTCTGGAAGAGATAGGCACTGTTCCCATGAGTTTAGTACCTCTGTAACTAAGACATAAAACCAAGTAGGAAGAGCAGTGGAGGAATAACACACTCAAGATCATAAAGACAAAAAATAGCAGGATTCATCACAGACCTTAGGTTTTGCAAGTACTTATTCAATGCCCAGTTTACCAAACAGACCTCTCTCCCGTGAGAAAGTGAACAAGAATCACCACTTGCTGCAGTGTTGTCTTGCAGTAAGCTTGTTATCATTTTTAACATAATACCAAGTAATGCTTTTGCCAGGTTGATCATAGAATTCAAAACAGACTCTCCTTTTCCTAAGGAAAGTAATACCTTGTTTTGGCAGCAGTTCATTTAGCTCAAGTTTGATATGTACTATATCAAATCTGCTTCAGTAAATTTTAATTTTAGACTTTGTTGCACTTTTTTTTTCCTTTGAGGATATCAATTTTTCTCCCTTCAGTTCCACTAATTTTCAGTTACACCATCTTTTCAAAACAATGGAAAAGAGATTATTCCTCCACTTATGCCTGATTTAGAAACTTCAAAGACAAGCCTAAGAAAAATCAGAAGAGGACTTCTAAGTAGTGTGAGACATATTATGACAAGTTACTACAGACCCAAGAAATCCCATGGCTTCTTTAAAAGGGAAAGAGAGGCAGTCTTTGTACCTAATTGCCATTGGATTCCACTTGGTTATAGCTTCAAATATTGGAGTTATTCAACACAAAAGGGTATTAAGCAGTTTGAAGACTCTCCATTCTGCTGCAAATACAACATGGAATTTCCCCCATTAATATTTTCTTAAGTTCTTTACTAAATACAACAGCAACATACATTAGGTCTACTCTGCAATGCAGCTCCATGTAGATTCATCCAGGCTGACTCTAAAAGCTTTACTCTAGCACAGCTAACCCACCTGGCCATGATGTAAGGCTGATGTGACTGGATCATCTCTAGAACCAAGTTACACTGTGCTAGGAGGTGTAGCAGCACATCAAACTCTCCTTTAGATCCCTTTGCATGGTGCTGTGTCTTAAATATACAAATTCTATGAGACCCCCAGCTCAGGTAAGAGAACCTTAAAATATACCTTGGCTCTTACTATCATATCATGTCCTGAAAGTGTGTGTGTACATAAGGAAGGTTACCCTTTCCTCTCTTCCCTGTTTGATGTCACTCATGGGCACACGTAGTCTGCCTGAATTATCACTCCCTTTAGTATGTATCTGATGTTCAGTACCTCATTTGTTTCATGCATTCTTCATGGGCTGGAAACAAGGTAAAAAAGCCCTTGCTTCTAGCTCAGTTCTGATTGGCAGCTTAGGTATCCTCACCTTAAAAAAAAATATTGACAGTAAAAATAGACTGCAAGACTTTACAGTTGCATTAAGTTGTAATGTCAGATTTTCTTTGAAAAAAGAAAATGTGATGGGACTTCCTGGAGGGAAAATTTGGAAGTGAATTTACATTCTTCCTGTCAAACAATTAGCATAAGTTTTTATGTTAATTGTTTATTCAGAAATTCAAAACACAGTTATTTAAAACAAAGAGTAGTCACATTTTTACCAGCAAAGGACCAGAGATTAACACAAAAGCAAAGTGTGGTAGCAGGGAGAGTAATTCAAATGGAACACAAATTCAAAAATTTTAATTCAAAACACATTAGGAAAGAGGGAAAACATAAAATTCAAAATGTGGTGTGTATTTTATCTGACACGGTTCTTTAATCTAAAAAAAATCACACAGTATTTTAAATAGTGATGTAAATTCCACAGCATGCAATCCCCATGACAGCTTCTCTAAGAAATAACCAGCTGACAACTCAGAGTAACAACTACTCCCATGCTTAAACACTGAATAAGGATATATGCCTGTGCTGCACACTGTCATGCAGCGTGTACATCCTCAGGCCAGCCATAAATACAGGAGCAGAAGTGCCAAAAGCTGCCAAGCAGCCTGAAAACAGGATAAATTAATTCACATAGGGTTCAATTCTACTGCAGCTAGACACCTATGGGAGTGCAAACAAATTCACTTACAGCCAGCCTCATCTGCCTCACCATGGGCATAATAGGTACATGTTATTGTCATATATATGTATATATTTTTAATTGCATACTTGAATAAGCTAAAGGTTGTTCATTTTCATCTGTTTGTGGATGTTAAACATGTATAGTTTTTTCCAAAACAACCAAGGAAGACATTGGCAATTTTAGTACTTGAAGTTAAACAGAAGATGGGCATGAGAAGTCTAGACTTAATCGTTGTCATTTCATATCAACATTTTGACATAAATATTGGTTCTTAGATAAAATTAAGTAAAGCTCCATGCAAAACTAAATGAAGATTGCCATTTAATTTCCAAGCATCAGTTCAAAACCCAATTATTTTTTACATTTCTAAAATTTTCCTTGGGTTTGACATATCCCTGAAGGCTTTAAGTTTCAGCAAAATATTACTCTTTAGCAGAAAAATCTTCAGCACACAAAGCCAGCCAAACAACTATATTGACACCAGTGGGACCACTGCTATTCTGAGGAACCACTAATGTGATGCATTACTAAATGGCACCAGAGTTTAATTAGGCCATATCAATAGCTAAGGCCATTATAAAGCCTTTATACTTCCACTAATTAGTCAACCAAAGTTATATACAGAAAAATATACAAAACACATTCTGTTCATAACATCATCTGATGGTTTTTTCCTCATGGTTTTGTGCCACATTGATTCTACCTCGAGTAATATAACGGGTTAACATTTATCATGAATGCGGGGAACTACAGTCTGAACGTGTTTGCAAATATCATTACATTGAAATAACATTTTACTAGAGAATGTAATGGTGACTAATAGGTGTGAAAGAGAAATCTTGCTGCTTCATTTTCTAACTACAAAATATGTAGGAAAATGAGGAATGTAGCTGATATATTAACATTCAGAAAACCATTTAGGGATATAATTGGTACTTACTAAACCAATTACTTGATTACTAAAGTAATCAAGTGTCAGTGAACATAGATGATTCTATGAATCTATGATACGTAATTTACTGTTGCTACTTAAAATGGCCACATTTTTTGTTATTCTCAGTAAACGAGTACAAACAATTGAAAGTAAACATTGATATTTAGGGTAGAGTTTCCTTGGAAGAGTTTATCTCTTGATGAAGATCTGTCTGTACAAAGTCTGTCAGAAGTACACAAACAAATGCCCACATGGAGTCTCAAACTGGCTTAGCTTTTAACCTACATTTTCCTTTCCTTTTTTTTCATTCCCAGTCACATATACACTCTTCAAGCAGATGCTTATTTTTGGTTTGAATGTGGGCTTCTTAGCACAGCCAGCTGTGAAGTTTAAAGAAGAAGCTGTTTCCCTCGGGTTTGAATTTGCCCTCTTTCCAAGGAGCACACTGAGATCTATGAAAGCAAAACACTGCAGGAGGCTTGGGCATCTGTACATAACAGAGCATGAGAAAACCTTTTGCTGATCTCCGGAAAAAAAGGTGGATTTTACTTGACACGATACAAACTTCTCTTGAGTTCCAGACCTTTAAACAAGTGGACATGAGATACTTTTCTCAGAGAAATGTTGTTCATAGCATGCTGGTTCCATTTCAGGACTCTTTCAATTAAGCAAAGGAGGGATCAATTCTTCAAAAATAGTTCAGATGGAAAATACCAATCCCTTATCTGCTTATTGCAGCAAAAAACTTTGTGGGTTTAGTGACCTGAAAGGAAGCAAAACTATTATTATTGTTAGTAATTTTTTTTTAAGTCTCACATATTTTTGCATAGCAGTCACGTGATTAGAGATGTCTTAGATGAATGGATGTCGCCCTGCATTTTGCAGTTCTTCAGCTTGCAATCTCTGTGAATAGTTTCTCACGCACTTTCTGTAAACATGCTCATGTTTTGCTAACCGTGCCTGGATTGTTTTGCATTCCTTTGCTAGGTGGACTTTGTATGATAGACATTTCCATTGACCAGTGAGATTGAGAGGAGGAAATCTTCATCCTCCAATCCACGGTGGTTTCTAAGAACATATAAAATAAACGAGGGAGGGCAGAGGTCGGGGTTTTTCTGGCCTCGCTGCCCTGTCTGCTTTGACCTGACAAGCTGTGTCTCGCGTGCTTATTCGTGTCCGAAAGAGCAACAAATGGAGACACTGATTTTGTTCCTTCTTTAGCCACACAAAGTTCAAAACCTGTAATGAAGAATATTTTGCTATACAACAAGCTGGGTAAGTCACCACGTAGGGGTAACAAACAATTGATCCCTCTTGCTCAGAAAGTACAGATATTTATTGCTTCCATAGAAGGTTTTCTGGTCTGGTCTGCTAGAAGAATGTAAAACACAGATGTGATTCTGAAAATAGACCAAAAGTCAGAATTCTCTTTTGCTAGAAGGCAGCACAAAAGCACAACAATCTCCATGATTCACTGATGACTTCCTCCTTGCGCTCATTCCTTCAAGTCCCATTTGACTTGTTAAAACTCCAATAGCCCAATATCATGGCTGCAAAGCATCAGGGAAGGGACAGAGCCCCACACAGACACTGGCTAATGTTCTAATAAAGTCTGCAGGAGACTCCAGAAACCATTCCAGGTGTATGAGGAGTCAAGATTTGAGGTGTTGGTGGTTTTTTAACTTCCTCAGTGCTAAAGAAAGAAACAACTCAGAAAGCATAGATGTAAACTATGCATTCACTTCTCTCTTGAAAGAGTCTTAGCAACAAATATTTAATTCCCTCCCTTGTACTGGACTCTGGGCATCCGTAAAATATGGGAACCATTCTAATTCATCATGATGCTAAGCTTCACAAGATGCAGTGGTTTGAGCAAATTATAAACTGTGGAGAACTATAAATCCTGATGTCTTTGATTAAGTCTTTTGAGACATTTCTATTCAAGCAGGACTTAAAGCAACAAGCCAGGCTCTTCTGCTAAAACTAAATACTGAACTTTTCCCTGCCAAAGTGGCACATCTTTCCTTATATGCCATCTTAGTTTTCATGCTCTCACTCAGGCAACCCTAGAGAACACCACAGGTTGGACAAAAGCAATAAAATCAGTGTTTTCAAATTGTTCCTACCTTTAAAAAAGTAAGGATAGCTCACACTTAAGGAAAACACAGAATACATTAGAAGTATATTATATTTAGTCTGAAATTGTTTGTCTACCACAGGTATTCTGGGCAATTAAATGTCTGCCTTTTGGGATCACTGCCAAAAGAAGAGATTCAATTAAATTAATTGCAATGACTCCTAACAACAGTTAACTGGCCCACCTAATCCATTTAAATAGTGCATCTGGTCTTGCCTGCTCACCTATTTGTGGTTCATTACTACAGCATTTGCTAACACAAACAGCTTGTAGTTAATTCTTTTTTTTCTGGTTTACTGCTGAATTCTAGCCACTGAATTACTACATCTGACTTGGGCTGGGGCCTCTGCCTTTATCATTTACTATTAAGCTGTTTGGGGGAAAACACGGAGGAACTGAAAAAAATGCTATCTGTAAAAAATTAATCCAATTATTATTTATTGCTAGAAATAAAAGCAATGTCAGAACTGAATGGATAGTCTCAAAGGGAAAGGAGAATCCTTCATCACATTATCTGAATGAAGTGGCATCAACCAATTAAGAAAATGTGTTGAATGTAGCATGTTTATTCAACTTCCCCTATCTGAAAAATAACATATAAGAAAAACCTCCAAAAATCAAATGTAAAAATATTGTAGTAAAAAAAATTCATTTTGAGAATTACCTACCACTGGCCTTGAATGATGAAACAGAAAGACAATCTGTAATTACTCAAAGTTAATAATTTAAAAACAAAAGTATATTTATTGAGAAAATAAAGTAAAATATAATCTAAAAGCATTAAACTTATTTTGGACTGTTGATTTCAGAGAGGTTTTTTTAAATCTACTTCTTTTTCTAGTTGAACAAGCCATGAAAATGGAAATCAGGGAAAAACAGTTCCTAAATAAGCAAACACAAAAATCTAATTCTAGAACTACTACTACTGACAATAAACTAGCTTTTGTCTTCCATATGTGAGTGCTTGTGTGAACGTATATTTCTTACACTAGAATTTATGGAATATGCCTATACTTTGTCCTTTTTTGCAGCCAGATCATGCTTACATATGGTCTTGAAAATACCTGGTGGCTCCAGGGCTGTACTGAGAGCCTCAAGATGTTCTGGCAACACAAATCATTCAGACTACTCACTACCAAAATTACCTGGATGGAACAGGCTTATAGCAAGGCTCTCCTGGGACCAGTTAACAAGAGCAGGAGGGTGTGTGGTGTCCACACATACCAAAGTCCCTGCCACTGGATGGTACCCAGGAAAATGCCTGCCTGCCCACTGGGCTGGCTCTGGCTCTTCTCTTATGCTGTGTTTTTGCCTTGGAAAAATGACAATGGAACCTGAGTATCTTGTAAAAGTTGATATAATTAGCTAGAGTGCATATGGGAATTTGCACAGAGGAACAAGCAGAAAGATTGTGAAAACCCTCAAAGCTACTGAGTAATACAATAGTTACCAGACAATCACTTTTTCTTTGTCAGAATTAATTGAAGTACAAAGTTATAAATTACTAAAGTACTCACCTTTATAATTCACATGTTATTTTTGTGGAAATGCCCTCCCATTTTATTTATATAATTTTCATTCTAGTATGTATTGGTTTATATGAATTGCTTGTTAGCAAGTACATTCTGGGTAAAAATAACATTAAAATTTTCATCAAAGGTACAATCAGACAATTGCCATTCAAAATTACTGCATAAAAACCTCAGAGATACAATCACAAACAATTAACATACAATTACAACATGAAAACCTACCAAGTACAGATACAATCACAAAGACAAGTACAGCTGATGGCAAATCTAGAAGCAATTACACAAAGCCTTTGAAGAATTGCACACATTTATCTAAACTCCATAAATGTATATGTCTTAGCAGTAACATAATTGAGTAGGATTATTATAGCCAGTGAGATAGGGCAATTTCATTTGCATAAGTAGTTTTGCAAATTTCTAATATTTAAAATTTGATTTTAAAATGAAGTTGTAGTTATTAGTATTCAGGTTATTCACTTTCTGTCTTACAACTGTTAATTATTTTAGAGCCAACCGAAACTTCAAAAATACTTCACACACATGAGAAACTACAATCCTTCCACAAAAGCTCTTGGTATGTAATCTTGGCCCCAGTTTGCAACCAAGATGTAATAAAGCAGGCAGTAGAAAGACACAAAGTTTTCGTAACTGTTGGGTCCTTGAATCTGCACTCTTACACCATGGTCCAAAATCTGCAAGTCAAAAGACACATTGCAGTAACTTGCCGGGATGTTGGATCAAGGCTTTTCCTAAGGAATGGCCCTTTTATTTTGCTGGTCGTAGTCACCATTCAAAAAATGGGTATTATTTTGTCTTGCCGTGCCTGGCATGGAAATAAATCTGAGATTTATTTGAATGACAAGAGGATAATCATGATGTTTATTCCTCAGTGAGCTACTAAAATAAATAAATCTAAGTTTGCTCAAAGTGATACTCAGAAATTTCATCAGAAATGAGCTGGCAGCTCATCTTGAAATATATAATTACCAATAAGGCATCTTTGAAATCATAATGATAAGCATTTTAAATTGCCAGAAACATAACCAAATACACAGAAGAAAGGTAAACCAAGATAATGATATGCCAGTATTGGCAAAGGGGCACACTGAAACACATGATTTTACTTTTACTTGACAAGGACTTGACAGTCTTTGTGACAAATATCAGAACAAAGATTGTCTCTGGCATCAAAAATAAATCAAAGACTCATGGATAATTTCAGTCTGCCAACTCCAAACTGTACTTGACATACTCTTTCATGGATCCTGCTCCTGTGTCAAGGACATTGCTCTGTACAACCCCTGCAACATTTTTCAAAACAAAAGACTCAGCCCCCTGAGTTGTTAAGTTGTTTAATATTAGATTGCTTAAAATCAAAACCAAGCACGCCAAACTATCCCTTAACCTCGTGTACTGCCCAGCATCAGCTCTGCTCCCAGATCGTGCTTTTGATGAAACCAACGACAGTAGCATTTTGCTACTCTATAACAAAAGATATTAAAAGACATTTAACAATGTTACCAGTGAACTACAAATATAAAGTCACACGCTTTCATGTCTTCAACTCATGCTCTAAGAATCCTTTTTTCATGCCAGGTGCTATATCTAAAAGATGTGTGCAGCTTTATTTTTGAAACACCAAAGATTTTAATTCTATTCTAAATATCTACCTTAAACATTTCTTTTCTGTCCACTGTTTAGTACATTCAGTTTTTAAATAAAAGAAGTCTGAAGGGTCATGTTCTTTTATACTCAAACAAAGCTGTTTGTAACACGAACCTGTTTGGTCTGATTCCTGTCTAGTATTTGCAAAACTTTCTACATAACTTAATGCTGATTGATGGAATTGAGCTTTAAACATGCTTCATCCCTGTTTCTGCTCAGAAATAAAACAAGTGGGGAAAATTGTTCAGTTGGAAAGTGAGGGAGGAATATCTGCCTTTTGGGGATTGTCTTTGACTACTTGGCTCTAAGAATAAAATTTTGAGCCTTAATTTAGACAAATTCTAATTGACAAATGCAAATATTTCCTGGGAAACACACATTTTGATCCACAGCAGTATATTGCTACTCATACTGTAAGATATTAGTAGTTTAATCATGCAGCTAAGAACCTTGTTGAGTCATTTGTCCTCATCTCAGTCTTTTCGTTATGGATTACCTGCATCTGCAAGATTGAATTCTTACAAATTAATTTATTCTCTCATTGCTACAGAAGATGACCTTAACTTTATGGAATTAGTAAATATCAGGATTCCTTGGTGTGTAATTGTAGCACTTCCACTCTCAGTACAGACTGCAAAATAAACAACAAAGCAGAGAACTCAACAGTTGGTAAATCTACATAATGCACTCTACTTGGTATGCACACTACAGCAGGAGCATGAACAGAAAAGGAACTGAAACCAAATTGCTCGACCTATTTTAATATTTGATGAAGAAATACTAAGCCTAGAAATATCATGTCTTCAGGGACCTTGTAGTTGATATTATTAAAAAACATTTTAAAAAGAGTCTGCTATAGTCTATCATAATAAGCTTTGGGTAATACTTTAAGACTCCATTAACTTTTGCTCAACTAATCTTGAATTACAATAGAAATCCTTTGAAAGCTTGTATGATAGTTGCACAAATACCACATAAATTCCTTCCCATCCTTTTGTGAGTGTTTTCCCCTAGATACACTACAGTTTTTAATCCCTTTGTGTAATCGTCCAGAATCTGATATTTTAACAGTAATGGAGGGAAGTCAGATCAGTTCTAACCTTAAAAGAAATCACTCCATGTACTTTTGAGGAATCCAAATCAAAACTCTTTCTGAAGCAAATCTAAGGAATTTTTTTAAGTTACTTACCTGTAACTTTGAAACTACAGTAGAGCAAAAAACATGGGGTTTTGTTATGAGTAGTATTATAGTAATATTTATTATTCCAACTAGTATTATTTTTGTGAATTGAATTAGGTCAATACAAGCTAAAATTTTCCCAAAGAATCCAAATATAATTTTCATCAAAATAACATCTTTTCTTAAAGTCTAAATATTTGTCGTGGCATCTTGGTATTGACACGGTCCAGTCATTTTAAAAGAAAGACAGACTTGAGACGCTGGATGGTTTGAAAGTCAGAAAATTAATACTTCAAAATAATTCCCCCTGTAAATGTCCTCAAATATATTTGAATGCAAACAAATGCTGAAGTCACGGTCATTACAAGACAGAACTTTTTCTTCAGTGGCTCAACTCTAACCCCTCTCTTTTTGTTACTGCTGAGATTTTAAGTTTTTTGAAGGAAGAAATTCCTACTATGGGTTAATAATCCCCTACCAAGCGTCAAGCTTAACCCATATCCTGCTAAGGTCCCATATACCACAGTAAAATAAATATTTGTGCCCTGTTCCTTTGCACAGGGAGCCTTCAGTGTTTTTCCTGGGTACTCAGCACAGATACTGGATTTGGAGGAACCACAAATCAAAAATGGAGATCCACATCAGCCTGGTGCTGTGACCTCCCAAAACACACCTTGCACAGGATCTTGGACAGAGCAACTGGAGGTATTGGTGATGCCCCTGGGTGGCCAGGGCCCAGTTATCAGCAGGGACTGGCCAGGCACATGAACACTTTCCCCAGTAAGCACATTCATTAATACTCCTACTGCCATCACTACTTTCAAAATTGACTGTTTCTTCCTACATCTCAGTGTTCAAGAATTCCATCATCACTTATGTTTGGGAGAAGAAACTGTTGCATATACACCAAGGAACAGAGATCATCCCACTCACTCATCAGCCTGTAATTTACAGCCAGCACTGAACAGCCTGAGTTATCCTCTATGTACCTGGCAGGCCAGAACCTTTACTTAGATGTGTGGTAAAAGGTCATGATGACATTGCTAATTTGAAAATAAATAGCTTCCTGTAATGTTGTAGAATTGCTGTAGCAATCAGTCACATAAAGATAAAAGCTCATATAGATAAAAGCATATTAATTAGCTCATAAAGCCTTATTAATCAGCCTTGTAATGGTAGCAGTTTAAAACCATAAAAGAAATGTGAGAGATATTTGTCTGCAAGCTTAAAAAAAGATAAAGGAATGAAAACCCACCCTCATAGCATGATGTGACATTAGCACCCTGCTACTGGGAAATTACCCTGCTACTGGAATTTACAGTCTAAAAATAGTATCTTCTTTACAGTATGTGAGTGATTTAATACATTTGCTCTACTCTAGCCGAGGTATGATAGCAAAAAGTACTTTGGATTTACTTTAATTCATTGCTGTCCTGGTTTTGGCTGGGATGGAGTTAATTTTCTCCCTAGTATTTGGTACAGTGCTGTCTTTTGGATTTAGGATGAGTAGAGTGTTGATAACACACTGATGTTTCAGCTGTTGCTGAGCACTGCTTACTCTAAGTCAAGGACTTTTCATTTTCCTATGCTCTGCGAGTGAGCAGAGGCACAAGAAGCTGGGAGGGAGCACAGCCAGGACAGCTGAGCTCAACTGGCCAGAGGGATATTCCATACCATAGAATGTCACATTCAGTATATAAACTGTGGGGAGTTGTCTGAGAGGCACCAATCATTGTTTGAGGATGGGCTGGACGCCAGTCAGTGGGTGGTGAGAAACTGTAATGTGCATCACTTGTGGTTCTTGGCGTTTAGTCCTCTCTATCTCTCCATTAGTATTATTAATACAATTAATAATAATATCAGTATTATATTTCAATTGTTTCAGTTATTAATCCATTCTTACCCCAACCCATGCCTTTCTTCCAATTTTTCTCCCCACCAGGGAGGCCAGGGCAGAGGGAAGTGAGCAAGCAGCTGCTTTGTACTTCCCAGATAAGGTTAAACCAAGTGGGATCCTATGGGATCCATTAGTAAGGAAGAAATTCTATCCAAATTGAAGTCAGTGGCTATAGATTTCAAAACAGAGAATGCCAGCACATATCCTGATCACTATTTCCTAGACTTCTTTGAGGAAAACTTCCTATTCAGATTTAGATCAAATGAAATTCAAGGATTCCAAAAAAATGAAATATGTCCCTTTTTTCATGGAAATATTCTATTTCTATACTTATTTGATATTTGATACTTCCTGACCAAAGGCAGTCACTCATTAAATTGAAAACAACAACTAAAGTCCAGAGACGTTTAAAAAATTGTACACTCCTTTATTCATTTCCCTGTCATACCCCACTTGCCCTACAGACTTCTGATGAATCTGCCTTGTTCCAAGGAAGACGTTTTGCACATAGTGCATCCTATTTTATTGTAAATAACTGAGTCAATTGCAGCCATTTATGAATCTGAAAAATACCCTTCCTAATCCCAAAATCTCCTTTAGACTTTATAAATAATTTCATAAGGTAGAACAGTTTGCTGAGCAAGAAACTATAAAAGAAGAAAGGTATGATTTTTCCCTCCCTTCACTTTGCTCCCAATTTTGTAATAAATGCATAATAGATTTACTTGGGAGAAATAAGTTCCACTCCTCTCGAGCAGCCATGAGCAGCAGCAGTAGTGCATGGTCTTTGATACTCACCTCCTCCTCACACATATCACCATTTGTTCTGATTTTGCATAAACCAATATTTCTCCTGGGCACATCCTGACACGACCCTGTCAGGGCAATGAAGGCTCAGGTTCCATTTTAAGTGCTTCCAAAGAAATGCATTTTGGGACATCAGAGAAGTTGATAGGGTTTTTTTTCCTTTTCACCGAATATTAAATTGAAGAAAGCGCTATTTTAGATATTCAGTTGCTCACCCCTTACACTGAATTAATGGTAGATCTCAAGTTGGCAGTGTGATCAGCCTTGTACTTTTTAACAAACATAAGATGGTGACGATTATACCATTTTCATTTGTTGCTTTGTCAAATAATATTGTTTATATAATTGCAAACCAACAGCGACATCCAGAGGCACAAAAGCCTAATCAGAAGTGTTCGTTATCCATGATGAAGTGTTCAAAATCAGGATTTCCGTAATTTTGATTCTTTGAAACTATGAATTTTAGAAGCATGCATTGTATATAAGCAGCACGTGTAAACTTCTTGTTTTAAATCTTCCTCAACACATCCTCATACTCCACTGGAATATGGTTGACTGAGACAATATTGGGATACTGGCATAGAGGTCCATTATGTCTTGTCATTGATAGTTGTCATTGATAAGGCTCTGTGTGAAACCTTTTGGCCATGGATATTTTTCTGCACTCTTTTTTGTTGAAAGAGGCAAGATCAAAAGACATTCAAGTACTTCCAACTGAGATACAAGAATACTTTAAAATTGCATACAGCTAGACACCTTCCTGGAGCACCAAAGCTGTTAATGTACCGCAGGTTGCTAAAAGCACACCTACCAGGTCTGCAGGCTATAGGGTATTAGGCAGACTGCAGTGCACTTCTGATTCATGAAAGTGAAATTGTGAACTCAGTCCAGCCCACTGGCAGCAGTGACCAGCTTCAGCACGCACTTACATGCACAGTAAATGGCTCCTTTCAACACAGAGTGTGTGTTTGCAATGAGGCTGAAAGCTCACCGAAGACTCAGTGCTGAGACTTTTGCCTTAAAAAGGGACCGACCGATTAGAAGATTTAAGATTTTTCCCAAATTTCTTTATAAAATGCCAAGTGGGTTGCAGAAGAAATAAATGTGTGTGTAGCACTGAAGAAAAAATTAAAGAATCCACAGCACTTACAATTACTGTAATCTTAGAAAAGTTCAAGTCTCAAAGCAATGCATTTATTGACCAGCTCCTCTGCTGGCCTGAATCATAATAGCTCCACTTATTTCAGTGGAGCTCTGTCAGCTTACATCAGCTGAGGACTGGGTCCTATCTGTCTACTTCTCAACGTTCCTGTCATTTCCAAATGGATGTAAGTGCTGTATCATTTTTGAGCTTTTTAGCTCCTCACACATGCTGAACCCGTGCTTGCAATACGAAGATAATTGCATATATTCACCATTTCTGTCTACAATATTGGAGGAAAATACAGGTCTATTTAACTCTACACACTCATTTCCTTGCCAAGGAAGAGTATTTTACAAGATGTCTTTTAAGCAATCCTTTTGTACGCTGAATAAAATGGCTATTGTAATAACCACAGTATCATTTGGGCTTTCAAGAGAAATTTTCTCCAAGAGTAGCTTCTGGTTGTAAATAATGCCTTTGAATAGTTTATTTTAGGGGGGTATCTTTCTTCCCTGCTACTACAGGTCTCACACAACACTTTTTCCCAGAATTTCATTCAAGGGAATAAAGTTTTTGAGGAAAATGCTTTTCAGTTCCCTCAGTGTCAGACTGGCAGTTGGCATACAGGTGAATTGTTTACAAAAACGCAATACTGCTTCCTGCATCCATCCAGCTGAGAGATTCCTGTAGCTGGTAGTTTATTGGTTATTCTTGCTATGAAAGAATATGTACATAATCCCTTCATTGTATTCGTTTTTGTATAAAAGAATAACTATAATTCTCTTATTTGTGATCACACAGCTGCCAGTCCTAGTCATATTCTAAAAACAATTTACTGATAATCATGTGTGAAATGCTACTGTATAAATAAGACTCTTTCCCTTTGACCACTAAATGATGATCTGTTGGCCTAAATTAATCTTCTTTTCAATAATTTATGACACTAATTTTTTTCTGAATTCAGAAGTTTTGTATTTCCTAAAGTAGCAGAAAATAATTTATAAAAATTTAAAAACGGACTTACAATATTAGTTATATACCATGGTCGAAGACGAAGAAAAAATTGGAGTAGAAAAATCCTTGAATACATTTAGCAGTGATGAAGAAAGTGGTTTTATGGATAAATATTTTCTATCTCTGGAAAAAGATGTTCAGCTGCCACAAATCAACAATGGCACATCCCTTATTATCCTGAGCTAAGAATCTAGCCCATACGTTCTACTATGACATAAAGTATCCTCATAGATACAAGAAAGAAACAATATCTGAACACTTTTTATAAACTGAAATAATGGTGGGGTGTGGTAGGGAGGGTGTTAATTAATTTGGCCAAGGTTCCACAAAAAGTGTGTATCCAGGCCAAAGCTGTCTGCAGTTTTTTTGTCTCTATAACATTATAGCCCTTGCCAAATTCACTGTACTCAAAATTTCGAAGTAGGATGACCTTGAACCAGGCACCAAGGATTAATGTCTTAGTACAACTAGTGAGTACACATGTCCCACTAATTATTTTACAGGCCCAGAAAGAGAAAATGAAAGAAATCCATGTCACCATACATGAATCAGAGAATCATAGAATGTTTTGTGTTGAAAGAAACCTTAAAGATCACCTAGTTCCAATCGCCCTGCCATCAGCAGGGACACCTTCAACTAGAGCAGGTTGCTCCCATTCAAGTTGGTCTTGAACACTTCCGGGATGGGGCATCCACAGCTTCTCTGGGCAGCCTGTTCCAGTGTCTCACCACTCTCACAGTAAAGAATTTCTTCCTAATATCTAATCTAAACCTACACTCTTTCAGTCGAAATCCATTCCCCTTGTCCTATCACTGCATGCCCTTGGGAAAAGGCCCTCTCCAGACTTCTTATTGGAGCTCCTTAGGTCCTGGAAGGCTGCCAGAATGTCACCCTGAACCTTTCTCTTCTCCAGGCTGAACAATCCCAGTTCTCTTAGCCTTTCCTCAAAGGAGAGGTGCTCAAGCCCTCTGATCTTCTTTGTCGCCTCCTCTGGACTAGCTCCAGCAGTTTCCTTGAAAAATATTAAGTTGAACTTAGCCTCTGATTACCGTGATGTCACAGATGAGCAGAGAGGGCACAAAGAAATGAATCATTTTTTTCAAAACTGTACAACAGATCATTTATCATCATGGTCTTTTCTGGTTAAAGGTCTGTATCCCTGTGAATCCATGACAGAGATAAGATTATAAAGGACAATCCACATGTACACCCGCAGTCTATGCTTGTACTAGTAATCCTCAGCTGTCTTCTGTGTCTGTTAATCATAAAATAAAGGAAGGAGATTCCTTGCAAATGCACATTTTATTCTGTCCCTAAAGAGATTTCAGAATAGATACCAGGGAGGCACAGATCATCACTAAAGATTATGTTTGGCAAGGGCATGATCATCCAGTCCCAGACAGGGCAAGTGCACCAAGAGTTTCAGACCATCATGGCCTGGGCAGCTGGATGCACCGTACCTCCCACTTCAGTCATGGCCCCCAAAATCCTGCAAGCTCTTCTAGACCCTACTGTGCAAGTCATCGTTGAAAATACATTTTAACCTCCTCCAGCACACCTCCTCTAAGTGGAAGTTGTATATGTAGCAAATCCCCTAACTTTGTGAATGGTTCTGTGGATCTCAGCAGCAGAGAAGGTGAGGCTTCTTTGGTTTATCTTCCCAATTCTGAATGATTCACACTAAGAGATTACTATGGAATTAAAACTGAAGATACATGAAGGTGTTACACCATATTCCTCACGTGCACTGAAGTCAGTTGTAATCTCTTAATCTCCAATTTGCATGTGATTAAACTTCAAGAGTGTTTCCTGTCTGCCTATGGTGTACCTCCCGCTTCAGTGCCTTATGCCAGGCATTTTTCAGAACTGATAGTGGCTTATCACTATGAAAAAGCAGCTCAAAGTCCCTAGGAAAATTTTCAGTTTAGCAACCATCCTTTTAAAACTGTAAATGGTACCTGTTTTCCTTCATCTTTATGGCTATTAATAGGCGTACTTTTCATGACAACAGGATTGTTTGCGGGGTTGTGAGATATCATCTGCTGCTTCGCTTTCATCATCTCTTAAGATGTAATTTTCTGTCATATTATAGCAGGTTGTCCTGGAAATAGTTTGCCACAAAAATGAATGATTTGTTGCCACTGAAAGAGCAGAAATAGCTGTAAAACAACAAAAATTAGATTTCAGCCAAAGGTTCTTTTAAAAAATGAAGAGGGGATAAAAAACAAACCCTAAACAATGCTTACTTACTTTTTTTTCTCCAGGCAGCCTTTGCAAAGTCTGGGAAGGTAAGTAGAGTCCTACAGGTGGTTGTACCTTCAAATAGATTGTGTGGGTGGATAAATATAGGGAAGCACAGTGAGTGATAGAAATAGAATGGGCTTGGGTCTGTATTTAGAAATTTATTTTCAAGCAGGAAGCAATAAATAAATAGGATGGCTCATCATTACCTGCTTTAAGCTTGATTAGGCTAAATATACTTCCAGCAATCAAAACAAAAAAAAACCCCTAAGTTAAGTTTTCCTTTTCTCTGAGAAGGCTCTCCTGCCCTCAGTTGGTGTCAGGCATGAGGACAGGAGGGGCCAGGGGCCAGCTGCCGCTCTGACATTCAGTCTGTCTTTGGTCTTCTCTTGGGGAGAGAAACGTGGGAGCTATTTCCATGAGTGCCCTAATCCTAAGGGTTATTCTGCCACCAGAACCTGCCTTTTTTTGGTCCCTGTAGGAGGAGCAGGCAGACCCAGAGCCCACCAGCTCTGTGTGAGTGTGCGCATGGCAGACTCCCTCGTGCTAGGGACAGTCCCAGAGCAGCAGTGACAGACAGACCCTCTTCCTTCTGTATATGAGCAGAGCACTGGGCTGAAACTACAGCTTGGTGTACACAGCACACAGATGTCAAATCTGTTCAGATTTTTGCAACTGAGCAGCCCAGGGATCAAACCAACCCACCTCTCTCAGTTACCCAAAACCTAAACCTGTGTAACTGTAGCCAGCAAAATTAAAGCATGGTCAAATCTTTCTAGCAGAAAGACAATTGAAGCCCACAAATACTCCCAAGAAGGTGCATTTTTAATCAATATACTGAGTCAGGCAGTATTCGGTTTGCCAGTAGTATTTACTTAACTTCACACAGGAAAGTAAACTCAATCAACATGAAAAACAAATTGAAAAAAAAAAATATGGTTGCAACTACAACCTTCATGGCCAGGCTGGATGGGGCTCTGAGCAACCTGGCCTAACAAAAGGGTCCCTGCTCACAGAAGAAGGGTTGGAACTGGATGATCTTTAAAGTCTCTTCCAACCCAAAACATTCTATGATTCTATGATGTTTCAGCTACAATTAGTGTGGACAAACAGAAATAAGCTTCTTATATCGCCTCTTGACTTAAAACATGGTCTTATTAATTACATTCAGTAAGAGGCTATATTTTTAAATCCTCCGAATAATTATCACTATTGTAGCTACACTGATAATTTCTGATAGTCCCACCCATAAAAGCCATTGTTATGTGCTGCATATATATGCTAAAATATTCTACCAGATGATGAGAAGAAAATTATTATAATTTTGATTTACTTGTTCAAAAGTAAACGTCTGTAAACTAATTACAAGATACACCTGTTTTACAGATTCTGTGAAGGAAGAAGACTCACTGATTGCCAGTTTTGTCTTCAGTTCTATTTGATGAATCACATTTAATTACAACATAATTAGGTAGCACCTCTGGAAAAATATGCCATGAGATGGTTATAAAGAATGAAAAGAAATGATCATACTGTAATTTTGAAATACATCATAGTAATTCTTTTCATTAAATTTCTGTGCAAAGGATGTCTCTTATCTTAATTGTCAGTGTCAATACCATCGTTCTGGTATTATAGTTTCCGAAAAACTAATTTCAATCCCAAAGTAAAGTCTGTGTTTACTCAAGAAATCATCCCAGACCTATTTGACTTCAAACACTCAAGGAATCCCATTAGACTACTAAGTGTAAGAAAATACAAAATTCTGTGCTTTCTAGAAGCTTTAGAAAAAATTTGAGTCCTCTAGCACAATTCTGATTTAAAACAATACATTATGTGGGCTTACAGATGTCTTTTAGTCTCTAGTGAATAGAAATACTGCTAAAAACATCTGCATTTACATTATCGCAGCTTTCAGTGACTTAAGGCAAAATCAGGGCCCCATGCGATTAAAGAGTATGATCATTTAAAGAAAAGCGAAACAAAAAAAAATGAGTCCTCGCTGAATATATGTAGAAAGGAAACAAACAAGCAGAGAGGATTTACGAAGCAGAAATCTCTACACAGCTTTTCTTCTTGGCCTGATGACTACATAGTGAAAGTAGTAACAATACATGTGGATAGTTCAGTAATCCCATCCCCACAGGAACAACCTTCTCTGGAACAGCTAGGTCCACCCCTAGCTATAAAATATCTTCACTATTGGCAGTGCATGGTTTACTCTGACAAGTGAGTTGCCTTTCCATTTGGGATGCATTTGGCAGTCCAGCCACCCTCTGCCTATTGCCAGCATGCTGAGATCTGCTGTAGGGGCTCACACATCCACAGGTTGTCTGGGGTGCTGCAGTCAGTCCAAAGAGTCTAAAAATGGTCCTGAGTCGTTGCTTGGCTACTCAGACTTTACCTAGATTTATTTGAAAAAAATTTATTAGGAATTAAGGCTCTGTCTAGGCTTTTTGTGTCCTGCTGTATCTTTCAGCAACATCCAGGATGGTTGGGTCGGGCTGAGGAAGTCACTGAGAAAACATTCTCTGTGAGTACAACAGGCTTTGTAACCTGTATTTTGCATACTGTTGTAGTAGTCCTGTTATTTGAATACCTTCCAACAGTGATCTTTCAGAGAGGAATAGTCAATTCTAAAAATTTCATTGATTGGCTTAATTAACCTCTGTGTCTTAAGATTGCATATTGAGCCTCAGTTAATTTGTGCACTATGGAATTGGCATCTTTGCATGTTTCTCCACCTCAAAAGGCTAAACAGCTACAAAGTTTTGTTGTTTTGTTTTGGTTTTTTTTTTTTCCTATTTTTAGGATTCTTTAGTAGAAACTTGATTTCTTCCATATCACAGGATACCATGAGGTACATTTCCAGGTAAAAATGGCAGATATTTTAAAGTGTGGTAGAAGTCATGGAGGTTACCAGTGTAACAGAGTGAACAGCAAGGAAGAAAAACAAGTTGGCTAAACCTTACCTGGCATGAAATATTTTTTTTCTCCGATGTTTTCTACACAGAGAGAAGTTGGAGCACTAGAGGCAGCACCGTGTTGTTGCCAGTGCAGCTACGAGACAGCCAAGACCCTCCCAGACAGTTCCTGTGAAAATCTCCACTGCAAAATCCTGCTGTCTTCTCTACCCATTTACAGTTCTAGAGAAGAAAGACTCACAAGCAAAGACTTTTGAACTAAGGTGTGCTTTCAGTTTTCTGGGATACTTTGGTTTGCTGCAGTGAAGACATTTTTAAGCCCAAAGGGGTTTCAGAGGAGCTGTGCACCTGCACCAAGCCTGCAGCACAGTTACTCAAGGAAATAAACCCAAGGCCAGATAAATGTGAAGTTCTCTTCACACTGTAACCTAAAGGAAAACTAATTTAAGGATCCAAGAACTATTTTTTTCTTTTCTCTTCAGGCAATTCACAGTATGAGCCAGTGCCAGGAGGTTGCCCAGTGCCAAGGACCACAGCCATCCCTCTGCAAACCCAGCTGTGCATCTCTCACAAGGGCTGGTGTACAGCATTATTTTCCATAGACTCACAAGTGCTGAAAAAGGGCCTAGATATTGCCTACATGTCACAAAGAGCATAAAGTAATAAATGTTTTTATGGACTCCTGTATAATTTTAAACTGATTAAAATTGCAAATGTTCTTAGACATAAAAACAGTAAGAAGAAAATCAGGCATGTGTAATGCTAAATTTTTTATTGCATTACAAGAAACTCAGTAGTAGGTTGGCCTTAAGTATCTTGGGCTCAAGTGAGCATAAATGTGTGGTTTATCTTTTGCAATTGCCTGGGTTTACTACTGTTTTGGTTAAAACATCTTATTGTTAAACTCCTGTCTGAGAAATGCTATCCAAAAATGTTAAAGTTAGGTATGATAGCAAACTGAGACCATAACAGAGTCAGCTATCAACGCAAAACCGTATTTTTCAAATTTTTAACATAGATAAATAATGTTAACAGGAAAGAAAAAATATAGAATTGTTTAAAAAAGAATTAATTATTTTTTCTCATGTTTGAAATGAACAGAAATTTTCTGATGTGATTACAGAAATACTGCTGGAAAGAAATTACTGAGAATTTTATTCTGAAGGATAACTCCAAGATAAAATGCTGAGATCGATATAGCGTGGAATATAATTATGGCAGAGGAAGGAAATGATCACAGCCATGAAAAAGAAATATAAGCCGCTTTGGAGAATTAAGTAGCTTCATCCCCAGTAAGTTCAGTACATTTCTCATCAGCATTAACAGGAGTTATGCTCAGAATACGAGTAAATTTAAGCAAGTTAATTTTATACCTCTCAATCCAGGAAGATGATTTTAGGATGAAGGATGATGATTGCTAAAATCTCTCTCTTAGGATGAAGATGGCTACCTTGTCCTTGTGCAAAACCCACTAATTCCTTTCCTTTGTAATCTTTTGTCCAAATCAAATATTTGTGAATGGCTACTCCTTGTTCCAGCATAATACTCAGAATAATATTATAGCATAGATTTGGGTCTGCATAAGAAAAAGAGAGTAAGCTTCCAAATCTGTCTTCAAAAGATTTTGGTTTGAAACAAAACAAAATTTGAATGAACAAAGTTATTTTAGAAGGTTATACACCATCATTTTGGAAACACTAGCCACACTGATCTTACGACATTGGCCTGAAGCATCATCTTGCATTTCACAGGTTGCACCACCTCCAGGTCTAGATTGAATCTAATGAGATTCATTAACAGCTTCTCAGTATCTTGGTCTGAGTTCTTCTCTTTCTTTGTTACCATAGCACACATAATTCTAGTCAGATTTACTGCAGTTGGGGAAACAACAGTTGCTCAAAGCTCATAATCATGTTGGTGACACATAACTCTCATTCTGTTTAAATGACATCTGCCTTTCTCATGATTACTTCTTCCAACAGCTTAAAAAAATAATTCAACTTACTGGAAAAAGCTCCACAAATCATAAAAGTTTCATACTACATTAAAACATGCTCCTATTCTCTCTTCAATTTTAGCAACTTCAACCCAACAGATGTTTGAGAAAACAGTACCCAAGAACTCAGAGGTAAATAGAGTTCTGGGCCAGATTTCTCCCAGGTAGAAGAAAAGCAGTGCCAGTGTTTTATCTTTGTGACTGCGTTCTTCAAAAGCCTTCTTTTCTGAAATGCTAGCACTTTATAAGTCATATTATGCCCTGCTGCAACTTCTTTAAAGATACAAAGAAAACTCGTCCTTACATCAAGCAAAAATCACACTCAATCAGATAATTATTCTGCAGATGTAAAATATACAATGAGAAATATCACTGGTGATATATATAGAACAGTATGAATTCCCAAAGTAAGAATTTAAAATAAAGATACCCTCGTTTAAGTTCTGAAGAGTAGCAACTATACTAGGAAATAAAATGACCAGATAGTGCTTAACAGCATGTACTCTCAAGAACAGTTTAAAACTTAGAATGAAATTTTAATGAGGTAAAGGTTAATTGGGAAACATACCTTTTCTCTCTAACCTTCCAAATTTAATTAAATATCACAAAACCAGCAATATTGGTATGCTTTGTTGAAGCAACACTAGTCTGATTAAAATGAATCATTCTCAAGCTCAGCTCTGCTTCCAGTTTCCTGAAGTAACTCTTCTGTATCCAGTTGTTTCTCACTACCAATAAAACCTTTTCCTTTTCCTGAAAGCTCCCAGATATATTACCCAACCAGTTTTTACAAGAAAGGAGCTGAGTCTGCTCCAAGCTGGGAGTTCAAACCTGTCTATTTGCATCTGGATTTCAAATGGAACAGGGATATTCTTTGCAGTATTCCTTGGGTACTGACACAGAAGAAATAAGAACAGTATTTTTCACCAGCAAAGCTTCACTGTTCCTCATTTCTGTAAGATGAGAGAAATGAAAGAACTTGCAGCCCCTAAGAGACAAATCTTTCAGTCTTTCTTTGGAGTTTGATAATGCTATGTTGAAGATGATTTGAGGGACTTAGAGATTTCAATCTGTCTGGTTTAAATTACCACATTTAAGTGCATAATAACAAAACATCAAAAGAAGTTGCAATAGAAGTCACATCAAAATTTAAAAAATAAATCAAATCATTGATTCCATAAAGAGCAAATAGACAATATTACAACACTGAATGAATATTTGTTTGTTCAAATTTTCCTAAGCCAAAAATCTGGTATTCTATGTGTTCCACACAGCTTTTTAACTTGCCAGAGTTTTGTTTTTCCACAAATAGGTTTCCATCAAGGAATTTACCACCCAGCTTTAGTATCATTTTGGAGATAAATCATATTTTTTCTATTACTGGATAAAATGTGTCAGAATTTGGACTTGCCTCTAGCATTAACCTTGAAAATACCTCTGCATATATTTTACAGTCACACTCCCATTTCTATCTCTCTCCTTTTCAGAGCCCTGGAGAAGAAGTAACTTACAGTAACCATTTACACCAGGACAAAGTGACGTGCCTATTGCTGTGATCACTGTGCAGCTGGAGGAAGGACTGAGCCAGAGGTCCACTCCAATCCTGAGTACACTTTAAGTGCTTCTTATCTTCCAGATTGTGAGAGAAACTGTGTGGCAGAAACTACCATCACTTGCACTATAGATAACAATCAAATGTGGCCTATATCTTGTATTTCTCTTCTCTGTTCCTTTGAATGTGAACAAGAGTCACGCTCTGATCTCCAAAGCTGAGGAGAAGAAATTGAAGGAGCAGCAGCTTAGCAGTAGGTATAGAAAAACTTGATATCTACAAAAAAGTAAACTAAATATGGCAGTACCACCCTATGACACTGAACTGAATACCATGGACTAAATTCCTCTTGCCTCCCAAACAGGATAGCTGTATCAAGATTGCTTTGGACTGGTCCCTCCTTTTTGCTAACACCTGAACAAGGCCTCAGTATGGGCTGAGAGATGGCTGGCAAGGGCAAAACCACCCCAGGGACCACCATAACATGTCACCAGTGTAGCTGGTCAGCTTCCAGGCCCCAGGAACATTTCCTGCCACCACTTGATTTACTCATTTGGATACAGTGATAGCAGCATCCAACAAGGCAGGGAGAATTTCAAACAGGCAAGAAGGCAGATAGGCACAGGTTTTGACAAAGTGTTCAGCAAAATGCAACAGCAAGCAAGCTCTGGAACCATTGGGCTCTTGCAGATGCACAGCCAAGTCATGGCACAGGAGAAATTTGTCCCAGGTTGTCCACAAAAGGAAGTTCAGGTTTTCCCCATGTTCAGTATATATTGCATGGTTATACATGCATCTTTTAAACGATTCAGGAACTACCTTTTTTTTGCTTTAGAAAGATGTTGTTATGCTTAGCTGCTCACTCATTTCACTAAGCTTCTCACCAGTGAAAAACAGCAGAGAATTTTTTAAAAAGAAAACATTTCCAGTTCAAAGAGTTTTGTAGTATGTCAGAGTTTTTTTCTCTGCCATGCCATCCCTATTCACGATTTTAACCATACACCTAATGAGATTGAGATTCACCTCAAAAATTCTCCTCACAGCTGTCAAGCATTCCTTGCTCCTTTTTCTTAGGCTCATCTGAATTCTCCAAGCAGCACCACTCCTGCAGTGAAGTTCCCTCATGACATGCTGACTCTCTGATTGACAGGCAGCACACACACACCAAGCAGAATGTCAAAGAGCACGACATGATAAAACCAAACATAGCTTAATTCAGTTATGATAATGCCAAACCACTTAAAATTCTCTGTACCTTTGACAGACTAGCCATGTAGTGTATGTCTTTCAAAGCTGTGCATCTGACTAGAAAAAGCTAGTTTCTCTGGCCCTTGAAGAACATAAACACCATTTGCATTTTAGACCAGGTTTAAACTAAAGCCAAGTAGATTGATTTTTATTGATGAGAGCAAGACGTTAACTGTAATCTTTCAGACTTACAAGCTTGTATTTCATTGCACATCTACGTATGTTGTGGAAGCTACCCGACTTAAATAGCAGCTTTTTTAGAGCTTCTTAAATGGTAAAGACCTGACATATATATTCACATTTGAAATGTGAAAGANTTGATTGTAGAAGTATTTATTCCAGATTTTCTTCTCTTTCAAGCTAAGAAAAGGTAAGTAAAAGAGGATTAGACTAAAACTTATTCACTCAAGCAAATGGCTTTTTTTTCCAAAGACAAGTATGTTGGGAAGGTTTAGGGGTCATTTATAGCCACAACTTTGAATGCTGCTTATAAATGGTTTTCCTACATAGAAAGCCATGGTGCATCACAAAGGACATGAATCTACAGCATGCTTGCTATTCCTGCCACTCTCTGTGGACACACCTAGGTTAACGTTATAGGGTCACAACCCTATTTCGCATCCTTATGGCCCAAAGATGCACCTAATGTGGGGGCAGGGGAGCTTTCTCATTCCAAAGTGTCTGAAATCAAGGCTGCGCTGCAGCCTGTCACAGAGGTGCTTTGTGGGATGGAACTCCAGGTGCCTGGCAGCGTGCTGTGAACACACCTCTGCAGTTTGGGAAGGCAAAGCTGCTGAGGGAACGACGGAGGTGCATGTGGTGGCAGGCAAACCCAATACTGACGTTGGGCATGGTGTCTTCTGTCTTCTGAGCCATACCCAAAAAACGTCTCAGAAAGGGTGAGCCATCATGGTACAAAACTTTTAGGGGTGCATGCATGGGGCATAACCAGTCTGAATGGTAGGGAGACCATTGCTTGAAGTAACATCCCATTTCTCTTTTATTTAGCAACACAGAAAGAGGCTGAGAATTTGAAAGTTCACTGCTCTTTGCAGAAAAAGTGAGGACAAAAGCCCCTTTCTGCTACCCATGCACAACAGCAGCAGGAGCAACCAACTATCTGCACTTTGACAAGGTTTGAGATTTAACTGCTTTTGCCTTTTAAAATAGTCCATCATCAACTTCATTGCTGTCAACATCTGCTTTTATGCCAAAACTCCAATTACTCTTGCATCCTCTCTCTGCTTTCCTTTGACGATCTGATAAAGCATTGCTGTGCCCAAAGCTTTTTAAATCTTACTGGCTACCTCAGCTAGTAATAAACTAAATTACCTCTATCCACATTCTGCCTCTGGCTTTTGTCCATAGACTGTCATGGCTAGAGGAAATTATCAAGTCCAGCTAAGATTATGCCTTTTGCTTATGAACTCTCTTGCATTTTTAATAAATGCTGCATTTTGAGCTGTTGACAGTAGAAAAAAAGCACCTCTGAAACAAACACTTTTTTTAAAAAAGCTAGAAACCTCATAGCCTACTGCTTGAGGATTAATTTTTTGACCAATATCAGACTTTTTTCCCTTGGAAAGCTGAATACAATAGTTTTCAATCAAGCCAAATTGAACTTCCTTATATCATTTAGCCAAATATACACTTTCAGTTATGAGAGAGTTCACAGTTCCACTACTTTTTCTATTATATCTCAGGAAATCTCCAAAATTCTGTCACCCAAGCTGCCTGGCAGGACAACCTTTTCTGTGTAGGAGCACAGCCCTCATCTTCACTGTCTTCTCACAGCATTTCATCGAACGTGAAATCTGACCTAATCTCTCCCCAAAAAGCAACTAAGAGACTCTGTACAAGTTTCAGTGAACCATTAGAAGACTGTTTGAATATTGAGGCAAACCAAAAGGAAATTGTCTACTTGGGAATTTAAAGTATAATTTTCTTGATATGTAAAAACATTTGTTAATCTAGGTGTTTCTAGATGAAATACATCTGCTAAAAGCAATCACATGCATTTTCCAACTTGATGGGATTTCTTGGCTTGTTTTACTAAAAATATGACATTACTAAGTATGACTTTTACCCTGAAAAAATCTACAGAATGGAAACAGAACTAGTGTTTGTTGCAAACACTGTGTGAAAAATTGGTCACCCCAATACACAGCGCTCTGCAGTTTTGCTTAGAGATCATCCATCTCCCTATCCCTGAGTCTGTGGCAGGTTTCTCATTCCTCCCATCATACTTTCTGATTACTGCTGCTTTTACCTTAGAAACATTTAGGATTCATCTTTACTCTTTGCCATGCTGAGACAGTTACTCAGAACACAGCAGTTTCCAGAGCTATTCCTTAATTACGCTCATTGCTAAAATAATGGCTTGATTTGATAAATACCTTTAATTTGAAACTTTCATGTCTCAATATCTGCACCATGAGTAAAATGCTGATATCCCACTGACAACCATGGAAGGAACACATCTAACAATATACCTCTGCAATGAGGAGATTTTTTTTTTCCTTGTTCATTACTATGCCTTAATTTCTCCTTTGGGTTCTGTTAATTCTGAGAAAGAAAAGCAAAATAATACAGAGAGGTGCAATACACAGGCATGGTACGAAGTCACAGACTGCAGATGCCATAAAATAACAGGAAATTTTCAAGTTGAAGTAAAATGATGGGGACAATGGGAAGCATTCCTTACAGATTCATTGTAGAAATTGCAACCAGCATCCAACTGAAGACCAAGTTCAGCGTGAGGAAACTGCTACCTAAAAGACCTAGCAAAGATTAAAGCAGATCAGCTAATACTAGCTGGAACAGGAGTATTTTGACTTCAGTTGGGTTATTCTTGACTTGTGTCTTTAATGGGTAACGTTCATATTTGTTCTTTCTTGCAATCTGAGTTACATAAATTGCTATGCAAGCAAAAGATAATGTTTTCAAATAGGCTCACTGACACATTAATCTACAGCACTATAATCAGCCTGAAGATCAGATTTTTATTTTTTTCATTAAGCAGTGAATGTTAGCTCCTTTGGGCATACAAGGTGTCATTGACTTTATGCCAGCTTTGCTGACTCATATAAATATCTACACTTGTAAGCATTCATTTTCTTAGAGCTACAGCACATTATGTACTAAAGGAGATCAGAAGTAAGCAAAATCATCTGGAAAATATGGTCTAAATTTATATTGCTTCTACTGAGAGGATTAATTTTGCTGTCTGGAGATAGAATATATATTAAGCCATTAATGTTTATAACTCTAGAGACATAAAATAACTCATTTTACACCACCTATCATTACCACACTTGTTTTGTTTGTATGTTCTCAAAATGTTCTTTTACCTGAGTGCTGAAAGTACCCTGAAATTATTAAGTACCTCTATGTTCAAGGGCAAAAGCATTCTGTGGTTTGAACTTTTTGAACCTTTGAGAAAATTGGATGCTTTGTTTTTCAGTCAAACAGCATACACTGAAAACAGCAGCTTCCTTTTCTAAGGATGTGTGCTCTTACCTGCTTTGATGGCAGGATATATAGATAGTATTATCTGAACTTATGCTACTCTTTCAAAGTTTAACCTGCTGAAGCATTATTTCATAAAATCTGAGCGACTCCCTCATTTACTGAACAATGCCCAAGGGCGTCACCGGAGGATAACACTGCTTTTGCTGCAGTGTAACACTGGGGCAGAGAGTATGGGTCACTTTGGCAGCCCCTCTCTTCTTCCCAAGTCATGTGGGCAGCAAAGAAACATGGGAAGAGACAGAAAAACTGCATCATAGTGGAAAGATCAGGAAAAAAAATTGATTCAGTCTTGGGGAGAGCTTTAAAATATTGAAATAGAATATTTTATAAAGAGAGTTATCCCTTGACAGATAATTATTCTATTTCTTTGTCTTTGGAAATGGGCATAGACAAAATCTACCTCTCTGTGGGAGAGAGGATAGCCTGAGTTCCATGTAAATTAACAGATGGCTGGGTTCAGCATGTATCCGTAGATTTATTGATGTGGTTTTATGCGGTTTCCACTGCCTCTGAAGTCAATTTGCACTAAGTTTTGAAAGTAAAGCTTTTGAATTACATACTCTCCTTCTGCACAAAAGCTGAACAATGGTTCCAGCTAGTTAAGTACTGAAGAAAAGGAGCTATTCAGCTCATCCTGTCACACGCAGAATAGGTCCTGGTTTTATTTATCTTTTTTATTGCACTGTCTTTATTCATATTTATCATTTTGAAATATGTTAGAAAAACTTCAAACTTTTGCATTTAGGTGGTTCAGGGAAATAAATGGTAATGGAATACTGAGGCATCTCTTTTTGAGGTCATCAGAACAAAACTGGTATAGGTGAGCCTTTATTCCTCACAGCTACACAAATTAAGATGACAGCCTCCATCTTTTACAAGTGGACTCCTTCTGTGAGCATCAGTAGTGAATAGAAACATCTGGTAACTATGAATGCTGTTTCACCTGAATTCCAGCTTTTTTGGTGTTGTTTCAATAGTTCTTGATTTGATAGTTCCCTGTAATTTTTTATATTTTCACAGCTTTATCTTCATAATTGAATAAAAATATCTAGATTCTCACTGCCTAGAACATTTAAACTGACATTAATACTTGTTCTTTGCACACTTCTAATCATAAACTGACTGGGAGAGCAAACCAGCATCTGTATGCCTTTATTAAAAAAACAGCTATTTTAGCAGAAAACAAATATCTATTAAACTGGTTAAGTGCAAATTTAAATACTTTCTGAAGAAGTATTCTTAAGAATACACAAGTTCAGTAAACTTTCATAAAGTATGAGAAGTACATTTCAATTTTAAGCAATAATTTCACTGCATCTGTACATCTGGCAAATAAAAATTAAGTTATAAACACAGCAGAAAAAACTTTGCAGTTTTCTCATTTGAACTGCAGCTTTAATATCAATCTATTCCAGTGTTTGTAAATCTATACAGTGAGGAAGATATTAGAACATTAGTATCCCAGTGTTTGCTCTGAAAGAAATCAACCCAGCCCAGGAAATTTTCCATCAGGAATTTGACAAAACACTATGCTGAATTCAGTGAATAATGGAAGTTACTCATCTTGACACTGAGGTGTTATGACCATGCTGTTACCAATCACACACTTGCTGGTCTAAATGAAGTGATGCCTTTTTCGCTGGTCCTCAAATTATGAGCCAGACAAAGTTAGGGTGATAAAAAGGGGTTGCCTTTATAAGGATCCTTGGGTACACGATTCGCCAGGTGGAAAACGCTGAAGTTGCACACACAGCATAACGAGTATACAATTTTTATAGGTTTTGCAAATTAGCATATTTTACAAGAATCACCAATTAGAATTCTTATTGGTGAGGTAGTTGCCCCCTGGTTCAAGCCCCTTCTAAATCTTCCCCCCTCAGATGGGAACTAAACTTTGTTTATAAGAATATGTCTTGAAGACCTGGTCTCAGCCTTGGTTGCCAGGAAAAACCAAGATAGGATACAAGCCTTGGACCCCCAGCTTTGGAATGCGTTTATAATACCTGCCTATCAGGTAGGGTAAGATAAAGTACTGGAGCTCACTAGAATACAATAATAGACTTACAAATATATGTGTGGACAATACAGAGAATATACAAAAGAAAAAAGGCAAGAAATCAATTCGGCATCATAAGCAAGGACCAAAAGGAAATCTGAGTCACACAGAAAGCAGAGCTTAAACTGCATTGTCTTCCAGTCTCAGATGTACAAGTAAGCAAGGGTGAATGATGTCTTGAGGCCCAATACTACCCTACTGCTGTCTTATGACCTATTAAAAGTCAGATGAGGTGCACTCAGTGTAAGTTTTTGTGACCACATTAAAAGTTTCCTTCTTAAGACAAGACGCACCTAGGAACCTGACTGCCACAAACTCAGCTTTGTAATATTCTCAGTGAGTTGCTTTGACATGTTAGAGACCCATGTAGGGCACCTGAGCAGCCTGTTCAACACAGAAGCCTACAAGATTGGAAAAAAAAGGCTGATGCCCAGAATTTATGAATATTTTCATCCAGGCATGTGACAGAAGACCCCAGCTGTTGGAAGTTCCAAGTCTCCACAGACCAGATAGCATTTTATCTGTGTAATGCATCCCGTGCAGTTTCTCAAACTGTGAGGTTATGGGGTGAGGGAACTAAACTCCACTTCTTCTTCTTTAGGCTGAAAAGCCAACTGCAAACTAGCAGATTATCACACCAACAAGACAGGAAGGTGGATACACAGTGAGTGAACTCCAATATAGAGTCACCAGGGTACAAACTCATGATTTAGGTTGCCAGGGAACAGTGCTGGCAGGAATGCAGCCAGAGCCCATAAGTGCTCTGAGTGTTAGGCAATGACTGACCAAGGCTTTTAAAGGTCTAGCTGTGAGACTACAATGACCATCGTAGCACACAAACATTAAATCTCTGTTTATCCCTCATTAGATCTGTCGCTGGTGGTGGGCCAAGTAGGAAGTTTATGGACTGCAAATCCTAAAAAACTGTAACATTGACTACCTGGATGAACTAGTTTGAATAATCTTCCACAGCCACAAGAAAATGCAGCATAGATGTGCCTATTTTTACTTCATACACTCGTTTCATTGAGGAATATTATCCAATTTACAACAAAGTCTGCAAGTCAGGGACCATATCAGAGTAAAACGGACTAAATCAATCTGAGCAACCTTAGGGATAAACTGGGTTCTCTCTGATTTACAATGGTACCTTCAAAGGATGGTTAGATGTCCACAGTATCTGTGTTAACCTCAAATACATATTATCTATAGGAAGTAGAATACTGTATATAAGTAATTTTGAAGGAAAAGAAAGAAGATTTCTCCAGGCAGTTTTCTGATGGTCAGTGAGTTTTTTTCTGCAAGGATTACAGTGTCTTGCATTGGACTTTGAATGGAAGTGATCATTTTCAGAAAAAATAATGTTTTCCTGATGGGATAAATGTGTATAATGGGCAGGAGCTGATGACATAGGATTAAAAACAGAATTGTTCCCTTATAGAAACCCTCAGACTGTTGGCAAGATTTGTTATGTCTGTCTTCTCCCTTCTGCTAAAGCATTAGACAAAGGGACTGCTGGAAGTAGAATAATGGACCTGAAGGACCAAAAACCCAATCTGGTGAAGTAGATTGTGTTTTTGTATTTGGAGCTATTTAACAAATCACATTGTGAAGGGAGTCTGCAAAATCAGTACCTTGATAACCTTTAAACAGGATTTTATATTGGCCAGATGGATCATGGCAGAGCCTAGTCAAGACTGGGGTCTCATTCAGCTAGGTGATCAACAAACATGAGAAATTAGGGCTTGGAGGTAAAATAAACATGACAATTACAGTGTGCTATTAAAAAAAATGCAGAAGCATCTGAACAAGCAGAGAGAAATTATCCCTACAACTTGAACCAGAGCGGCCACCTCTGCCACCTACTGAGAAGATTTTCCTCCAGAGCTCAGGCTCTAAGGCCCCCTCAGTGGGCTCTCAGTCCACCATTACAACACAATAAAATGCTGTGGGACACAAGAGATTGACAAAGCTTAGATATTTGCTTAGCTGGCTATTGAGCACCCATCACAAAAAAAATTTCTTACTGCTTTCATACCCTTACACCCTTCTTTATCAGGCATCTAAATCTGTTCTTCCAAGGCTTTTCTAGAGCAGGTTCCTGGAGCAGCCAGCCAGGTGCTCTGTTAGCCCTGGCCAATGACTTGCAGCTCCATTCATAACTTGTTTGGTCTCCATTTGTTCAGATGGAGATGTTACCACACTCCCTGCCTTGTTGCTTGCTATGGCCAACACATCTCAACAAAAAATATTAAGTAGAATTTCAGAAGGATTTGCCATTGCAAACTTAAAAAATCACCATCATCATAATAAAATATGAATAGAATTTTGAACCAGAGTGGGAGGAAGAAACTTCAGCAATAAAAATTAACAATGTATCAGTTTACTGCCTTACGGTCCATTGCTTATTGAGTTAGCTCAGTTTCCTCTTCGATGGAATCATAAAGGCTTCAAGTGGAAAAACAATTTGAAAGACGTATTTGTTTATGATCTTTCACTACCAAGAGAGAGATCAAACCCACAGTTCCGAAACCATCTTTCAGAGAGAAGTGTGGTGCAGAAGACAAGCTGCCTTCACTCAGCAGGGTGTGCTGAGTGTACAGGAGTGCTGAGAAGAAACTCCTCAGAGCAGACGCTTTTTCAAGGTGAAAAGAAAATCCTTGTCAAATCCTGGCAGTGAAAGAAAATAAGAAAGTATGATTAATAGTGTCATTAAAAGTAACAAAATAAACCACGAAAACTAAACAATCTAACATCATGCAGTGAGCCTATGAATATGAAGAATCCATTTAATTTATGTATGTTTTAGTGGTTTGCTACATTTCTAAAGGGTATGAAAATGTATTCCCCCTTTGACTGAGCAAAGTTTCCAATACTGGATTATACAAATATACACTATCTTCCTGTATATTCCCACTGGTACAAATAACACATTCCATGGCTATTTAAGAGTTTCCAGTCCCTTTTCCTTTTTCACCACTGTAGGAGTGGTCAGGCATTGGAATAAGTTGCACAGGGAAGTGGTGGAGTCACTGTCTCTGGAACTGTTCAAGAGGTATCTGGATGTGGCACTTGGAGATGTGGTTTAGGAGTGATTATGGTGGAACTAGGTTGACTGTTGTACAACATGGCCTTGAAAATTTCTTACAATCTTGATGATTCTGTGATTCTGTAAATTAATTCGGTATTCTGGCTCCAGTTTGCACAAGTAAACAATGCTGATTTCAGGCTCTTGGATGAAATATACATAGTATAGAGAAGAGAAAACCTACATAGAAAGCTTCTTTGCTTTGTTTAAATCAAGCTGTTTCTTCTACTGTTTTCTTTTAGAAATAGCAACACATGTGTTCACAAAGAAAATAAAAATAAAGCCCTTAAGTAATCGATTTGTTTCCTGATCCAAACAATTGATTAAACCCCCTAAGAATGTTACCTTTTCCTGCTGGAACTTTGAACGAAACTGTATTTTTATTATTAAAGATTCATTTCATATGGAGGAACCTGCTTAAATTGCAACTTATTAAAGAGATACAGACAGGACTCAATGGTACTTCTGCAATACACTGATACACTAAGTTGGAAAAGGGGCCATAAAGGATGCTCGGTTTATTGATTTTATGACACAAAAGCAATAAATTTGGCTGAACTTAAATCCAAGACTATTCCAGAGAGCTACATAACTGTTAGATCAATGCAACTTTGTTGTGCAACTACAGCTAGCATTTCCAAATTTCTAGCCAACATATTATATATCTATAACTATACTCCTGCAAACACACATTCTTCTAGCTCTAACTCAGATCCATTTTCCCACCCTATCATTCTTAATTTAAGTTTCTTTTGATTTACACAAAGTAGGAAGGGACACAAAGCATTGATTTATATATTGCCTCTGTCCAGGGAGAACACTTTCTAGTTCCACAGAACGGAGAAAGAGGTAGGTCCAGGCAATCAAATCAGTCAAATTAAGATCCTGTTCTTCCCTTAAAATTCATCTCCTGACACACAAATTCCTGCCAGTTATTACTCTCAACTGCCCAGGCACTCCTGTGGAGGGAATGCTTGACAAAACACTAGCGGTACTACATGATGCATCTTCCGACTCAGGGAAGACCAGACATCCCACCACCTGTCATTTAAATTTCACACATTTTTCGTTTCCTAATTCTGGTAATATCACAGATTTCTCTTACTACTAACTTATAAGTCACTTTTTTCTGCCATCACGCTGTCACGACCAATCTCACTTTCCTCTTCCTAAAACTCGTGTGCAGTACTTTCTCTCCCCACCACCCATTCTTTTTCATCTTTATTTTCTGCTGTTTTCTCCACTAATTCCCTGGAATTCATTGCTTCCTTTCAGCATCCTTTCTTCTTACCTCTGAAATGACTGACATTACTAGAATTCACAAATGTATATTTCACAATTCATGATCAAATAGAAAAAAAAAACCAAAAAAACCACCAAAAACAAACATGAGATTTTAATAAAGCAATCTCACAGTTATTGTTATAGAATAGAAAAGTTTAATTTCTGTGATAGCGTTGTTTTTATCCCTGAAGCTGATTGCATTTTTGCTATCTATATGGTGGCTATTGAAGATGATCAGGTCATGTTTCACACTAGGTCAGCAGATTGGGTAACTGGAAGCTTCAGAATGTGTTTGACCAGAACAATGAAATAAGCATTTTAGCAACACAACTGGGCACTTTTTAATACTTTAAATTATTGCAATAATGAAACTTCTTTTATCAGTTAGGTCTTGATGTAAATTAGCAATGACTAACTGATATGACTTAGAGCACTAAACAAACAAACAAAAAAAAGCATATCTTGTCCCAACTAGAGGTTTATCTCATTGCCAGAATTCCGTTGATAATCATAAGAGGCATGATTTCCTTGGGGTTTTGTTGTTGCTTTTATCTTTTTGCTATAAGCACTTCAGAAGAAAATAGATCTTCTAACCATGTAACCTTGGCTTGTGCTGCATCTCAAAAGAATTGTATTAGAAAGGCTGGCGTATTTTTCAGTCTACAAACTATCCTCACACCCCTTAGGTCAACCAGCTACAGTGTTTCTCTTGTGTACTATGTTGTCTGTTTATCTCTAAATTTTTGAAAGTACATAATTTTATAGATAAATAAATCTTAAACATACCTTGCAAAAGCTGATAGCAAACTGCTGATAGAGAGGTCAGTTATCCCAGGCATTTTCATGTGCCGTGTACTCCTGTAAAGGTCAGTTTCCTCTTGGTTTGAAAACTTAAAGGTTGCTAGAGGGCACAGTATATAGAATCATAGAATCATGGAATGGTTATGATTGGAGGGAACATATAAACCGAATGCTAATGACACACAGAGCATTGTATTCTGGCACAGAAGATTTCTATCATTTTTCTCTTAGTACGAGCCTAATTGGCTATTTTAAGACCCCAAGATGAAAATTAATAGTTCATGTTTTTCCTTATCAAATCCATCCTGTGAGACTACACAAGATAATTAAGACATACAAGAGGATTTCAGAAAAAATTAAAAGAATTTATGTCAGGGCTGGCAGGCTTAAAAATTAAGCATACCTGCTTGGCTGTTGTAAGCAATTGTGTTTCCTTGCCCCACTGGTCTGCCTACTAGCAACATTCTTTGTAAACCAGTGAAGTGCAGAAACACTGTGAATATTTTGTCAGTGTCTCTCTGCCTTTAAAATTTATAAAAGGTAGCTGTAATTATAAATCCTTACAGTATCCTTAGTTTTGTTAGGGTATTATTTAAATAACTGACTACTTATACATAACTTGAAAATTAAGCTTTTAATTTAAATCTTGTGAATCAGTCTTTTGTGACAGGTTGGGTACACAGGCTGCTTCTCCTGGGGTTTTCCACAGCCTGGCTCCAGGACACATCAACTCAACTTCTGCTGAATTTAATGGGAATTTATTTGTGAAATTCCTATGACAGTGAGTTTAGCTATATGTGAATCAACACATACAGGTAACCAGGGTGACCACCAAACCACAGCTGAAATGCAAAGTGTAGATTTATTTCCTTGTCTCACCAACAGTGCCAGGTGGCAGAGACACATGGGGACACAGGTTCCGTTAGGTTTAGCTAATCCTAGCAAAAAGCTAACGCAAAATCTAAAGCAAAAAGTGGACACTGTTGGGGAAGATGAAATA
>VWZW01001667.1:0-19547 GCA_013397115.1 Edolisoma coerulescens
TCCCACCCCACCCCTCTCTGTCACAGGTGGCGTGGCCGGGTGGCACCGGGGGTGACACCGTGCCCACCGCATTGCCACGCCCGCAGGCGGCTCCTGGCGCTCCTCACGCCGCGGGATCGATCCCGGGAGTCGTTTCCGACAAGCCCGTCCCGAAAGCTTTCTCCGCTCCGTTTTTAAATTGTTTTTTATTGAATTGTTCTTTAAACAAAGGCGTGAGGGCTCCCTCTGCTGCCGTGCGGGTTCGGACGGGAGAGGGATCGGAGAGGATGGAGCAAAGTCCGGGCTGGAGGGAGCCCGGGCAGGGTCAGCCCAGCTGTGCGGCTCCAGATGTTGCTGCTGCTGCCCTCCGACACCAGGGCCGGGGGGATGAGGAGGTTTTGTCCGGGGGCTCGCTGGTTTGATGTCCCCAGCCTGGTCACCCCCCAGGGGATGCTGCCCTCCCCATCCTGCTGCAAACGGAGGAAAATCCCACAGGGATGGTGCAGATCCTGCGTTTTTCTCCTGCGGTGCTGAGGATTTGGGGTGCCCCGCGTGCAGCAGCTGCAGAAGAGCTTGGGGAGGTCAGTCTGATCCCCCAGATCTGCCTGGGGAGCCTCGGGAAGGCTCCACATCCCAGAACTCCAACCTGCATCCAGCCCTGGCCGCTCTCCTGCCCCAGCTCCCGGCTGAGCCCCACCAAGGATCCGCTCTGTGAGCCAGGGATGGAGCAGGACCCAAGCCAAGTCCCTGTCCCCATCTCCATCCAGCCCAGTCCTAATTAAACCAAGCTTTTGGGCAATTAAAATGTGAGAAATCAAGGGCTCACAAAAGGGGTGGGAATAGTTTTTGCCTCATCCCAAGAATCTTTAGGTGAGGGTTTGGGTTGGGACCTCTGCCCACAGGAGGGTTTGTCACCCCAGTGGACTCTCGGGTGCTGGGAAGGAGGTGTGGGAGTTCCCAAGACCAGAGGTGACACAAATTCCTTTGCAACAGGGTCTGGGTGTGCGGGAGGGCTCCAGCAAGAACAAAACGTAATCCAGGGGAGAACTGAGGTGAGTTTGAACCTTGGAGGGGAGGGGACAGGTGGCAAGCACTGAAGGTGCCACTGGGGGAGGGGATCTCTCTGNCATGGAGCTGATTACACAGCGCTTTGGGGTGGGAAAAAAAGGAGGGAAAAACGCTACAGAGCTAACCTAAAATGAATGAAATGGAAGGAGGTCGGGGACATGGAGAGGGATCACTGAGAGGAACAAGCCCAGAGGCCCAGGAGGTTTCCAGGAGGAGTGCGGGGGGCTCGGGGAGGAGCCTTCATCNNGGGGAGGAGCGTTCATCCCCAGAGTGAGGCTCTCCCGGGGCCGGCTGGGCGGGACGTGGGGGGCGGGACCCTGCTGGTGTTCGAGGGTTCTTGGAGGAATGTGAGGAACAGCAGAGCACAAAGTCCAACTCCCACGTGGGAGGCCCTAAATCCGTCCCTAAATCCAGCCCCTTCCCGGGGGATCCAGCACCCAGCAGCTGCACAGGGGGAGGGAGGGAGGGGACAGGTCCCCAGCGTCACCCAACAGTGACAGCGAGGATCTGTGTGAGCACCCAGCTGGGGTGCCCCAGGGCCTGTTCCATCCCAGCTCCTCGCTGGCCCACCTTCCAAGGACTCCAAACAGGGCTCTGCCTGTGAAATGAGGATAATCCCCAGCCCACCTTCCAGCTGTGCTTGCACCATCCCAGCTGTATTTCCTATTTCAGAGCAAAGAGTAATTATTATTATTATTATTACTACTACTATTGTTGTTATTATTGCTCCTGGAGTATTTCTGCTCTGTAAGCCCTCCAAGTTCAGCCCCCACCCAGGCCTGAGGAGGGGCCAGCATTACCCAGCTGATGCTCAAGAAACTGGCTCAGTGTGGAGTCCTGGGGCTTGTGGAAAAAAGCACATTCAGAGAATTTCTCTGCTCTGAGGCAACTCTCACTTCCTGCTCCCCAGGAAACCCCAGCTCGCAGCGAGTGAGAATCAAACCAGACTCACACCCAACTGCAGCGGAGATAAGAAATTTGGTTCTGATCCACAACAGAAATGCAATGAACTGCCAGTTCCTCAGAAGCCAAAAGCCTGAATGTTTGCCAAGAGCTAAAAATAACCCAAAGAGGGCTCTATTTAAAGGCACCTACTAAGAAATGCCTCTGTCCTTGGTTAAATAAACTGCAACTTCCAGAAAAGCCCTGTTTTCCAGGAGTCTGGGGGGAGCTTTGGCAGCAGGTGAATAAACATGAAGTCCAAACCTTTTAACACATTTTAGGAGCAGCAGCTCGTGGCTGGAGCTGTGCCAACCCCTCGGCCCAGCAGCAAACAGGGGCTGGAGCAGGGAGGATACCCATTCCCCCCTGCAGGACCTGCACGTGCCTGTCCCCATGTGGCTGCTGAAGGGTCTCTGCCCCAGGGTTTGACTGGATTTGGCCCCTTCACAGTGATTCCCTGGAAATAACTGATCCCTTCCATGCAAACGGGACTGAGGCTCCTCTGCTGGGGGCACTGAGCACTCACAGGGGTCTGGGCTGGGGGCACCCCTGAGCCTGGCAGTGACCCCGACTTCAGCCCTGCCTGGTGACAGCTCCAGCAGCCTGGGCAGTGTTTGCCCAGGGACAGCTCTGCAGACCCCTGGGTGCCAGGGACTGTGCCAGGGCTGGAGGACAGCACGGCTTAAAGGGACAGCAAACCCCTGCTGAAGGACACGGGGTGGAAACGAAGCTGAGCCATGAACCACAGAAGGGATCTCCGGGCTGGTTAAACAAAGCAGTATTTTAATTTCAAGATTTTATAAATAGGTATTTACAAAAGGAAGGCATCAATCCAAAGAGTTACACAAATGTACAGCTCCCAGGACTGCAGAGCACAGCGACAGGAACCAGATTAATGCAGCCCCACAAGTCACAACGCCCAGGAGCCCGAAAGGAACCACATTCTTCATTTAAAACTCCTCACCCAGAGTGTTCAGCACCCGCTGCTGTGTGGAGGCACAGGAGGCTCCAGGGACAGAAGGAGAGAAGGAACTCAGAGCACACCACTGCCTCCCGCTGAGCACTGCCAGCCACCAGCCCACAAAAGGCTCTTCCCCACCTCAGAGCCCTTGGGGAGCTCAGGGACAGCACAGGGCACGGGCTGCAGGGAGGGAACACCCCCTGCCTGTGCCCCTGTGCCAGGGGAACTGCTGACCACATCCCCCACACCCTCCTGGCCTGAGGAGAGGCCCCAGTGCCCCCTCCAGGACACCCCAACGCCCCTGTGACCCCTGAAGGACACCCCAAGGCCCCGGTGCCCCCTCCAGGACACCCCAAGGCCCCGGTGTAACAGGTCAGGCCAACAAGGGCCACTCCCACAGCCCCTGGCTGAACTGGGGGTGCAGCCTTCCCTGGGAACTGCTTCTACTCCTGCTGCTCTCTGCAGACAGGCACAGGCCTGCAGGGGTTCCCACAGACCCAGGGCTGGGGATGCTCCCCAGGGCTGTGGATGCTTCCCAAAACCAGGGCCTGCTCACAGGTCACTTTCTGCAGCTGCCAGGAGATTTCAGGGATCTTCCCACCAGCTCCATGTCCTTCGGATGCCCCTCACTGCAGCCACTCAGCACCACTCCAGTCACACAATGAGGGATGCAGGGCCAACAGATCACTCCCCAAACTCCAACAGAAGCAGCAACAACCTCCAAGAGCAAAACCTGGCCACAGCTGAAACTTCCTGAGGCACCAAGTGCTGAAGGAGCAGGAGACTTCCCAAGGCTCAGCTTGTGCATGGCTTTTCTGAACTATCTCCAGCAATTTTCTCTTAAACTCATCCAGTAGTTCTAAATCTGTATGAAACCCACTCAGGCTATCTTTTAATTTAAAGTTTAAGCAAAATAATTCTCATTAATCAAACTAAAGAAAGGACTTAAACACAAACTGCTAGTGGAAAATGGAATATAAGTTGCCAGGAGTGTTAACCTCAAGTCTTGCACAATTTATTTACTTCTTTTGATTCACACCTTGTGTGCAGCTCCCAAATTGGTCAGAGCAACCCTCTCTGTTGGTCACTGCTGGGAATCCAGCCTGGCCTGAGGCTCCCACCGCACTCAGGACGCTGCTTGGTCCTCTGTAGCCATGGTCTGCAGGAGGCAAAATCAGAGAGGGCAGGAGAACTCTGTGAGTCACTGCTGGGATTTTGGGGCAAAACATTCATTTCTGCCAGAGCCTGGCCTGGGCCTCTGGGTAACCCCTGCCAGGGTACAAGAATTCAGGAGCAAACCAAGAAGGGGATGGGCCCAGCACAGAGTGCCAAGAAAGGTCCATCAGTGTGTGAGCTCCTGATCACACTGATGGCAGTAATCCCAGCAAGTATTTGTGAGTCTGTGGCAGCCAAAGCACCTCTGCCAGAGGCATCAATACAACCAGGAAAAGCAGCAGGAAGTGGCAGCCTGGAAGTGGAACTGGGGTGGTTGTTCCTGCTGCTGCAGGGACCCTGGGAGGAGGAACCCCAGAGCTGGGGAAGAGCTGGGTGGGAGTGGGAGAGAACCCAAAGGGCAGTGGCAGCCCTCTCAGCCATGAGTGTTATTTCCACAGCCACATCCAGTGATTCCCAAGGCATCTCTCCGTGGCAGCAGCCAACACCACAGCGCTGCACGTGGGGCTGGATGGCACCAACAGCAGGGCTCTGGGCCTCAGGGTCCCCAGCAGCAGCGTGGGAGGGGTCCCACTGCACAGCTCAAATACCACCCTTTCTCTGGAGCCACACTTGTTTTCCCCAGGGATTCCAAAGCCCTGGACTCCTCACCTGCCGCAGGAACTGCTTCCCAAGGTAGTTGGTTGCCATGCTGGTCAGGTTCTTCCTGCTGCCAACCTTACACCTGATGTAGCCGTAGAGGTTGGCTCCCTGCAGCACCACCCCCATCACCACCACTGCCTGCGACAGGGAAAGAGCCACCAGCTGCCACCCCCTGGCTCAGACAGCGCCAGATGCACTGTGGAGCTCGGGGAGGGACTCACCAACCACTTCACTTTGAAGGAGAAGAGAGCGCTGAAGGCAAAGATCACCCAGATCATCGGGCAGGTGATCAGGCCCAGCCAGAAAATTCGAGACTCTGCTTCAGAGGAGGTTTTACCCCCTTGTGCTGACACCTAGAAACAGAGGAAAGGGAAGCGATCAGGCTGCTCCATCCTACAGACCCCACGTCCTTAGAAGCCAGGCAGAATCCCCGCACTCCCTGGGACTTCTCTCCACACAACAGCACTGGGTGCTTCCGAGATCAATTTCTACATCACACAGAGGCATCTCTGCAACAGAAGGTGTTCCCATTTAAGGGAATCTTTTCAATTTTGTCTCAGAATCACTGGAGGCAGCAGCATCAAAACCTCTTGGAACGCTTGGGGCTAGAAGGGTGAGTTTGGGGAAAATGACATTTCGTGCATGGTTTGGTTACAAAGCTTAGAAACAGGCAAAGAAGTAATTTCCATAACCACCAATTAACAGGGGGTTCATAAACCAGAAACAATTACAAGATTAGAACAAAATCCTTTACCTTCCTGGCTTCAAACACCCAGTGACTTCTGCCATCGTCGTCCACCTGGTTCCACCAGCGAAGGCCAACCATGAGCCTCCCTGTGACGTTCTGAAAGACACGAGAAGCCATCAGCTGCGTCATTTTGTGGCAGAGGCACAAATAAATTACTTCTTTTGAGACATCAATGTCACTGTCAATTCTTTCCATACAGCAAAGCAAAGACAGCACAAAGCACGAGAGGAACTCACCTTTACAGCCCAGAAGTCGCAGGACAGGAGGAGGATGATGGTCACCATGCACGCAATGAAGCTGCTGGTTAAGAGCTCACAGAGCAGATAAACAACTATGGCACTGACTCGGAAGAACAAGTGGAAAAATGACGCCACTGGGTGCCTGGAGTGAAGGACAGGACAGTCACAGCTCCTGCAGACAGGTGACATTGCCAAGGGACCTCCCAGCAACCCACAGGATAGGGGTCAGCACTGTGACACGAGCCCAGCCCTCTGAAAGTGTGGGAATGAACTGCCTGGAAGCTGACCCAGGGAAGAGACATTCCACATGCAGAGGTATCCCCTGTGCAGGCAGGATTTGGGGTGAGAGGGAACAGCTCTACCCGGTATTCAATTTAGGGCGATTTTAGGGGTAAATTTAAAGAGGTTCTGACAGAGAAAGCTCCCCTGGAAGAAAGATCCTGTTCCCAACACAGCAGATTTGCCTTTCTTTGTGATTCCAGAGAATCCCAGAATGGGTTGGGCTGGGAGGGACCTTAAAGCTCCCCTGGACCCAAGCGAGGCAGGGACCCCTCCCAGCAGCCCAGGCTGCTCTGCAGCTCCTCTGCAGCTGCCAGGCCAGAAATGAGCAGGGCAGAGCCAAGGCCACCAGGGCACGAGGGGATGGACACGGCTCCCTGCGGGATTTGGGCACAACAGAGAAGGAGCAGCTGGGCTGGGCAGGCCAGGACACGGAGAGAGCAGGGCACGGAGCACACCTGGGAATGGGGGCTGGGGAGGAGACCAGGGACCAGCCCAGAACCAGCTCCTGACACGGCGAGAACCCCCCTTACACAGAGTTGTATCTCTGTAGCTCCCTTACACCCAGGAGTTAAACACAGGCTAAGTGTAAGGGTGCTCAGAAGCAGGAAGGGACAGTTCTACAAATTCCAACAGAGCTTCTGGAAGTGGAGCTCTCAGTTACCCAGAAATTACTCTCCACTGCTTCCAAATGAATGAAGAAGGGATCAGCCATTACATGCTTTGATGTAACGTGACAATCCTTCCTTCCTTCCTCGTGGCTCTGCCTGGAGCTCACCCAGGAACTCCCTCTGTCACCACTGACCTTATTTTTGACTTTTTGGATCTCCTGGATACATCATCATCTGCATCAAAGAGAGACACATCTTCAATGTCATCACTGCTGTCCTGAAGTGGGAGCAGAGGCAAAGGGTTACAGGAGGAAAATGAAACCGTTTTCAACTTCAACCTGGGACAGTGATGATCGCCCACAAAATCACAGAGGCACCTCAGGATCAGAATTAATTTGGGAAGAACGTGAAGATTTAACCACATTCAAGCCTACACTGTGATCTGAGAAATGATCATTAGGCCTCGGCTTTGGTGAGCTGAGGCTGGCTTTAACAAACGGCCTCTGACACTTGTTCCTCTTGCCTAAATAACAACCCCGGTGGGACAATACTTTGGTTCCTGAGCCTTCCAAGAGAGCCACTGCCCAGGGTGGAAAACTGCTCTGAGAAAAGCCACTCTCCTGTGACCCCCTGCATACCCTGTGGGGCAAAGTGAGCCCCCAGAGCTCAGTGTGTGTGTCAAACACCGCTGTGCGTGTGTGTGGGTGTGAAACACCACTGTGTGTGTGTGGGGGGGTGTGTGTGTGTGCGTGTGGAATACCGCCCTGTGTGTGTGTGTGTGGGAAACACANTTTGTTATTTTCAGTGAGACACATTTTCGATGTGTCTTGTAAGAGAAAACCAAGCTACAAAGAAATAAGCACCAAGTAGGGTGAGTGTGGGTGTGGGTGTGTGTGTGTGTCAAACACCGCCGGGCACCGGCCCTGGAGCCGAACGGGGGCTGTCGGTGTGGACGGGCCTGTGACGGCAGAAGGCGCCTCTGTGCCCCGCAGTTCGCCCGGGCCTATGGCCAGGCTCCCGCTCCTGGTCCCGGTCCTGGTCCCAGTCCCGGTCCCGGTCCCGGTCCTATAATCCANGAGCCGCCACTTCCGCCCCGCGGCGCGCGTCACAGCCGCGGACCAATCGCAGCGCGCTCCGCCCCGTGACCCCGCTCGGCCGCCGCGCGCGAGACGTGGCCGCGAGACGGGGCCGGGGCCGCGCGCCGCTCCCGCCNGGGGGGCCTGGGGACCCGGCACCGCCCTGAGGGGAGCGGGGGGGGCTGGGGACCGGCACCGCCCTGAGGGGAGCGGGGGGGCCTGGGGACCCGGCACCGCCCTGAGGGGAGCGGGGGGGGCTGGGGACCGGCACCGCCCTGAGGGGAGCGGGGGGGCCTGGGGACCGGCACCGCCTGAGGGCCGCCACCAGCCCGGGCTGACCCTGACCCCCGGCCTGCCTCCCGTGGCATTCAGTCAGCCGTTTCACAGGGCCTCACAGGCTGTTGCTGATAAATACAGTACCACATAAAAACTCAATTTATTTTTTAATAAAGAGAATTATTTATAAAATAGTTATTGCTGCTTTTTAGTAGTGTCCTGCTCCCCTCTGTTCACCGTGTGAAGCATGCAGCCTTTCTGCACTACGAACAGCACTCGGATGAAGTGCATTGTGTTGGAGGCACCTGTTGAGCTGTGGGGGCAGAGCTGCTGTGACACCGGCACGGTGCCATCACAACAGGGGAACACCTGCGCTGTGGGGAGGGCGAGGACAGCCCGAGCGACTCCTGCTTACACCAGAACCCCCAAAACTCTGCTGCCACCGCTCTGCCTGGCTTTGCTCGTGGGGCACCGTGTCCTGCACGACCCAGTTTGTCCCAGGCTGTGTCGTGTGCCAGAGTCCGGGCGCACAGAACGGGTCAGTTTAGTTCAAAGGTGAATAATTAAGGCACTAAAATTGACAGAGTAGATTGGATGTTGGGAAGGAATTCCCCCCTGTGAGGGTGGGCAGGCCCTGGCACAGGGTGGCCAGAGCAGCTGTGGCTGCCCCTGGATCCCTGGCAGTGCCCAAGGCCAGGCTGGACGGGGCACCTGGGACAGTGGGAGGTGTCCCTGCCATGGCAGGGGTGGCACTGGGTGGGCTTTAAGGTCCCTTCCAACCCAAACCATTCCATGCTTCTGTGATTCTATGAGAAACAGCCTCCCCTCAGTCACCTCTGTGACTTCGTGTTCTAGGCCTGACATCTCGCCACAGGTTAATTCCCTTCCAGGCCATCTTCAACACCCTCTCCCAGCTTTCCCTCTGCCGAGCTGAGCCAGAGCCCATCACAGAAGGACTTGGTCCAGCCCTGCCCCTGTGGGTGTTTTCACACCACCACCTTTGCCTGTCACCCCTTCCGAGCACCTGAGCACCCACAGGGAGGGGCTGATTTACCCACTCCAGGTTGAACACAGCCCTCTGATCCTCCTCACTCCGTCATGGCCAAAAAGGAATCAGCCTTGCCGTGCCGTTTTTCCATCGGGCTTTCTTTAGAGGCGTTTTTCCCGGGGGGTTGTGACACGGGCTCGTGGCCGCAGCGCGGTGGGCTTACCCCGATTCCTTGGGAGAAGCTGCCATCCTGTGGCGGAGCGTGAAATCCCTGCTCCCTTGTGCCTGGAAGCCACGCCGGGCGCGGCCACCGGGCAGCGACAGTCCCCGGGCCGTGGCACGGATGTGCCGGGCCGTGGCACGGATGTGCCGGGCCGCGCCAGCTGCCGGCCTCCCGGCGCTTGTTCTTCACTGGCTTCGTCCCAGGGCTTGCAAGTCGAAGATGGCATTGAATTAAACAAACCAACACTAATCACAACCCCACTGCGGGGAGAGTTTCAGAGATGCAGAGACTTTCATTTCAAACCAGAACTGCTGCTGAAAGCCCCTCGGCGTGACTGTGGGCAGGCTTGGCCTCTCTCAAACCTCTGATGCAACAGATTTCTGGTACAGCAGCCCAGAAATTCAAAGCTGAACAGCTAGAAAGGCTTTTTAAGTTCCTGTTAAGTCCTGAGCATTAGTGGAAACCACAAAATCACAGAACAGTTGGGGTTGGAAGAAACCTTAAAGCTCATCCAGTTCCATCCCCCAGCCACAGACAGGGAACCTTCCACGATCCAGTACATGTAGGCATTTATCCACAGAAAGGGGGAAGCTGAAACCCCTACCCTATTTTGCATTTCATAGAAATGAAGTTTGAAGCTGCTTTCCACAGGTCCTGGGGCTGGGGCTGTTCCTCCCTGGGGCAGCACTGGAGCTTCTCCTGCTGAACCTCCCCAGGGCTCTCTCAGCTTTGTCTCCAGCCTGGCCAGGTCCCTCTGGATGGCAGCACCTCTCTGGGGTTGGTGGCATCTGAGGGCACCCTGCCCATGGTCCAGGGCATTAATTAATCATGGTAAACCAAATCAGAGCCAGTATCAACTCCCAGTTCCTGGCCTTCAAGCAGACTGTGTGCCACTGATCCCCCCAGCCTGCCCTCAGCTTTCAGTCCACGCATCTTCAGCTTCTACACTCTGATCAATCCACAAAAGCTCTGATAAGATGTTTTAATTTTTATTCCCACAGGGTTGAGCCCATGCTGAGCTGTGTTGGTGTCAGACAGTGCCATGTCTCTAACGACAGCAGCTTTAGGGAGTTAAATCCAGGAGAGGGCTCAGTCCATTCAGTGCCCTGAGAAACAGCTGAATATACCAATAGTGCTTGTTATTTACAGTGGGGATGTGTTTTACACTGAAAACCACAGGGAGTACACCTAAATATGCTAAATATACTTTTATATATATAAATGAATGTATCTATATTTTATACTTAAAGCCACGTGGCAGACTCAGCTGGACACCAGAGTCCCCAGGTCGTGGCTGTTAGCTGGACTCAGGGATCACCTCAGATAAATGTGTTATGCCCCAGTTCCGGAGCAGGTGTTTTCCTCTCCCCAGTAAAGGCATCCACAGGCAGGCCTTTAATTTTCCTTAGCCAGGCTTTCCTTCTGGCTCTTTCCTCAGCTTCCGTGGGCTTTGCCTGCTGTGCCTGATGCTGATGCTGAGCTGCCTCAGCTGCCTCACGCACCTCCTGCTCTGCTGCCAGAAGCCTGAACCCACTGTCCCTGCGGGAGCCATAGGGGCAGGAGGGCTTCATTCCCCTGGGACCTTCATTTCTGACCCGTGCAGCCGTGCCAGGTGTTGGCTGGGTCAGCTCCGAGGAAGCTGTGCAGAGCTCGATGAGCTGATCCCCATCTTTGGGGCCGGGAGTATCTTTCCCGTGGCCACTGGGAGTTTTCCTTTCTCGCAGCGAGCCACAAAACTTGGGACGTACAACGCAGGGAGCAGGGATGGAGGATTCCACAGTGGGGCTGTGCAAAGAGTTCTGCAGCCTGAGCCGCAGTCTTTTGGTTTCAAAGGGTGTCGAGACTTTTGTCATGGTCAGAGAAGGGCTGTGCAGCCTGGCACGTCGGAGCTGGGCCGCCTGCTCCTCCCTGTGCTGCTGGGGCGATTTGGACATCGGCGCCTTCCCGGGGCGCTGCTGCTGTGCTTCCACGGCCTTCGCAGGGAGCTCAGTGCTGGAGCTGGCTGGGCCCGGCTTGCAGGAGCTCTGCAGGGCGCTGATTGTTAAGAGGAACTTGTCAGGGGACATGGGACAGCTGGGGTCTCTCTTGGGCAGCTCAGGCATTGTGTCTTCTGCCTCCTCAGGGGCAGGGGGAGCAGGGCCCTGTTTGGCTTCATCATCTGCGTCCAAAAACAAAGCAACACATTTGGGGTTGAGAGCTTTTACCACACACTGCAGGTCATAGAATCAGAGTCACAGAACAGGCTGAGCTGGGCGGGACCCACAGGGATCCCCCAGTCCCACCCTGGCCCTGCACAGACACCCCAAACTCCCCACCCTGGGCATCCCTGGCAGCACTGTCCAAACGCTCCTGGAGCTCTGGCAGCCTCGGGGCTGTGCCCATTCCCTGGGGAGCCTGGGCAGTGCCCAGCACCCTCTGGGCTGATCTTTCACTGATCTCCAGCCTGACCCTCCCTGACACAGCTCCAGCCCTTCCCTTGGGTCCTGCCTTTTGCCAAGCAGAGCATCAGCTGGCATCTGATGGCCTGAAAAACAGGAACCCTTCCTTAGCCCATCAGTTTATTTGCAATATTCAGTTTGATTGTGGAGCTGGAGGATTTGTCATCAAACTGTGTTGAATAGCTCTGACTTAGAACAAAATCACATCTCTGTGTTACAATTGAAAAGGTGCCTGTTTCTGTGCAGTTGCCTTTCCCAGGGATGGCAGACCCTGAATGTAGGTGTTCTCTCACTTTCTCGGGCGTTTGTGATGAATAATTCAAGCCCTGAATCAGCAGCGTGTTTCCAAGCCCGCCAGCTGTGGGAATATGAATACTACTACTGATTTCTCTCTTAGTCAGTTGGAAAATGACAGTGCCTGTCTTGAAAAATGTGTTGAATTTACACCAAACCCTTGTAAAAAGGCGGAAAGGTTTCACAGAAGCCTAGAAAATGACAGAACCATTGAAATGGAGCAGCACATCTGCTCTTGACAACAGCAGAGAGAATGAATCTGGGCTGGCTGAAGGCAGTGGGTGCTTGGTTTGTAACTCGGTTTAGAAAAGCCAGAAAAGCAGAGGCTTGGTGTGATACTTTTGGGTCTTCCATGGCTCTTTGGCGGCTGGCGAGACCTCGGGGACTTGTCCCGAGCCTCCTGAGCTCGTTGCTGCTCCGGGCTGGCACCCTGGCACTTCCCTCTCCGGGACCTCTTGTCCTTCTCCACCTCTCTGTCAGCGGGTAGGGAATAGTCCCACACCACATCCTCGAACTGGAGCAGCACCACTCTGCTGGGGGAGTTGGTCACCATGCTGGAGGAGGGAGGAAAGAGCCATGAAAGCACGGGAATCATGGACACGGCAGCTCCTGCCTGAGGGGCTCCTGCGCAACACAACCCCCCGGGGCTCAAACAGGTCTGAGGTGGTCATCTCTCCTTGAAGGAGCAGCAGCAATTAACCCCATCAATCAGACACTGCACACTTTGACTCGTGCTCTGTGTGAGCTCTCTGGGGCTCTTTTCATTCAGCTCCACGGCAAAATTAATTTGAAAATAATTAGGATGAAAATTGCCAGCAGTGGACAGAGCTAGATCGGTGCAGTGCTAAAGGAGGGAAGTACCTAACTACAGATACCATATTATCAGGGGCATTAAGTGTGGGTTGGAGGCCGTGCTGGTGTGGTTGGGCTGGAGTTAATTTCTTCATAGCTGCCCAATTATTGCTGTGTTTTAGAGTGTGGCCAGCCCAGCCCTGGAAACACCACAGTGTTTTACCCATCGCTTCCAGAGAAGCTGGGAGCCACCTTTAGTTGGAGGTGCACAAGTGAATGAGCCTGGAAGGATTCCTCATTACTGGCCTTTATAAAGAGGCTGTAGTCAGGGAACAGGCAGAAATTGTACATCGCTGAAGAGACTAAGGAAAACTCTTCAGCCATTGAGAGCTAAACCAGATTATTGAAGCAGTTAATAAACAGTAGAGCCCTTTAAAAGTTATTTGTGAGAAGGGAAAACACACAGTTCCTTAATTTCAGTGTAATCTACCAAATTTAGGTCAGAGCCTGCTGGCAGCTCTTGTCACCCACCTGTTTCCTGCAACACAGAGAGAAGACAGGGGGTCCCCGCTGCTGGTGGGCTCCAACACTCGGAGGCAGGTTCCAGTCAGGAAGCTGAATATCCGAATGTGTCCATCAGCACAGCCACTGATGACTCTGAGGTAGAGGAACTCCAGGGACAGGACTTCCCTGAAAACACACCAGGGGAGGGTTGGCACTTCCATGGTGCTTTCACAAGGAGAGGTCAGCGAGCCCTTTTGGCCTGGAGGAGAAGCAGAGCTCTGGCTGCAGAAGCAGCCTGCGCTGAGGAGTGGATCAGGACACTCCAGAGGTCTGACAGAGAAGTCTCAGATCACTCCACGTCCAAACCAACAGCCCAGTGCAGCCCTCCACTGGAAGGTGTCCCTGCCCTTGGCAGGGGTTGGAATGAGGTGATCTTTAAGGTCCCTTCCAACCCAAACCCTTCTGGGATTCTGTGATTCCATGCTCCCCATAGCAGCCATATGGTCATGGCCATCTGCTGCATTTGGAGTTTCAGTTTTATGTCCAGGAAAATCAATGCAAACCATATGATTCTCCAGTTTTCACAGCTGTAGATGCAATTAAAGTTTGAGAGAATGGCATAACACGCAGTTGGTCAGCATGAAACTGGGCCACCTCTGTTGCTGCCCAGGTGATGTGACACCCTGGGGCACACGGGGGATCCTTGGGACACTGGACTGTGCACTGTCCATCTTTGGTCATCCCTGTTTGTGATAAAGTGTTGTGGGTTTGCATTTCAGGTCGTTCCAGGTCTTAACTGAAAACGCTGCTTGTGAGCACGTGGTGCCTGACAGAGCCTTTGAGATAAAGGTTGGTGAAAATGGGGATATTTCAAATCCTAAGACCGATAATTAAGGCATTTTCTGGTCCTGCAAGGGGCACATTTTCTTTACAGATTCAGTCCACTGTTGAATACAAGTTGAAACGCATCTGATTCCTACTTGGGATGGAAGAAAGCTATCAGGCACTTCCTGAGTTTTCCCAACATGCTCCATCCCAGGGCATATCCATCGCTGCTCCCTGTGACGAGGTGCCACTGGTCAAAGGACAAGCAGAGAACTGGGCCTTGGTGTCTCTTCAGTGTCTGCAAAGTGAAAGAAAAAGGTGCAACACTGTCAGTAATCTGGGTGTAAATCTGTCTGAGGTGTCCCATGGCGTTCAGGACACCAGCCCGATAGTGTTTTCCAGGGTATTATTGTACCAGGGCCCCCTATGGATAACTGGGTCTGTGTTACAGTCACTGAAATGTTCTGGGCTTGGTGCTGCTGCTGAGCTCCTGGCATGGAATTAACATCCCCTTTCCATCTTTATTCCGTGAGATAAAGAGATGTTACTCCACCCAGACCTTTGTGGTCTCTGGAATGTTGTCCCGGGAGAGAAGAGAGGGGCTGCCCTGGCTGCAGGGGAAGGGGCTCAGCTGGAGCTGGGGTCTCTGAGATCTCTGGGCTCTCTCTCAGTTTCTCCACAGGTGAAGAGCTTCACTCCTCTCCCAGGTATGGACTGACACTGATCCTGGGAATTCACAGACTCCCAATGCTCCCACAGCTGCCCGGCTGCTTCAGCTCCACAAACTGCTTCTGAGAGCAGGTTTCCCGTTTGGGGCTGACCCCTGGTGCCTCCAGCCCCAGGTTAGTGAAGCTCTCCCACCATCTCCCCGGGTTCGGAAGGTTTCTACGGAAGCAGAGATGAACAAATCTACAGAGAGCGAGCAGTGACGGGGGTGAAGCAAATCACACCCTGCCTTAAAATCAACAGCTGGTTGCAAGTCAGTTTTTTAGTTATCTGCAGTTTCCTTTATTGGTTTAGCCTGCTTTGGGGGTTGTTTGGGGGGATTGTTTTCTTTTTTAGAGTCTTTGGCAAAAGCAAAAACTGTGATGAACTAGCAGAGAGTTTTGGCCATTTAGCACAGAATTATCCACCTAAGAGGAAACTCACCTTGATCAGAGCCCCCGTCTCAGCACTCCAGACCTTCACCAGCCCTCGGTGGCACCCACTGACCACGTGGGTCCCGTCCATCCTCACTGCCCGCACGGGGCTGTTGTGCATCAGAGTCCTGAGACATTTCCCACTCTTCAGGCTCCACACTGTTGGGGCAAAGGGGAGGGGTATTAACAACACATCTGCCCCAATGATGAGTTTTGGGAGTACAACATGAATTAAAAAATACTATTGCATTACAGTCACACCTTGTACTTGCAGCTCTGTGAGGACCTGAGTGTTGGCTTAAAGAGCATAATTGCAAAAAAATTAAATGTAAAGTCCAGAAAAAGCACATCTTTTTCACCTTTATTCTATAAGGAAACACCTGGCAAAGCTGAAAGTTGATACGACTTGCCCAAGAGTTGGGCTGGCATTGTAGCCTCATAGCCATTAATTCTGAATAAAAGCAGAAATAATGAGAATTTAGTTCCTGGCACAATCAGAGCCTGTGTGTGTGCATGTGTCCCCAGCTTAGGCTCTTGTGGAAACACCCTGTGACTTACACCCTTCCTTGCATCCCTGTGCCTTGTCCCACTCACCCCAGCTCCCCGTGCCCTGTGCCCATCCTCCAGTGTTTGCCTCTGGCTGGAGCTCCCAGTGCCGGCTCTCACCTTTCACCATCCCATCCCCAGCTCCCGACACGAAGTGCTCCTCGTGGGAGTCCAGGCAGGTGATGGTCCCGTAGTGACCGGTGAAGGTTCTCACACAGGCCCCACTGGGAATGTTCCAGTACCTACAGAGCACCAACCCAAGAGATGTGGAACTGGATGAGCTTTAAGATTCCTTCCAACCCAAACCCTTCTGTGACTCCATGATTATTTCCTGTTTAATGTGCCCAACTCTTCTCCCACGCACTGGGTTAAAGTCAGGAGCTGTTCCACTGAGGTGTCAGAGAAATTGGAGTGATCAAGTCAGGCTTAGCATTAAAGCTTTACCCCTATCCTCCCTTTCCCCTGGGTTTGCCAGGGTTGGGTGTCCCAGGCACAGCCCAGCTCACCTGATGCTGAGATCAAAGCTGGTGCTGACCAGGAGCCCTTTGTCCTCACTGAGGCAGAGAGCTCTGATGGGCCCAGTGTGGCCCTGGAGCAGAAGAGGCACTTCCTTCCCTCCTGGCACACGGAGCAGCCTCACTTTTCTGTTGGCAGAGGCAGTGACCACCAAATCCCCACCGCTGTAGTGGATTATCCTTCTCCTGTCCGATCTGGAGGGAAGCAGCAGCTGGGCTGAGCTTGAGCCAGCATTTCCCCGTGTTTCACTGAGCTGGGTGGCCAATGCTCCTGTGGTGAATCCTCCTCTGCAGGGCACCACAACCACGGCCCCTAAATCTGCACATCCCCCTTTGTACTAGGGTGGGCTCACAGAGGGGTGAGGGCTCCTCCCAGCCCCATATCCCTTGGGATGCACCATGGATCACTAACCCTTATTCCTTTAAAAACACCTTATCTTGGTATCTTTATTAAAAAAATGGAGATTTCTTAACACTGATACTGAGGGACCTTCTCCAGCCACCCAGGAGGATCACAGGGAATGGAGCAGCTTTCCTGAGGCTGCTGCTGGCCCCAAAGCCGGGCACTCTACTCACTGCTCCACGAGGACACGGGTCTTGTAGGAGCCACAGAAGACATTCCTCTCTTCCAGCTCGACCTTGTGAGTTTTCAGTCCCTGATAGGCTGCGTGCAGACTGAAATCCTCCGTCTGATGGCAAGAGAAAGAAGGAAAAGTAGCTCAGGGAGGCAGGAACGCAGCATTATTCCCTAGCATTGAACACACCAGCTCCAGTGAGGAGCCCCTTGCAGACCCAGCGGCGGTGAGGAAAAGCAGAGTGCAGCGAGCCCCTGCTGACTCCAGGGCTGTTCCCAGGCCCTGTTCTGTGGCACAAACAGAAGCCCTGAGAGCTGCACCCTGTGGGAGGAAGGCCCCTGGCCCCAGGGCTGTGCTGTGACTGGGGACACACGAGGACGAGGCAGAAGTTTGGGAATGCCTCCCGAATTCCCTCCCGTGTGGGAAGGTGCTGAGCAAGCCCCGGCTCTGAATCGCTCACGATGGGGCAATCCAACAGCAGGAGTGGGAGAGTGCAAAGCAGCTCCAGATTCACTGTGCTGTCTTCTGAGACCTGTCCTTCCTCCCCAAGCACTGAACTGCAGCATCCGTGGGAGGCAACAGCCTCCAACAAACCTTCGATTTACGTCTCTTGTTCTGCTCCTTGTCCTTCACTTCGGTGACCTCGCCCTCATCATTTAACAGGGGAATTTGCACATCGACTCTTTTAGCATAGTTTGGAATGGTTTTTCTAGGACACAACTCCTGGAATAAACCAACAGAGGCAACAATTACCGCAGAGCCCACGTGCTCATCTCCGTGGGATGCCGAGGTTCCCTGCAAAGCTCAGCTGCACACGCTGGCTTGTTGAGGCCTGGCTTACATTGAGCACTTTTATCTATCTAAGGTTTAACTTCTGGTGAAAAATAATTGCTTTTTATTATTTTTTCCAAACTCTGATCTTAAGCTTTTAATAAGCAGCAAAATTTTGAGCTCATCTCATCTATGGCAGGCACTCAGTTGATTCAGAATCCAAACTCACTGAGATGAGAGGCTCTCAAAACACCTTGGTCAACACTCAACATTCATTTGTAGCCTGTGAAACCTTCCCTGAAGCCTTTTTTGAAGGGCAGCACAGAGCTGAGTTTCTGTTCTGCCTTCACAACCCAAAGCATCGGAGGCTCCAGACTCTCTTGGGGATGCCCCTTCCCTCCTCGCTCAGGCTGTGGCAGGTCCTGCTGGCCAGGACAAGCCTCTCCCAGGAGTTCTGCATTCCTGTGTTCCAACCACCACCCCCAGCTCCTCACAGAGACCTTGCATTTCCCTTGCCCTGTGTGGAGCGAATGAGGCCCATTCCTGAGCTGCCTCGGGAGCTGTTGTAGCTCTGCCCAATCTCCACTGCAACCGGAAATTTTCATTGTGACCAAACTCTGCTTTTTTGATGACAAGAAGGTTTGGATCCATTTTTAGAGTCACAGGCCCTCTGAAGGAGAGTCAAAGCCGTTCTCTGGTGCTTCCTTATGACAGTGTGAAGTGTCACCTGGCTTTGCTCTGCAGCTGGAGGCAGAAGGGCCGTGGCAGAGTTGGGGGCAGCCTCTGGTACAGGAATTTCCATGTAGCAGCTTGGGCAGCAGCCAAACCCCCTCTTTTTAAAGTGCATAATAATGACAGGAGCCCCGGTGTCCCACCTGCAGCTGCAGGAGGTTCTTCTGCACTGTGCTCCGACACTCCTTGTCCTCCTGGACCTGCCTGGCCAGGAATGCCCAGTGACTGTTCACAGCAGAACAGGCATCCAGGGATTTTGGATCCAAAAGCCCTGGGAAGTTAAAGGGACAGATTGGCTTATCCCCACTGGAGACCATTCCTTACCCTTAGGGGAAACCACTGGAAAATCAGAGCAGCGTTACCCAGGATGGACATGGAGAGCTGGAATGGCAGGAAGCGAGGGAAATCCTTGGGCTGGCTGACACCGGAGTGTGACCGGAGAGACGCAGGAACCATGGTGGCACCTGGATCAGCTGAGGACGTGGCTGAGCTGTCCCCTGCATCAGGACCCTCCTGGGGAGGGCACTCGGTATTTTGGGGCCAAAAGCACGTTCTGGTGCCTGGCCACCTGGAAAACAGGGAATTTACGGTCCTGGAAGTGCTGGAGTTTTGGTGCCATGGACAGCACTGTTGTCAGCAGTGTCCTGGAAGAGCTGGGTGGTCTTTGACTCTTCTGCTCGTCACTTTGGCACCGTGCAAGTCACAGGACAATGCTGGGAACACTCCTGGGCTGCAGGACAGCTCACAGCAGCGGGGCTGAGGGACAGGGTGACATCTCTGTCACTGCATCACTCGCCACTGGAGTGGCGAGGGCTCCTCTCTTATGGAAACATCGGGGGTCAGAGAGCCACGGGACACCCGGGGGGCTTGGTGGGGATGCAGGGCAGCGATTTGCTCTGTACTTGGCACCCTCCAGCTCCAGCTCCAGCAGTCACCAGCTCGGGAAGGTGACAGCCCCAGGCCCCAAGGGGGCACAGCAGAGCCACTCGTGCCAAGGACGTGGCACCGCCTCACCGAGAGCAGGGGAAAACCTGCTCTTGCTTTAGCCACTGGATTTTCATCAGTAGAAGGACGACGGGAGCTGTGACACTGGAGAAGGAAAGGAAGGGAGCCGCTCACCTGGCCGGGGTTCCCCGCCACGGCCACGGCCACCAGCACGGCCACGGCCACCGGCACGGCCACAGCCACGGGCACGGGCACCACAACGGCCA
>VWZW01001668.1:13013-26782 GCA_013397115.1 Edolisoma coerulescens
GGAGCACCGGGGCGCTCAATAATTCATCTGTCACCCAGGAACAGCCACGTTTCTCCACATCCAGCCCCTGCTCCGAGCTCTCAGCTGCCGGAGGGAGCAGCTCCAGTGAAAGTGGGGGGAGGTTTGTCTGGGATTCAAACATTCCTGCTCTGCCCCACCGTGCGGGTTCTCCCTCGGGAATTGGATGGTTTGGGAGGGCTGTGTGTCCAAACCAGCCTAAACCTCCTTGGGAAGGCTGGGATTAATGATGGATGAGCTGCACCAGGGTGCTCCGGTGCCGTGTCCTGCCGCGTCCCCTTGTCCTACCGTGTCCCAACACCCCACTGTGACCCTGCTCGGCATCCCGGGATCGGGTCCCCCGGAGCCTCTCCGGGTGATTTTAAAGCGCTGTGAAAGTTGGGGAGGGGCTGCCTAAGTGCAAAGTGCTGTTGGAGGGGAGGAGGAGGCGGCGGCAGCCCCGGCGTGGGGGGGATTTATTATTTATCCCTCACAGATGTCCTTAACTTTTGTCACTTCGAGCCAGGCCCGGCGCACGGAGCAGCTGATCCGAAGTGACAGGGATTCCAGCTCCTTCCCAAGCGCCTCTGAGAGGGACTAAAGGGGACTTGACAGGAGTCCAGCTTTGTTCCCTCTCCAGCCCTGGCACTCCCGGGGGTGGGAAGCAAAAACCGCTGGCTCAGGAATCCAAACTGCCCTAAATTGCCCCAAATCGGGCTGTCCTCAGCTCCTGCAGGTGCTCCTGGAGCACGCCTGGCTTCACATTCCTTGGGGATTTCCACTTCCCATGCTCCAAGCTACAACCTCGTGACCTTTTTCCCTGGAGCCTGCAGCCTCCTGGGTGTCACGAGTGGGATCTGTGGTGGACAAACCCCCCCTGGGATCCCGGCAGGCGCGGAACTGCCGGGGCAGGAGCTCCCACCACAAACAATCCGGGTTTGGTTTTTTTTTTGGGAGGCAAAACACCCTTGAGCAGGAGGATTTGGCAGGGAAGGAGTTGGTGGCTGTGCCGTTGCCGTGGGTGACTCGGAGGTGGCGGGGCCGGGGCTGACAGATCCCTGGCCCGACCTGTTTTGGGATCCTGGTTCCGTGTTTGTCTCCCGCGTGCGCTCCCGTCACGCTCCCTTCCCACAGGGGCCTCCTTGTGCTGCGCTGACGGAGAGGAAAAATCTCCATACAATGGTTGGCACAGCTGCAGGAAAACAGCCCCGGCCTTGCAGCGCCTTGCTCGTGCTGGGATCGTGTGCCCGGCACTGCCAGGCGGGGCCGGGGCACGGAGCAGCTCCTTTGGGACACTGGGACATGGAGCAGCTCCATCCCTGCTGCTCTGCCTGGCCCAGATGGGCATCAGGCCCTGTCCTGGCTGTGCAGGTTGGGATCTGTGCCCAATGGGATGTTCGGCTCCCGAGGCTTTGCCTTCCCTGCAGAGGGAAGGGTGGGGTGGCTCTGTGATTCCAGGGAGTGCTCCCAAAACATCCTCAGACGCCTTTTCATTTCCACAACATCTCCGTGGAGTTTGGGACCCCTTTTCTTGTTTCCACAGCAGATCCATGGAGTTTGCAGTTCCTTTTCTTGCTGCTGTGGCATCTCCGTGGAGTTTGGGGCCTTTTTTTCTTCTTCCACAGCATCTCCATGGGATTTGGAGCCCCTTTTCCTACTGGCATTAAAGCTCATCTTCCTCCAACTCCCTGCTGTAGGCACCTTCCACTATCCCAGGTTGCTCCAAGCTCCGTCCAGCCTGGCCTTGGACACTTCCAGGGATCCAGGAGCAGCCACAGCTTCTCTGAGCACCGTGCCAGGGCCTCCCCACCCTCACAGGGAGGAATTTCTCCCCGGGATCTGCTTTGCTCCTGGGATTATTTGCCGCTGGAGGGGGACAGGAGCAGGGGTGTGGCGAGGCCTGAGGGTCCCCTCGTGTGTCCCTGCAGGTGACGCTGCCGTGGCCGATGTCCCCGGAGCCGATCCCGGAGGATGAGCAAGCCCACGGACCTGCAGCACGACCTGGAACGCAGCCTGCCGGCCATCGCCTCCATCAGCTCCTCCTTCTCCCAGAGCCAGGGCTTCTCCCCGTACTTCTTCTCCCCCGAGAAGAGAAAAGCCATCTCGGATGTGAGGAGAACCTTCTGCCTCTTCGTAACCTTCGACCTGCTCTTCATCTCCCTGCTGTGGATCATCGAGCTCAATGTGAGTTGGAGGAAGCAAAGCCGGGAATCTTTGCCCTTTTTAAGCTCAGTTCCCTCCGTTAATTGCTCTGTTCCAGCACTCCTGGGACAGATCTTTGTTTGCTGTTCCCAGCGCTGGCCAAGGAGCCGCTGTTCTTTAGTGTAAACTAAAGTCCAGCTCGTTTCCTGCCCCGGGGCTTTGTCGGGGCTGTCCGGGGCTGTTAACACCGTCCCTTTGTTGTGCTGTAACAAGATCCAGGGCCTGTGGAATCACCAACTCGAGCCAAATTTCCCTCCTGCTCCCCTGGCCTGACGCAAAGCTGCTCCCTGGGTTTGCTGCTGTCGTGTTCTCAGAGCATCAGAGGAGCAGGGGAGGATCCTCCAGGGGCTTTGATCCCAAAATTCTGCTGCTAATCTCAGCTTTGGGAAGCTGGAGGTGCTGCTCCACCTCCCGAGGGATTGTTGAGGGGCTGTGAGTGGTTTGGTTCTCTCCAAAGCGACTCTCATGCTGCTGCGTTTGCTCTGTGTTGCAATAACAGGGAAAATCCAGTTTATTTACCTCAGTCCCACCGAGTCCAAATCCCTCCCTGGGCTATATTTTGTTTTTATTTTCCCTGAACCAGCCCTGGCCGGTTTCAGGTACTCCATGTCCTCTCCTGGAACACCCGGAGCAGAGATGAACAGATAGACCCTGGGCTCTGGCCTGGATTTATCAGCACTGGATCCTGCTGCTCCCTTAGCAGCTCTTATCTCTGCCCTTCTTATCTCTGGGTGTCTGCACTTAACAGACTGTCCGGGCCAGCATCTCCTCACCCTGCCCAGAGCCCCCCTGACCCCCCACCCCCCTTAGGAAAATCCATCTCCCAGCCAGCATTCCAGCCATGCCGACGGTGTCCTGCCCGCCCAGCTTGGACCCTGGCCCCCTGCCCTTGTCCCAGTCCTCTCTCACCGAGAGGTGCTGCCCACAAAATGCAGAATTCCAGCCCCCGGGAGAGAATCCGGCACGGTCACCAGGGTGATGCTGAGCGTGGGTCGTGCAGGTAGCCATTAATGAGTGACTAAGTGCTGATATTTGGGCCCCGAGCCGAGATGCTGCATTTTTAAAGCCATTAGAGCATCTTATTTGCCTGGTTATGAAGAGCAACGGTTTGAGACCATGACTAATGCCTTTTTTTTTTTTTTTCCTTTTTTTTTTTATCCAACCGTTCTCCTTCCCTGCGAGATAAGCCGAGCAAATTGCCCCTCGTTAAAAGCAAACCCTAATTGTGCAGGCTGGGTGCTCTCAGAGCCAGGGAGATGCCTCAGGTGGTTCATCTGCCTGCTGCACAGCCTGTGTTTAAGCTGAAAACACCCCCCAAACCATCACCCAAAGCTTTCTCTGTGTCTCCTCCTCCTCCTGGGGCCAGGGAGGGGGGATGAGGCTCTCGGTGGCCACTCAGCAAAGCTGGCTCGAGTCCCACGGCCACAGGTCAGCTGGAGGCACAGCCCAGCTTTGCCCCCCTCTTTTTGCCCTTTTATTTCAAATTAAGCCCCATCCCAGACCCGGAGGGATCCCTTCCCAATCCCAGTGCCTGCCTGTGCTGCCCTTGGAGTGCCAGGACACCCTTGGCTGCTGGGGACTGGCATCCACCAGCCTCACAGCCCATCCAACAGATTTCTCCAAAATCCATCACCCAAAGCTTTCCTTGAGTCTCCTCCTTCCTGCAGCACCCCACGGGGCCAGGGATGGGGGAAGAGGCTCTCAGTGGCCACTCAGCAAAGCTGGCCCGAGTCCCACGGCCGCAGGTCAGCTGGAGGCACAGCCCAGCTTCGCCCCCCCTCTTTTTGCCTCCCTCTCCCTGGATTTTAAGCTGCAGCCCTGACCTAGAGGGATCCTTTCCCAGTGGCTGCCCTTGGAGTGCCAGGACACCCCGGCTGCCAAGGACTGGCCCGAGATCCACCAGCTTGTTCCTCCCAGCCCATCCAACAGCTGCCGGCTCCGCCAGCTCCCGGCCAGCTGGGCCCCGTCCAAGCCCATAGCCTAAAGGTGAAGCATTTGTTCCAGTTACCTGAGCCCTCCACTTCCTCACAGACAGCCATTCCCGCCTCCCAGGATTTATGGTGTCCACAGGACCGGGACTGTCAGACCCTGGATTATCTCGGGATGAGCTTTTTCCACACTCCTGTAAATCCCAGAGGGTGGTTTTGCCTCTCTCAGATTCCCTTGCAGCCCGTGGCTGTGCGTCCCCCTCTCCTCCCTCTTCCCCTTTGCCAGCATGTTTGAACCTGCTGCTTCCCTTCTTCCATCAGATTTCCTGGAGCACTGCTGTGAGCTGTGGGAAGCCAGCTGGAGGGAGAAGGGACCCCTCAGTGCTTTGCATGCGGAGGATCCTTAAATCCCCCCAGGTGCTCTGTGACCCTGAGAGCCCCCGCAGGAAGATGTTCAGTGCATTAGTGAAGGTTCCTGAGAAACATTTTTCCTGTGGTTTTCCATTTTTTTCCCGTCTCTCCTCCCACTCCTCTGAAATCTGGGACCTGGATGAGGTGGGCAGCAGTGGGAGGTATCCATCCAGGCGCTCCAGGCTGTGAGGAACTGGTGGCCAAGGATTTGGGTGTTGGAAATCACCACCTCAAGGTGTTTAATGTCCCTCCTGCCCCACCCACGCTTCTCGGTGTGAATCCCGGGGGGAAACGGGGTGTGAATCCAGGCAGGAAATGTGCCATGGGATCCTCCCTGGTGCTGTGCTGGCAGAGAAGCCCATGCCGGGCCTGTGGGACCATTTATATTCCAGGTGCATTCCCTGACCTGGCCCTAACCCCGGGCACTGCTTGGCTCCTTCTCCCATTAGTTTCTTATCAGTGCACTCAACAGCTTCCTGCTTCCCTGTCTCCCTCAGACCAAGGAGGGCATCAAGGAGAACCTGAGGGATGAAATCATCAACTACAAATTCAAGACCTCGTTCTTTGATATCTTTGTGAGTATCTCAGCCTCCTGCAGGGCTCTGGAGATCAGCGGGGCCGGGAGGGTCTGGGGTCTCCCCTTTCACCTCGGTGAATCCCTGCTGGTTCAGCCTTGACCCGTCTGTTCCCCGGGAGCTGGCGCCTGTCCCTGCCCTCCCAGCACCTGGCAGAGGGACAAGGGCAGTGACTGGTGTCGCTGGGTGTTTGTTGTTGCAGCTCTTGGCTCTGTTTCGCTTTGTTGTGCTGCTCTTGGGCTACGCCGTCGTCCGCCTGCGCCACTGGTGGGTCATCGCGGTAAGGAGGCGCTCCGGGCTTTCCCGTGGGGAGCTTTCCCTCTCCTCCTGCACTTCTCAGGGATCTGAGCTCCGTCCATTTATTTTTCAGGTCACTACACTGGTATCCAGTGCTTTCCTGATTGTGAAGGTCATCCTCTCTGAGGTTGGTTTCCCTGGGCTCGCAGGGAGTTGCTTTGGGATTTCTCAGCGCTGTTTTATTCCCTGTGCTTCCATTCTGCTTCTTTCCACACAGCTTCTGACCAAAGGGGCTTTTGGGTATTTACTTCCCATCGTCTCCTTTGTCATTGCTTGGCTGGAGACCTGGTTCCTGGATTTTAAAGTCCTAACTCAGGAAGCAGAAGAGGAACGATGTGAGTATTTTTGCTCCTCTCTGGTAGGAGTTGGACAAAACCAACCAACCAGGCCTGGGTTTGCTGCTGCTCTGGCATTTTTGGGAAACGGATGTCCAGGCTGGCTGGGATGGGAAATGCCTGACTCAGTTCTGTTATGGTCAACAAGTCCCTTCAGGGGAAGAAAATACCAGATTATAAAAAGCATCTTTTAATCGAGGAGAGAAAAATGTGCCAGATTTCCCAATGCCTGGATCCTGCAGCCAGACGTGCTGGAGACAGAGCTCACCTCTGCATGGGGGAAAGTGTTTGGAAACAGTGAGGCAAATGCCAGGCAGAGGGTTGGACTCCCTGTCCCTGATATCTGTGTTTGGATCTGGCTGGAGCCCTTTCCAGGAGGGCTGCTGGAGTCGCAGACACATTATGTGGCACGGGGTGAGTTATGGGGTGTGAAATTCTGCAGCCTGTGGTCTCTGAGGTCACACCGAGCAGGATTAAAGCTGACCTAACACTTCACAATCACCCTGTAACTCCCAGGGTCCTTCTAGGCAGTGGGTGCTCGGCCTGGCCTGGAAAAGCTGCCCATTCCTAGGGCAGCACAAGGAGTTTGTCCCTCTCCCAGGAGCCACTGGCTGGGAAGTGGCACTAAACTGAAAGGGGCATTTGTCAGGCGGGGCTCAGTCAGAAATGCTCTGACTGGAAAGCACCAGAGGATGTTTGGGTCTTGCAAGGAAGCTTTAAGATGAAAAATGATCAAGTGTTTAATGCCTCTATTGGATTAGGCTCAGGTTCCAAATTGCTTCCAGGGGAAGCTCTTATTTAATTAGATGCTTAATCGCCTTTGGATTATTTGACAGGCAGAAGAGCCCATTGATCTCCAGGGCAGATAAAACGTCTCAGACAAAAGATGAGGCGATAGGAGCTGAGGCTGGCTGGTGTCAGTGGGAAAAGACACGGGAATATGTGGGAAACAAGAGGGTGTTTGGGCAGGGCTGGGGTCCCAGGACCTGCCAGGTGTTAAATCCTCATGCTCCCGTTCCCAGGGTTCCTGGCAGCCCAGGCTGCAGCCTCGAGGCCACTGCTGTACCCCCGAGCCCTCTCCGAGGGACAGTTCTACTCCCCACCCGAGTCCTTTGCAGGTAAGATCACCTGTGCCATCACCTCGCTTCCCACCAGGGAATTCCTCACCTCCATCACCTCTTCCCCAAGCTCTGCCTCGTTATCCCAACCCTTGGCACAGCCTCCAAGAACTGACACTGCAAAACAGGGTCCCCTCTCCCCTCTCTGTGCCTGCACCTGGGCAGGGGTGGCACTGCCACGCTCTCCCCATGACACCTTTTCATCGGAGCCGCCCTCGGCCCCGTGAGCCCGGCAGCAGCTCCGTGGGGAACTGCAGCCTTGTGTGGGCTTGGGATTAAATGCTCTGAGCTGTGTGCTTGGAAAATGCTGCCCTGGGGCTGAGACCACGGGGTGGGTGGTCACAGGCGGGCTGGCATGAGGGCTGGTGGCACATCACTGCCCTGTGCCGGCACCAGAGAGCTCCTGGCGTTGGAGTGGGGACATCTCAGATGGATTGTCCTGGTGTAGCTGAAGCCAGGATGAGCTCAACCCTCTGGAGTATTTGTCCTGGTGTAGCTGACACCCGGGATGAGCTCAGCTCTCCAGAGCAGTTGTCCCAGTGTGGCTGACACAGGGATGAGCTCAGCCCTCTGGAATAGTTGTCCCAGTGTGGCTGACACCCGGGACAAGCCCAGCCCTCTGGAACACTGTTCCTGGTGTAGCTGACACCCAGGATGAGCTCAGCCCTCCGGAGAGCCGATCAGGTGTTCAGGGAGACAGGGCCAGAGTCATCCTCATTGACAGCCCTTCCTGTTGGAAAAGGGACAGGGATCAGACGCTGTCCCCCACGAGAAGGGAGGGAGGTGGTACCAGTGGGGTGTTCATTAACTGTGAGTTAATTGGTGCTTCCCTGTAGGGTCGGACAACGAGTCAGATGAGGAAGGTGTGGGGAGGAAGGCCTTGACAGCTCAGGTAAACAGGGGCTGGCCCTGCCCTCAGCTCCAGGCTGATCCGGAGCTGGGGGAGTCTCCCCAATCCCGTGGTCCCATCGGGTTCTGCTGCCCCCCATTCCAGACCCCTCAGCTCTGGGGACGTGTGGCTGAGCCCCCTCTGTGCCACAGGACCAGTGGCATTGTGGCCACTGCAAGAGGGATCATCTGAGCCCCCCAACTTCATCCCACTTCCCCAGGGCTGTGTGCTCTTCCCTGCAGCATCCCACAGGGATGTGTTCTGCCTCTGCTCCTGCCTGTCCCTCTCCCTTCCCCCTTCCATCCCTGCTCCTTTGGTCACACTCTGGGATGGCCATCACCTCACCTGTCCCTGTGGCTTGACAGGTGACCCTTGACCTCCCCAAAACCTGGCTGGGCACAGGCTTTGTGCCCTTTTCCAAGTGATCCTGCTGCTGTTCAGCCCCAGTTCTGGCTCCTCCAGGAAGGAAGCTGCACATCCCAGAGCCCTTTGCCTGCTGGAAACCCTCCTGCTAAGGCGGGAGCCGCCGGGAGCAGCTGGTGTGTGGATCCCAGCCAGGGCGGGGAGCGTGACTTGGAGCTCCAAAATGAGGCCTCTGTGACCCAAATTAAGAGATTTCTGATCCTCTTTCCCTCTGCCAGCCCGGGGAGGGGGGGGCAGCCTCACACACACTCCTCGAGCTTCCTGCACGCCCAGCTAATGAAATCCTCCCTTCTTTCCCAGGAAAAGGAGTATGTCCGACAAGGCAAAGAGGCCATGGAGGTTGTGGACCAAATCCTCGCCCAGGAGGAGAACTGGAAGTTCGAGAAAAACAATGCAAGTGTGATTTTTCCTCCCCAGCTGGCAGGGGGCATGGATGGCTTAGCAAAAACCGGGACAAACGAGGCTTTGGAAACCTCCTTGCGCCATGAAAAATTAACAAGCGTTACAATTACCTGATTGAATTAGGAATCTCTTCCAGTTCAGTTAAATGTAAAATCCCCTCTTATTTAATTAGACGTTTAATTGCCTTGCAGTTTGACAGGAGAGGGCCCTTCCCTCCTCCCTCTGTCCGGAGGGTGGGCTGGTGTGGCCAGCTCACCTCTGGGATCCAGAGCCATGGGGAGGAGCAGGGGAATGCTGATCCCAGAGCTCCAGCCCTGCCCTTTCTCCACAGCCAGGTGCCTTTGAGCCTGCTGGGGGCCCAGACTGGGGTCTTGGCCCATGTGGCCACAGGAGAATGTGGGGCACGAACTGCTCTTCCCACCCCCAAAGCCACTGGTGTCCCCCTTCCCCAGCACCTGGAACCTGCTGGATGCTGGGGTGTAAATCTGGGACGTGGCTCTGCCCACTCCAGACTTTTCCGGGGTGCCCAGAGCTCTTTTCTCTCTCTGGAGAGCAGAGGGAAAGAGGAAGGGTTCACCCCCCAAACCCAACCTTGTTCCACGAGGTTGAAACACGGCTGGGGGGTGCGAATCCTGCAAACTGCTGTCTCATCTGGTGTTTCAAATTCCCCTGTCAAGTGATCCTTTGTCTGATGCCAAACTAGCTGGGCAGATTGTTTTCTTTTTCCAAAGGGGGATGGATTTAAATAGACTAATCAGAGTTTAACACAGGGCTAACGATGAAAGGTTTTCATCTGCCCATCCCTGGCCCCTCTGGGGAGGCTCTTCTCAGCCGTAGGTAACACCAGCAGCGCTGGCAGCGAACCCCCTTCGCACCCCGGTGCTGCTACAAAGAGAATGTGACCTTGACGTGGGGTTTGCAGCCTGGCACGGGGCGGATTCTTTTTCTGTCTCATCCCTGCTGCCTCTCTGGATATTGTTTTGTTGATGGAAATTTAGGCAGGGCCAACTGAAATGTGCTCGGGGCGGTTTCTGTGCCGGGGTCGCTGGCCAGTGTGGGGGGCAGGGGGTGATTGGGGGCTGGAGGNGTTTTAGCAAACTTCACCCCAAATAGAGACAATCCCTTTTCCTGATAAAAATACAACTTTCTCATCTCTCGCACAGGACTTTGGTGATGTTGTTTACACTTTTGAAATCCCTTTCCACGGCAAGACCTTTATTTTAAAGGTAAGAACATCCCTGGGCAGATTCCTTGGTCTCTTTGGCATGGGGGCAGAGCCATGGCTCAGCTTTCAGGACAGGCCAGGCTGCAGAACACGCTCCCCGTGCTTGAGACAGATGAACAGCACTAGGGAATCTCTCCAGGAAAACCCCTTGGCTGGAAGACAAACTCCCCAATAAACATCCCGGGCCCCAGACTCCGCTGGCAGAGTCGGGAGCAGGTGACTGCAAGACTCGTTTCCAACCCCAGCGTCTCGGACTAATCTGACCAAGGAGGCTAATTGGAACTAATTGCCAGCAAGGCCAGGGCTGAGCGTGCGTCTGCTGCTGCCTGGCACCGGGAAGAGCCGCTCGGAAGTGCCTTGCTCCGTGCCCTCTCCCAAGCTGGAGTGGCTTGGCTGGGAACCACGCTTTAATGAAGCGTCGGTGCTGCCGTGGCTTTTCTTTGTTCCAGTGCATATGTTGCCTCGCTGGCAGGAGCTGCCAGTGGAGCAGCTCTGCATTCACCAGCAAAAGCTGGATGGTCCCACTTTGCCTGCGTTAAACCGTTTGCCTCCGAAGATCCCCGGTCCCGTGGGGATTGGGGGGGAATGGATGTTGTGTGTGCTGGAGCTTGGAACGACTCAGAGGGAAAAAAAAACCCAGTCAAAAATGCAACTTCCCGAAGCGATGGTGCACAGGGAGCTGCTGAGGGTGAGAGAGGGGCAGACAGGCAGGCAGAGCTCAGCGATTCCCAAATCCTGAGGTCTGTGTGTCCTCCCTGACCCCACGTGGGCCCTCCAGGCCCCTGGGAGCACTGGGACAGAGGGGTGAGAGCCGTGGCTGTGCGTGCACGGGAGCCAGGCCGGCCTCACCCCTCCCCTCCGCTGTGATCCCACTTGTCCTTTGTGTTTTGCCCTGTTTCCCTTAAAAAATCATCTTCCCCGAGGGGAGCAGAGGGGCTGGCTGACTGCTCTGGCTCTGTCCTCAGGCTTTCCTGCAGTGCTCTCCTGAAATGGTTTACCAGGAGGTGATTCTGCAGCCCGAGAAGATGATCCTGTGGAACAGAACAGTGGCAGCTTGCCAGGTGAGCGTGCCGGACAAAGATGGCTTAATCACAGGAGCTCCTTGGAGCGGAGAGCTGGAGCTTCCCCATCCAACGCCGGCTGCTGGCGGTGCTGGAGCCGAGCTGGATCCCAGTCACCGAGGCGTTAAATCTCCGCCGCTCATCCGTGCGCTCCGCGCGCTCCGCGGCAGCCGGCTGCACGCCTGTGCCCGGCCAAGAGCCCGAGAGGAGGGCAGGGACGGGGGCCAGGGCTGAGCCAAACCTGCCTCTGCCTGCTGGGAGGGTCTGGGCCTCGTGGTGGGAAGCTGGAGGTGACACCTGTGCCCCCCAAAAACTCGGGAGACAAACCCGTGCGCATCGCTCTCCGCCCCAAAAGGGCCTCGGGTCTGATCCCAGTGCTGATTTAGGGGAGGGGCCGGATCCTGTTGGCATGTGCAGGCTTGGAGGCACAATCTGAGCAAATCTCCCTTCTTTTTGTTTATTCTCCCCCCTCCCCAGATCTTGCAGCGGGTCGAGGACAACACGATCGTCTCGTACGACGTGGCGGCCGGAGCTGCTGGCGGGGTGGTGTCCCCAAGGTCAGTTCATCCCACTCTGCCCCTAAACACCCCCCAAACCACGGGGAGACCCCTCTGAGGGGCACTGGGAATGCTCTGGGAGCTCTGGTGTCACCGTGGTAGGGCTGGTTGGCTCTGCAGGTAATGCTCCAAGGGCGAGCAGCCCCTGAAATTCCCTCCAGACATTCCTGGCAGAGCTCCAAACCCCGGTGAATCGGGCTCCCAGATACCAGCGCTTGGCTGTGCTTTGTCCCTGTGTCGACACAGCCCTACCACAGCCTTTCCCAGCAGTCCAGAGAGCAGGATCTGCCCCCTCCACATCCCAGGTGTGTTTTTAAGGCCTTTTCTTTGCGCAGGGATTTCGTGAACGTGCGTCGGATCGAGAGGAGGAGAGACAGGTACGTCTCCTCGGGGATGTCGACCACGCACAGCCTGAAGCCTCCGCTCTCCAAGTACGTCAGGTGAGAGGCAGGTGCTGTTTTTTTAGCTGGGATCACGTACTTCTCCAGAGCTTCGAGGCAAAGAGCCACTTAACTGCAAGCCCTGCTGCCTTCCTGGCAGGATTTGCAGGAAGCTGAGCTATTTGTGGAGCTGAACCTCGCTTCCCTTGTTCGTCTCCCTTTGTTCGAGAAACTCTCAGTGCTGTCAGCGGTGCTGGGGCGTTTCCCAGCTCGGGGGAGTGGAGGTGCTGACCAGTAACAGCCCGAACCCCATCCCAGTCCCACATCCTGTTTATGTAGCAGTTAATTCCCAAACAGGAATTTCTGAGGGGCAGTAAACAGCTGGCTGTGGCTCCGAGCCTCTCACATGCCTTTTGCTCCTCGTAAGCTGCTCTCTCGCCGAATTTGAGGCATTGAGGGATGGCCCCGTGGGTGAAACGAGGATGGAGCGGCTCCCAAAATCTCAGCAGGGCTTTGGCCTCTCCCCTTCCAAAGGGACAGGCTGGTGATGGATCCAGGCTCATCAGACAAGGACTCCTTGTTCCTGCCGGGGCCCAGCTGTGCCGCTGTGCTCCGACTTTGGTTTTCCCAATAATCTGGTTAAAGTAATTGACATTTTATCTCAGAGCCGTTGGAGCTGCCTCAGTCTATTTAGGAACTGGGGACTTTTAGGGCCTGGAAAAATCCTTGAACAAACGCACACAGCAAAAATAGCCTGTTCTGAAAGAGGGAAGGGAAATCTGTATTTGGGCTGTGTGTGTGCACAGCTCCCGTCTTGGAGACGGATCAGATGGTGCCAGGAAGGATCTGGGGGCTGGAGTGACAAGTGCTGAGCCTGTCCTGAGCACGCAGGGCTTCCTGGGACCTCTTGTTTGCACCCAGGGTTGTGCCTGGGAAAGCTTCCCGTGGGAAACAGCTGGCACGATCCAGAGGCAGAGCTGCTGCTCCACCGGCGGCCCTGGCACCGCCTCTGCCAAGGCACCTGTGGGAAAGCTGCCCTGCCGTGCTGGCTCGTGTACCTGGAGCCAAGGCACACACCTTCCCGGGCTCCCAGCATCTGCTCCTGCCCCACTGGGCTCTGGCCTTCCCTGCCAGTCTCAGCTCTGTGCAGTGCATCCCAGAGCCACAGAGAATCCCAGCCAGAATTCCAGCCTGGCTCTGCCTGACCCTCCTGGCTTCCCTCCGCAGGGGTGAGAATGGACCTGGAGGATTCATCGTCCTGAAATGTCCCAGCAATGCCAAGGTCTGCACTTTCATCTGGATTCTCAACACGGATCTGAAGGTAAAGCCAGTTCCTGGGTGAGGCAGCTGTGTCCCTCCCCTCCCCTGGGATCCAGCATCCCGAGGCCCTGCTCCAGGATCCCAGCAGCCATAGAAGTGGCCCCTTAGCAAGCACTGCCCTAAAGGGACTCAGGTTTGGCAGGTGGGGGTTAAACTGCCCAAAAATCCCCTTCCTTTCACGGTGGGAGTCTGGGAAGCTCTTCCTTACCTGGAAGCTCTTCCTTCCTTCAGATCTCACTGAGGGGTTTCACCTCTGAGCACAGGACTGGGGTAGAGGAGCTTTTTATCCTCCTTGATGACCAAAACCACTTTGAGGCACGGGAAGTTTTGTGCCTGACCGCTCCGGGGAACACTCCAGAGGGGGCAATTCCTTGTTCCCAAGCCCCCTGGCACAACCACAACCACCCCATACCCACTCCCGGGTGGCAGCGAGCTGCCCGGGGTCCGGAGCTCTTTGTGGAGCCGCGTGTCCTTGCCGGTGTCCCGGACAAAAGGCAGCGCACGGAGGGACCGGGATGGGGCGGATGCGGGAGCGGGAGCGGAGCTGGCCCCGTTCCTTCCTCCGCGGAAGGTTGACGTGGTAACGGCGCTGCCGCAGCAGCACAAAGGCTCCATTCATCCCTCGGCTGTGCTGCAGCGCTGCGGCCCC
>VWZW01001680.1:1492-20931 GCA_013397115.1 Edolisoma coerulescens
TTTCTCCTTTATTCCTCTTTTCCCCCTTTTTTCCCCTTCTTTCTCTTTTCCCCCTTCCCTTTCCCTTTTTCCCCTTCTTTCCCTTTTCCCTTTCCTTTTCCCTTTTTCCCCTTTTCCCCCTTCTTTCCCTTTTATCCCTCTTCTCCTTTCTTTCCCTTTCCTTTCTCCTTTTTTCCCCTTTTATTCCTCTTTTCCCCTTCTTTCCCTTTTCCCCCTTCCCTTTCCCTTTTCCCCCTTTATTCCCATTTCCCCCCTTTATTGGCCATTCCGGCCGCGTTCCAGGCGAGCCCGGCCTCCATCCGGCAGCAGTTGGTGCACCTGGGGAACCTCCCGAGCTCCGGCTACCGGGAGCTGGAGCTGGTGTGCGTGGGGCTGCGCTTCGGCAGGGTGGAGCACTACCTGGTGCTGCGGAACCGCAACCGGGTACGTCCGGCGCTCCGGCCCCAGGCCGGGCCATTCCGGCCTCAATCCATGGCATTCCAGCCTCAATCCGTGGGATTCCAGCCTCAATCCGTGGGATTCCAGCCTAAATCCATGGGATTCCAGCTTAAATCCATGGGATTCCAGCCTAAATCCATGCGATTCCAGCTTAAATCCATGGGATTCCAGCTTAACTCCATGGGATTCCAGTTTAAATCCATGGGATTCCGGCTTAAATCCTTGAGATTCCAGCCTAAATCCATGGGATTCCATTTTAAATCCATGGGATTCCAGCCTAAATCCATGGGATTCCATCTTAAATCCGTGGAATTCCATCTTAAATCCATGGAATTCCAGTCTAAATCCATGGGATTCCGGCCTAAATCCGTGGGATTCCGGCCTAAATCCATGGGATTCCAGCCTAAATCCGTGGGATTCCGGCTCCAATCCGTGGGATTCCAGCCTAAATCCATGGGATTCCAGCTTCAGTCCATGGGATTCCAGCTTAACTCCATGGGATTCCAGTTTAAATCCATGGGATTCCGGCTTAAATCCTTGAGATTCCAGCCTAAATCCATGGGATTCCATTTTAAATCCATGGGATTCCAGCCTAAATCCATGGGATTCCATCTTAAATCCGTGGAATTCCATCTTAAATCCATGGAATTCCAGTCTAAATCCATGGGATTCCGGCCTAAATCCGTGGGATTCCGGCCTAAATCCGTGGGATTCCAGCCTAAATCCGTGGGATTCCGGCCCCAATCCGTGGGATTCCAGCCTAAATCCATGGGATTCCAGCTTCAGTCCATGGGATTCCAGCCTAAATCCATGGGATTCTGGCTCCAATCTGTGGGATTCCGGCTCCAGTCCGTGGGATTCTGAATTAATTCCAAGTTAAATCCATGGAATTCCACATTAAATCCATGGAATTGCAAGTTAATCCCACTAAATTCCAAATGCAGTCCATGGAATTCCAGCTTCAATCCGTGGAGTTCCCAGTTAAATCCATGGAATTCCAAATTAATCCCATGGAATTCCATCTTAAATCCATGGAATTCCACCTTCAATCTGTGGAATTCCACCTTAAATCCATGGAATTCCAAATTAAATCACTCAAATTACAAATAAAACCATGGAATTCCAAATTAATTCCAAATTAATCTCATTAAATTCCAAATTAATCCCATGGAATTCCATCTTAAATCCATGGAATTCCACCTTCAATCTGTGGAATTCCACCTTAAATCCATGGAATTCTAAATTAAATCACTCAAATTACAAATAAAACCATGGAATTCCAAATTAATCCCATGGAATTCCATCTTAAATCCATGGAATTCCACCTTCAATCTGTGGAATTCCACCTTAAATCCATGGAATTCCAAATTAAATCCATTAAATTCCAAATTAATGCCATGGAATTCCAAGTTAAATCCATGGAATTCCAATTTAAATCGATGAAATTCCAAATTAATCCCATGATATTCCGAGTTAAATCCATGGAATTCCAAATTAATCCCATTAAATTCCACTTTAATCCCATTTTTCTGCTCCAAAACACCTTTTTTTGTGCAAAATTAGGATTTTTCGTGGAAGAAATTTGAGGAAAAAGGGAATTTTGAAGGAGTGGAAATGTCAGGATTGATGGAATTTTTGTGGAATTCTCCTGGGGTTGGTACTGATTTTTTGGGGGTTATTTGCCACCAAACCATGAATTGGGAGAATTTAAAATCCCAAAAAAACCATGGAAAATGTTTTTAGAATTCAAAAACAATGAGGAAAATATTTTTTAAATCCCAAAATCCAATAGAATGTTTTTAAATCCCAAAAAACCCAAGGAAAATGTTCTTCGGATTCCCCAAAAAACAAGGAAAATGTTTTTTAAATCCCAAAACCCAAGGAAATGGTTTTTAAATCCCAAAAATCCAAGGAAAATCTTTTTTAAATCCCCAAAATCCAAGGAAAATATTTTTTAAATCCAAAAAAAATGAAGAAAATGGCTTTTAAATCCCAAAAAACCAAGGAAAATGGTTTTAAATTCAAAAAAACAAAGGAAATGTTCTTTAAATCTCAAAGAGAACAAGGAAGATGTTTTTTAAATTAAAAAAAATCGGGAAAATGTTTTTAAATCCCAGAAACCAAGAAAATGTTTTTAAAATTAAAAAAAACCCAAGGAAAATGTTTTTCAAATCCCCCAGAAAACAAGGAAAATGTTTTTTAAATCCCAAAACCCAGGGAAATTTTTTTAATACAAAAAAACAGGAAAATGTTTTTTAAATTCCAAAAAAAATGAGGAAAATGTTCTTTAAATCCCCAAATCCAAGGCAAATGTTTTTTAAATCCCAAAAACCCCAGGAAAAATCCAAGTTTAGGACACAAATTGTGACATTTTAAGGTGATTTTTAACCCTTTTTCTGACTGAAAAGCGAAGGGAAACAAGTGAGGGATTCCAGCAGCTTTAGGAATTCCCAGGATTTTCTCCAGGAATGCAGAAATGAAGGAATTACCAGGAATTTCTCCTCTCAGGCCATCCTGCAGCTGGACAGTCCCAAATCCGCCCGCTCCATGCACAGCTTCCTGCAGCAGTATCCCTATTCCATGGGGGAGCACACCCTCACCTGCTCCTTGTCCCCCCACGGAGACATTCCTGAGGTAAAAATTCCTGATTTTTATCCATCCAGCTTTTTTTGGGGGATAGCAAAACCTTCCTGCAAAGAGCTCCGGGATGGGATTTCCCTCAGGGTTGGGGTTTGGTGGTGTGGGTGGGGCAGGAAAATGGCCTTGTCCCCTCATGGAGACATTGCTGAGGTAAAAATTCCCAATTTTTAGCAATCCAGCTTTTTTGGGGGGCGTGGGAAAACCTTCCTGCAAAGGGCTCAGGGTTGGGAATTCCCTCAAGGTTGGGATTTCCCTCAGGATTTGGTGTTGTGGGTGAGGCGGGAAAATGGCCTTGTCCCCTTAAGGAGCCATTCCTGAGGTAAAAATTCCTGATTTTTATCCATCCAGCTTTTTTTGGGGGATAGCAAAACCTGCCTGCAAAGAGCTCCGGGACGGGATTTCCCTCAGGGTTGGGAATTCCCTCAAGGTTGGGATTTCCCTCAGGATTTGGTGTTGTGGGTGAGGCGGGAAAATGGCCTTGTCCCCTTAAGGAGACATTCCTGGGCTAAAAATTCCCAATTTTTAGCGATCCAGCTTTTTTTGGGATAGGAAAACCTTCCTGCAAAGAGCTCCGGGACGGGATTTCCCTCAGGGTTGGGACTTCCCTCAGGATTTGGTGGTGTGGGTGAGGTGGTGTGGGATAAATCAAATCACGTATTAGGGAATTATGGAATGGTTTGGGTGGGAAAAGACCTGGAATCCCAACAATTCCCACCCCATCCATGGGCAGGGACATCTCCCCCTATCCCAGCTGGATCCAAATCCATCCCAACCTGGCCTTAGACACTCCCAGGGATCCAGAGGCAGCCACAGCTCTCTGGGAATTCCAGCCCCAGGAATTCCTTCCCAAATCCCACCCCAAGCTCCCCTTTCCCAGTGGGAAGCCATTCCCTCTTTTCCTGTCCCTCCATCCCTCATCCCAAATCCCTCTCCAGCTCCTCTGGAGCCCCTTTACAGCCTGGAATGGGCTCTGAGGATTCCCTGGAATTTCCCTTCCCCAGCTCTCCCTGCCTGGCTCCATGTGAATTCCATCCTGGCCGCTCCCATTCCCTGTTCCTTCCCAAACCCATTCCCTGTTCCTTCCCAATTCCTTGACTTTGGGATCCCATTTCCAGCTGGTTCCACCTCAGCTCAATGAGGGAATCGATCCCTCCTTTCCTTCCCCAGGGAAAAACAGCTCCAATTGCTTTCCCAGCTCTTCCCATCCTAAATTTGCCGAAGTTCAGGATTATCCCACTTTTTCCGCTTCTTCCATATTTTTTATCCTCACTTTGTGCCGAAGGAAAGAATCAAATCCTGAAGATTTTTCCTCAGCTCTAAAAATTCTAAGGAGTAAACTCTCTTCGAAAGATGATTCCCGAAATTCCTCTTGGTGAGGGAATATCCCTCAGGATTTGTGGTTGGAACACTGAGGTTCAAATCCGCTTTTTCAGCTTTTTCCTGGAGCTGGGAGTGAGGAATTCAGGAATTTCAGTGCTGCGTTATCACTTTAGGGTTTGATTCCTGGGATTTTCCTGGAAATATCTGAATTCAAAGCCCTGAAATGCCAAAAATAAGGAAAATTCCTGGAGCAGGGAAGGAGGAATCCGGGATTATTCCATCCCACTGTCGCAGCTTTTTCCCAAAATTCATTCTGGACTTTGGAGTTAAATTCCTAAGTTTATTTTTTAAAGGGAATTCTGCTATTGTTTCTGATCCTGATCCTTCTCCAATGAATTTAAAGTGCCTTTGGAAAAGAGATGGGAATCTCAACATGGAATTTTTTAGGAATTCTGGATTGTGGTGCCTTTTCCAGGAGAAATAACTTCATTTACCACTCATTCCATGAGTTTATTCCACATAAAAGTCATGGAAAAACAGGGGGATGCTGCAGGGAATGGTTGGATTTTAGGGATAGGCAATGGGGGTTATAGGGAATGGCTGGATTTTAGGGATAGGGATAGCAATGGTTGGATTTTAGGGATAGGGATGAGGTTTATAGGGAATGTTGGATTTTAGGGATAGGGACTAGGGGTTTTAAGGAATGGTTGGATTTTAGGGATAGGGAGTGGCTGGATTTGGGACGCGAGTTGTTTTAGGGAACGTGTGGGGCTGTTTCCTTAATTGTGATGTTAATTATGGCTGTAATGAGGGGGAGGGGGAAGAGGAGGAGGAGGAAAAAGGAGAAAGAGGAAGAGGAATAGGAGGAAGAGAAATGAGAGTAGAAGGAGGAGGAGGNAAGGAGGAGGAGGAAGAGAAATGAGTAGAAATAGGAGGATGAAGAGGAAGAAGAAGAAGAGAAGAGCAGGAGGAGGAAAAGAAAGAGGAGGAGGAGAAAGGAGGAAGAGAAAAATAGGAAGAGGAAGAAGAGAAATGAAAGGAGGAAGAGGAGAAATAGGGAGGAAGAGAAGGAGGAAGAGAAATAAGGGGAGGAGGAGGAAGAGGAAGAAGGGAAGAGAAATAGGAAGAAGAGAAAAGTAGAAAGGAGAAAGAGAAGGGGAGGAGGAAAAGGAGAGGAGGAGGAAGAGAAATGAGGAAGAGGAAGAAGAGAAGAGAAGGAGGAAGAGAAACGGGAGGAGGAGGAAGAAAAATAGGAGGGGAAGGAGGAGAAGAAGGAAAAGAAGAAGAAGAAAAGGAGAAGGAAGAAGAAGAGGAGGAGAAGGAGAAAAGAGGAAGAGAAGAAAGGAGGAAGAGAAGATGAAGAAGAAAGGAGAAGGAGAAGGAGATGAAGATCCAACAGCCCGGCTCTGTCCCTGAGCCGTCCACACCCTCCCCAGCACGGGGAACGAGGAGCTGTCTGGGAAAAGAATCCACATCCCTGTGCCCCAAATCCATCCTGCTCCCTCTGCCCCAAATCAATCCCAAACCTACGGCTGATCCTGCTCCCTCTATCCCAAATCCATCCTGCTCCCTCTGCCCCAAATCCATCCCAAATCCATCCCAGCCCCACAGCTGATCCTGCTCCCTCTGCCCCAAATTCATCCCAACCCCACAGCTGATCCTGCTCCCTCTGTCCCAAATCCATCCCAAATCTATCCTGCTCCTTCTATCCCAAATCCATCCCAAATCTATCCTGCTCTCTGTGCCCCAAATCCATCCGTGCCCCACAGCTGATCCCTCTCCCTCTGCCCCAAATCCATCCCAAATCCATCCTGCTCCAAACCCCGGCAGTTCTGAAGCGGGGATGAACATTTTGGGTTGGAATTCTCATCCTAGGAACGGGATTTGGAGCAATTCCCTGGAATTTGGTCTCCCTGGTGCCTCCATTCGGGGTGGGGGGATGTGGGAATCCCTCTGGAATTGGCGAATCCTGACCCTGGGTTTCTTTTCCAGGCTGAAGCCGGGAAAAGGGAAGTGAAGAGAGAGGAAGGGAGCAGAGGAAGGTATGGCCTGCGAGGATTTTCGGGAATTTTATCCATTCCTTTTCCTCTTGGAATGTTCATCCATGATTATGGGGTGCTGAGCCTCGCTCTAGCCCAGCTCCGTGAGCTCCTCCAGCTGCTCCTCCTTCCCAATCCCTGTGCTCTGCATCCCTGCAGAGCCAAAATATTCGGGATTCCTTAAAAACCCATGGAAAAACGGGATGAAATCGTAATTTCCGTGGAGTTTTCCTTGTTTTACTCCTGAGGTCCTGGCAGGTGCGTGTGGCTCCTCCTGTTGCTGGCACAATTTGGGGGGGCATTAATTCCATCCTGCAGCTCTTCCCTCTATCCCTGCCTCTGGAATTCCTCTTCCCAACCGCTGAATTCCAGGAAAAATTCCTTGTTTCCCTTTTGAACGCCGACCTCACTTGGTGCTGCAGGTCCCGAGGGGATTCCTGGAAATGTTCAGCTGCTCTCTGACCCCAAAATCCCCAAATCCCAAAATCCGTTTGGTTTGTGCCATTCCCAACTGTTTTATGGATGCTGCTTGTAGGGAATTTTCTATTTGTGGGGTTTTCCGTGGGGGTTTTAGTCTGGATTTTGGATTTGTTTTAGGAATTCTAGAGATTTATAAGGTTTTTGTTCATTAAATATAAAAAAATTCCCCTTTTTTCTGTGATTCCACCCCGAATTCCTGGAGGAGTTTTGTTGTTCCCAGAACTGTGTAATAATTTTCCTAAACGTTTAAGGAATTCCGTTATGGAAATGCTTTTATATTCCCAGATCCTTTCCTTGTCATTCCTTATTCCGTGAAAGTGCTGAATTTTGGGAGCGTTCATTCCCAAATTAATGGGAATCTCTTACTCACGCTGGGATTCCAGCCAGGTGGGCTTTGATTCCTCCTTAAAAAGGGACTTTTCCATGAATCCCAGCTCCTGAGGAGATGGAAAAGTGACATTTTTCCCTGCTCCACACATTTTCCACACAATTATTCCATTTTCATAAGAAGCAGAAAACACCTCAATAATAATAATATTAATAACAATAATAACAATAATAATTATTATTATTGTTGTTATTGTTATTATTTTACTTCAATTTTTATTATATAATATAGAGATATTCTTTATATTATATTTAAACATAAATATAATATTTATAGTATTATGTGATTTTTTATTATTATTATTANATGTTTATATTTTTATATCCTATTTATTTTTTTTATTTTATTCATTTTTAAATTTATTTATCTGAAGCTTTAATTAATTAATTTAATTAAACTCCAGCCCTGGGCTCTGCCTTTCCCAGGCCGTGTCCTGCTCCACAGGTGGGAGTTTTCCATGAATCCCAGGGGAAGAGAAAATTAATCCCTTTGGGGCAGAATTCCCATCCCAAATCCTCTTCCCATGGACAATCCTGACTTTTCCAGCGTTAAATTGGTGGCTCTGAAAGGTTTTGGAGGAGAATTCCAAATCCCAAATCCTGCTCCCATGGACAATCCTAACTTTCCCAGCATTAAATTGACAATCTGAAAGGTTTGGGAGCAGAATTCCCATCCCAAATCCCACTCCCAGGGACAATCCTGACTTCCCCAGTGTTGAATTGCTGCTCTGAAATGTTTTGGAGCAGAATTCCCATCCCTAATCCTCTTCCCATGGACAATCCTGACTTTTCCAGCGTTAAGTTGGTGGCTCTGAAAAGTTTTGGAGCAGAATTCCCATCCCAAATCCCGCTCTCCTGGACAATCCTGATTTTCCCGGTGTTGAATTGCTGCTCTGAAAGGTTTTGGAGCAGAATTCCCATCCCAAATCCCTCTCCCATGGACAATCCTGACTTTTCCAGTGTTAACTTGGAGCCCTGAAAGGTTTTGGGGCAGAATTCCCATCCCTTCTCCTCTCTCCTCTGTGTCCGTGGGTCTGGAGGAGGCCTTGGAGCTGCTGATTTTCATGGAATTTGCCTTTTCCCATCTTTTTGTTGCTCCATGTTTGTGTCTTCGCCTCATTAACCCTCCACTCAGCACCGAATCCATCCCATCCAGCCTCCATTCCTTGCTGGAATTCTGCTGGGATTGGGGGGATCCTGACCAAAACAGGAGCTCCATCCCTAATTCCGGTGCTTCCCGAGCTCATTCCTTGGGAATTCTTTCCTTCAGGGAAGAGTAACACCCGTCCTATCTCTGAAATTCCTTGGAAAGCTCCATCCTGTGCCCTGTGTTATCCCAGGGGGTTCTCCATGGAAAACAGGGATTTTAAACCCAAACCAATCCAAAACCAATCCCAAATCCAAACCTGCTCCCTTGGCAGCACCTTTGGGATTGGGAACTGCAAAGCTCTGCTAATTCCCTTTTCCAGGAGCTTCATTTTGCTTGGATATTCCCATTTTTCCCTCCGTGGGATGTAAATTTTCCGAGGCCTGAGGTCTCCAAGGTGATTAATTCCTGATTAATTCCTGGAAGGGAATTATCAGCACCAAAACCTGAATTACTCCCCTCAATTTGTCACCTCCGAGCGCAGAATTCCCAACCCCGTTTTCCTGACGCTCCAGGAAAACCCCGCGGCGGTGGCATCGAGAGTTTTGTGGGAATTGTAGAATTCTCCCCACATGCTTTGATTTCTTCTGTTTCTTTCAAATGCATTTAGCTCTGGCTGGAAAAAAATTCCAGAGGCATCGGGAATGGTGCAAAGAGCAGCTGGAAATCCATCGGGAGAGCCCAGAGCGGCCAAGAAGGGGCCCCTTCCCGCCACAAATATCCCGGAGGAGGCTCCAGTGGGACAACTCGAGATTCCCGAGTCCCAGCCTGGAGGAGCATCGAGGGAATCTCCCGCAGGGATGGATGTGGAGGGCGTGGATCGTGGGACTAGAATTCCCGTGGTTCCTGCCGGCACCGGAGCGAGGTCGGAAGAGAAGCCGGCGGCACTTTCCGGAGCGGGGAAGGAAGAGGCTCATCCCGAGGCGGAGTTGGGAATGAAAAAGGAGGATGAGGAGCCCTCTGCTCCCGCCGTGGAACCTCTGGAATCATCCAGCAAGGCTGAGGGGGATCCAGCAGCGATCCCAGCGGCCGGAGAGCCACCGGGAGCTACTCCTGGAGCGACATTTCCGAGCTCGGATGCGGCTCCCTCGGACGCGGCGTCACCCGGTGTCACCCAGCCGAGCGCGGAGCCAGCTGCTCCGGAAAAATCTCCCATTCCTGAGGCTGGGAAAAGCAGCCATGAAACATCCACGGAGAGGAAAGCTGTCCCAAAAAGTCTGGATGCTCCAGGGAAAAAACTGGATGTGGCCGGAGCAGAGAGAGAGGGGAAGGCAGAGGAATCCGTGCTCAAAGCTGCGGGGGAAAATCCCGGGAAGATTCTGGTCAAGGCTGGGGCAGAGCTGGAGAAAGCACCTGGAAAATCATCAGCCAAGGGTGGGGCTGGCGTGGAAAACTCTGGGAATGCTGCTGGCGACAGCCACACGGGAAGTTTGGTGAAAATCCCACAAAATAAAGGGACTGGAGCTGCGAAATCCGACGAAAGCCGCCCGGCAGCTCTGGTAAATCCCGCTGTGTCCCTCAAGGAATCTTGCATGGGGAAAACCCTTCTGAAGGCGGTGGTGTCTGTCCCGGATATCCTGAAGCAGAGAATTCCCATCAGGATCAGCGAGCCTTCCCTGGGGAAAGCAGGGGAGCAGAAAATCCCCCCCAAACCAGAGCCTCGAGGCCAAGCGGGGCCAGAGAAGAAAATCCCATCCAAAGGCACGGCTCAGCCGGGAGCTGGGAGCAGCCAATGGAAAGGGAACGGAAACTCCGGAGCAGATGGACAGGGAGACAATGGGAGGAGCTCATCCCAACAGGAAAAGGATTCCCAGCTGGAATCTAGGGCTAGTTCAAAGCAGTGCCAGCAGGGAGAGAGCGGAACATCCAGCTCCAAGGAAGATCCCGGCGGGAATCAGGTGAGGAGGGCAGGAATGCCGCTGTTCCCTGTGCTTCTCCCGCTCTGGGATACTGGGATCGTGCTCCCTTTCCCTTTTCCATAAATCACTGGGCCACCAGAGGAGCTGTTGGGCAACCAGTTGCCTTTTAGCTGCAACACCAGGGTGTAACTGGTTGGAAAATCCTATGGAAAAGTTGTTCCAGAAGCGAGTGTTGATTGTATCCTAACTGAATTCCTTGGAGCAGCTCGGATGGGAAGGCATGAACTCCGTGTCCTCTGGGGAGCTGGAATTTGCTTCTCCAAGCCCTGCATAGACCTTGGTCACGAAAAAGAGGCTCCTGAGCCTGTTGGTGGCAAATCCCTGGAGCGGCTCCGGAGTGGGAGCGGCCGTGGGGACATCCCAGAGCAGCTCCTTGAGGCTGTGCTTGGTGGGAATTGGGATTTCCTGGGATTTTATGGGAATTTTGGTCTCATTTTGCAGGCTCCTGGTGGGGGCGGTGCTGCAGCTTGGAAAAGCAGCGCCGGCAGCGCTGGAAAACAGAAGGAGGTAAGGATGGGATGGGATTAAAGGGATGGAGTGTATGGAAAAGTGGGTTTTGGATGTTCCAGGCCAGGTTGGATGGGGTTTGTATCCACCTGGGATGGTGGGAGGTGTCACTGCCCATGGATGAGGTGGGATTGGATGGGATTTAAAGTCTTTTCCAACCCACACCATTCCAGGATTCCATGACATTCCTGCTCTTGGGAATCTTTCCCCTCCTCTCGCAGTTGGATCATCAAATTCCTGCCCTTTTTCCATCCAGTGCTGATGGATTCCGTGGGCTCTGGGATTCTGGAATCCCTTTGGGATCCACTTCCCTTTGGATATCTCAGTCACTTATTTCCAGGTTCATGGAGCCGAGAAGCCCCAGCTGGGATCAAGATCCTGTAAATCCATCACCCAAACCTGCCCCAAATCCCAGTTTCCCAGCTCCTGGTGTCCAATCCCTTTTCCCAAGGCAGCTCTTCCAGCTTGGGTGAGGCTGGAGCAATCAGAAATGGCCCCTCCTCCCTCTGGGCGTGGATCCTTGGGATTTTCCATGCTCCGGATTGGGATGAGATGGTTTGTGCACCCTTGGAAAAGGAATTTCTGGGATAAATTTGGAAGCCTGAATCCTTTTATTAATCCCAATCCACAAAAATTTTTCCGGGGTGTTCAGGAAGTCGATGGCAACAGAACTTTTCCAGATGTGGGAGTTAATCCCAGGAGGGAGCTCTGCACCCTTTGGAAAAGGCTTCGGAATGACACAGATCAGAAGCAAAGGCTCTTTTCCAAAATGTGTGATTCCGGTGGAAATGGAGCCAGGCTCTTCCTTTTCCCACCTGGCATTCCACATTCCTCATATTTCTGCAGGGAATGTGGCACAGGCACATGTTATTCCTGGTTTTCTTCAGGATTCTAAGAAGGAAAAGGCACAAATCCCTTGAATTTCAGATGATTTTCCTGCTTCCAGCTTGCCTTGGCCTTCGAGTTCAGCCGGCCAGGAATTTTTTCCCCTCTTCCTGTGTTAAATATCCATGAAAATTTGAGGGTAGGATGGAATATTTTGGGAGAAAAAATAGCAAAAATTTGGAATTATTGATTGAAGGAATCAGAGGCATTGTTTGGGGTGGGGCACCCATTCTTATGGACCCAGAACTTGGAATTGGCAGAAATTTTATCCACTGAATTTCATCCATTAAATTTTATCCATGGAATTTCATCCACTGAATTTCATCCAATGGATTTTATCCATTGAATTTTATTCACTGAATTTTATCCATTGAACTTTATCCATTGAATTTTTATCCATTGAATTTCATCCATTTAATTTTATCCATTAAATTCCATCCACTGAATTTCCTCCATTGAATTCTATCCGCTGAATTTTATCCATTAAATTTCATCCGTTGAACTTTACCCACAGAAATTTATCCATTGAATTTTATCCACTGAATTTTATCCATTGAATTTTATCCTTTGAAGTTTGTCCATTGAATTTTATCCTTTGAAATTTGTCCATTGAATTGCATCCACTGAATTTTATCTGTTAAATTTCATCCATTGAACTTTATCTGTTGAATTTTATCCATTGAACTTTACCCACTGAATTTCATCCATTGAATTCTATCCATTGGACTTTATCCACTGAATTTTATCCACTGAACTTTATCCACTGAATTTTATCCACTGAATTTCATGCACTGCATTTTATCCATTGAATTTCATCTATTGAATTTTATCCATTGAATTTCTTCCATTGAACTTTCCCCACTAAATTTTATCCACTGAATTTTATCCATTGAATTTTATCGACTGAATTTCATGCTCTGAATTTTATCCATTGAATTTCATCCATTAAATTTTTTCCATTGATCTTCATCCATTGAATTTAATCCCCTGAATTTTATCCATTGAATTTCATCCACTGAATTTCATCCCCTATTGATACGCTGCAATTTTTCCAAGGGCTTTGGGTTCCTGGTCTAACCCTGAGTTAAATTAAATCAATTACTCAGCACAATGCTGGGATTTAAGGCCTGAACACTTTTTCCTACCCTCAAATCAAGTTTGGGGATTTTTTTCCTCTTGGATCCAACGTGTGGATGTTCCTCCTGGGGATGACATTCAAACCTTGTTCCATTCCCATTTTTACTCTTCCCAGGAGGAAGAGCTCTTCCCGTTCAACCTGGATGAGTTCGTTACGGTGGACGAGGTGGTGGAGGAAGTCGAGTCTCCGGTGACCCCGCGGCGAAACCCCCCCAGGGGGAAGAGAAAAGAAGGTCCCAAACCCAACCCTTCGGAGCCGGCGGCCAAGAAGAGGAAAGGGAAGAGCTGCGGAGCGAGCGTGGCCGAAGGTGAGCCGTCCTTTGTCACCTTGGATGAGATCGGGGAGGAGGAGGACGCCCCGGTGCCGCTGCCGGGCGTCGACCCCCAGGGCCTGGTGGTGGTGGATGAGGTGGTGGAAGAGGAGGAGCTGTCGGAAGCGGTGAAGGATCCGCAGGCACTGGTGACGCTGGACGAGATCTCGGAGCAGGAGGAGCCGGGCTCCCACAGGGACGGGCCCCGGCCGGAATTCGAGGAGAGGGATCTGAAGGCCGAGCCCTTGGTGACCGTGGATGAGATTGGGGAGGTGGAGGAGCTGCCCCTGAACGAGCCCACAGAGCTGAGCGCCGAGGAGGGAAAAGCCAATCCCGGGGATTGCGCGGCCTCCCAGGTGCCCGACGATCCCAATGCTTTGGTGACCGTGGATGAGATCCAGGAGGACAACGAAGACAATCCCCTGGTGACTCTGGATGAGGTTAACGAGGATGAGGATGATTTCCTGGCTGACTTCAATCACCTCAAAGAGGAACTAAACTTTGTTACAGTCGATGAAGTCGGGGACGAGGAAGAAGAAAACGCTTTCCCAGGGAAAAATCCACCCGAGGATGAAGATGATGAAGATATTGTTGCTGTTGCAGGACCAGAAGAAATGGGAATTCTGGGAGATACCAGTCCAGAGGAGGAATTGGCTGAAATCTCCAAGCCAAAAGGTGAGGAACCTCAAGGCCAGGTTGGACAGGGCTTGGAGCCACCTGGGCTGGTGGAAGGTGTCCCTGTCTGTGTCCTTTAGGTCCCTCCCAACCCAAACCATTCCATGATTCCGTTCCATCATTCCATGATTCCATCCCAACGTGCATTTCTGTCTCCAGCAGCTCAGCTGGGATCAAGAGATGCAGAACCAAAGTCTCAGCAGAAGAAAACGACTTTTCCAGGTGCCCCCAAGACGCAGAGCACTCCCAAAGGTAAATCCAGAGGAACCATCCCAAACACTGCCGGTTTTCCTGGCTGGAAGATTCTTTCCTGCCCATTGGAAAATTCCTCCCATGCCTCACTCAACCACAGTGAACCTCAAAAGTCAGGGCCCAGAATCTGTGGTTTTTCTTGGCTCCTCCAAATCCATGTTTAACCGGTTGGTTGAACTTGAAGCCTCACATGGAAATTTCTTTTTTTTCCCTAAAATTCCCAAATCCAGGTGGAATAACTGATTATTAGCCCAGTGCAGTGTGATGTCTCCTGAGCATTCCCATCCTGTGGCGAGTTTTATTCCCAGCATTCCGTGTCTGGAAAGGAGGGAATTGCTGCCAGAGCTGTGAAATGGGAGTGTAGAGGTGGAGTGAATTCCACGGGGTCAGTTCTTCAGGAACTGCTCCAGCTTCCATAAGGTCAGTCCTTCAGGAATTGCTCCAACTTCCATGGGGTTAATCCTTCAGGAATGCTCCAGCTTCCATGGGGTCAGTTCTTCAGGAACTGCTCCAACGTGGATCACTTTTCCATGGGGTCAGTCCTTCAGGAACTGCTCCAGCTTCCATAGGGTCATTCCTTCAGGAACTGCTCCAACATGAGTCACTTCTCCATGGGGTCATTCCTTCCGGAACTGCTCCAGCTTCCATAGGGTCAGTCCTTCAGGAACTGCTCCAATGTGGATCACTTTTCTGTGAGATCAGTCCTTTAGGAACTGCTCCAGCGTCCGTGGNCAGGAACTGCTCCAGCTTCCATGGGGTCAGTCCTTTGGGAACTGCTCCAACATGGATCACTTTTCTATGGGGTCAGTTCTTCAGGAACTGCTCCAGTGTTGGGTCCCTTTTTCCATGGGGTCATTCCTTTGGGAACTGCTCCAACATGGGTCACTTTTCCATGGGATCAGTCCTTCAGGAACTGCTCCAATTTCCATGGGGTGGATTGCTTTATTCCCAGAAAACAGAGTATTATTGGAAATGGAGATGACCACGGATTGAAACAGGGCAGCTTGGGTCAAAAACCCAATTTTTGGAGCTCTCAAGAACTGTAAATTCCCCCTGAGGAATCACAATTTCCCCAAATTTGGCTAAAGGAATGTGAGGTTGGAATATTCCTTGGAGCTGTGTGTGGTGACTGTGGTGTGTCCTCAGCTCTGGATATCCTGGTCCCAAAGGCCGGATTCTTCTGCCAGATCTGCTCCCTCTTCTACGCCGACGAACCTTCCATGATCAACCACTGCAGAACCCCCCTGCACCGGCAGAACATGGAGGTACCTCCCGGGAAAACGGGAATATCCCCCCAAATCCTTGGATTTGGGGGTGCGGAGAATTCCCCACAAGTTCACGCTTCATGGGGTTTGGGAATACACAGCCCGTGGGAATATGGGATATTTTTATTCCGTGCCCAGATTGTGGGGAATCCTGATTCCTTGAGATTTGGCCGCATTCCCTTCAGGAGCTTCCCGTGTCAATGGCATCCTGGGAGCCAAATTTGGGGTTTTGTGGGACAAATCCCACCTTTGCAGCGGGAGGAGCTGACTGAAGCTGGCCCAGGTTTTCCTGGGCCTGCCCTGGTTTTAGGGGATGATCCTGGAATATCCCTGCAGCTCTTCTCCTTTTACATCCCCAGAAATTCATGGCCAAGCAGCAGGACAACGGCGGGGAAGAGCCGAGCTCCAGGTGATGGGAGCACAGAAGGACCTTCCCAGGAACGACACTTCGGGGCCAGTCAGTTCTGTGTCTTTGGATTTCCTTTGTCCTTTGGGGTCAGGATGGAGCGTCCACGGTGTAAAAAATTGGAGCCGGGAACAGACTAAACCCAAATCCGGTGGGGGTTGGATTTGTGTCTCCTCCGATCATCCGACGTGGGAGAGACTGTTCCAGGTGTCCCCAGGAAATAAATGTCCTTACTGTATAGTTACCCCAGGGCTCATGTTTGGGGTCGTTCCTTGGGGTTTGGTAAGTCTGGATGGTGCTGGAGATCCAGGGGATCGATGTGGATGGATCCAGTGGAGACCTGGGAAGGGTCTGGAGCACCAGGAGCGGCTGAGGGAGCTGGGAAAGGGGCTCAGCCTGGAGAAAAGGAGGCTCAGGAGGGACCTTCTGGCTCTGCCCAACTCCCTGAAATCTTGGAGCCAGCTGGAAGTTGGGATCTGCTCACAGGGAGCAGGGACAGGATGAGTGGGAACGGCCTCAAGCTGGGAAGTTTAGGCGAGATATTGGGAATTTTCCTCCTGGGAAGGGCTGTCCAGCCCTATAGCAGTGGTGGAATCCCCATCCCTGGAGCGATGTACCACCCTGTGGATGTGGCACTTCGGGACATGGTCAGTGGTGGCCTGGGCAGTGCTGGGGGACACTTGGACTCGACGGTCTCAGAGGGTTTTTCCAACCCAAACAATTCCACGATTCCTTGAGTCCCTGCCCTGCACCTGACCTGCCCCCAGCCCCCACAGTTCCATAGTGACATTCCAAACTTGGGGACCCCTCAGGAGCACTCAACCCCTCCTGGGGCTCGTTAGCAGCCGACGGAGCCGCAGCAGGAGTTCCTTTAATTCCTTTGCCTGTGGCCAGGGTGTGGGGCTCCTGCTTCCTTTTTGGGGAGCATATGGCAACCATTTCTCCCCCGGGGTGGGTCGGAAGGGGAATCGTGGATTGACTCCTTGGGAATGCTGAACTTGGTGCCAGGGTCCGGAGAGCAGCCGTGGGTGTGGGAAAGGCCCCGGAGGTCGGGATGGGCAGGGCTGGAGGGTGCCGATCCCGATGGTGTGGGTAGGGATGTGTTCCCTGCTCCGTTGGCCGGCCCTTGGCAGATCTTGGTCAGTAAAGTCTTTCCCACTGGGACATCTCTTGGTTGAAGAAGTCTTACCATTGGGACAGAGTTTTGTATCCGTTGGCATTCCCTTGACGCTGCTCTTGGTGTCTCTTGGTTTCCCCTTGGCACAGGTCTTGGTTGAGGTGGTCTTCCATTTGGAACAGCTCTTGGCTGATGAATTCTTCCATTTGGAACATCTCCTGGTGGATCAAATCTTCCCATTCAGACAGAGTTTTGTATCCATTGACCTTCCCTTGGCACCGTTCTTGGTGTCTCTCGGCTTTTCCTTGGCGCGGGTCTTGGTTGGTCAGGTCTTCCCTGTGGGACATCTCCTCCTTGATCAAGTCTTCCCACTGGGACATCTCTTGGTTGAGTTCTTCCATTTGGGAAGTCTCTTGGTGGATTTAAGTCGTCCCATTGGGACAGAGTTTTGTATCCATTGACTTTCCCTCGGCACCATTCTTGGTGTCTCTTGGCTCTTCCTTGACCCAGCTCTTGGTCGATGAAGTTTTCCATGTGGGACATCTCTTGGTCGATGAAATCTGTGCTTTGGGACATCTCGTGGTTGATAAATTCTTCCATTTGGGACATCTCCTTGTTGATTAAATCTTCCCATTGGGACACACTTTTGTGTCCATTGACTTCCCCCTGGCACAGCTCTGGGTCTCTTTCAACTTCCTGTCGGCACCACTTTTGGGATGTTTCGGCTTTCCCTCAGTCAGTGTGGTCTTCCCAATGGGACATCTCTTGGCTGATGAAGTCTTCCCACTGGGACAGATCTTTGTATCCATTGGCTTCCCCTTGGCACCGCTCTTGGGATCTGTTGGATTCCCTTTGGCATCGCTCTTGGGATCCATTGGATTCCCCTTGGCACCGCTCTTGGGATCCGTTGACCTCCCCTTGGCACAACTCTTGGGATCCATTGGCTTCCCCTTGGTACTGCTCTTGGCTGGTGAATCCTCCCTGTCGGGACAGATCCTCATCTCCGTTGCCTTGCCCTTGGCACAGTTCCCGGTGTCTCCTGGCTTTCTCCTGGCACAGCTCTTGGTCGATGAATTCCTCCATGTGGGACATCTCTTGGCTGATCAAGTCCAACCATCGGGACAGATCTTTGTATCCATGGACGTGTCCCCGCCTCAGCCCTCGGGATCTCTTTCCATGCCCTTGGGATACCTGCGGATCTCGGCCGGGACCGCAGGCTTCCCGCTCCTCCTGCTCCATGGCCAACGTCCCTGTCCCTCCTGGGATCAGAGGCTCCGCAGCCCCTGGACCCGCCGGGAGCTGGGATTCACCTTCTCCAGGGGCATCTCCAGAGGGATCCCGGGAGCTGCTGCTCCTGCAGGAGGGGCTCTCCTGGGAACGGCCCCGAACCCTTTGGGGTCACTCTGGGATCCGGGCACAGCGCAGCTCCCGCGTCACAAAGGGACACCCCAACCATGGACCTCTTGGAACCATCTGGAACCTTCTGGAACCTTCTGGAGCTGCAGCCCCAGGGAGTGTGCAGGAGGGGTTGTCCCCCACAGGTGACAGGGAGTGAGGGCACAGGTGACACTGGAAGAGTGGGGCCATCCAGAGGCACCTGGACACCCCGGAAGAGTGGGACCGTGAGGACCCGAGGAGGTTCAGCCAGGCCAGGAGCAATCCCTGGCTGGGAAAGGGACTCGTTGGGAGCATCCCTGTGGGAAGGACCCCGGGGACACAGGGACACGGCCCCGGAGAGCACTGTCCCGGCAGCGGTCAGCGGGTTTGACCCCACTGCCGACCCCGCTGCGCTTGTGGGGTGTTGAGGGGCCACGTCTTCCCGGTGGGATTCCAGCCGGGAAAGGCCACGGCGCCTTTAAGGCACCTCCAAGCGGGATCTGGCAGCCCCGCGCTGTTGGATCGCTGCCCCGCAGCCATGCGCTGCTCCAGGAAATTCCTGACATCCCGGGAAGTGCTGAGCCAGCCCGAATCGGGGACTGTGGGCGTGCCTTGGCCCCCGGGAAACCGGGAATGGGGCCAGGAGCGGGGCCGGGATCTCTGCAAACCTCGAAAGTGCCGTCCCGCGGCGCTGAGGCACGGCCGCCCCTCCTGGGCCCGCTCCAGAGCCTCCAACAAAAGCCTTCCCAGCATCCCGCCCTTGGAATCGGGCTGGGAATGCTCCGTCCTCCGGGCCAGGCGGGCCCCGCGCCAGCCACGCTGTCCCCGCTGTCCCCCGCTGTCCCCTGCTGCCAGCCCGGGATGGCGAAGGAGCATCCCCGGGTGATGCGGCTCCAAAGGATCCCGGAGCACCCCCGGGTGCCGCAGAGCCGGGGGAGCCGCTCCCGCTCCTTCCTCAGCCCGGCGGGGCTCGGGGACACCCCCAGAGGGAGCGGGGATGGGGACAAGGGACAGGGATGGCACCGGTGCCAGCTCCGCTCCGCGCGGGCACGCGCCTGCCCAAAATCCCAATAAAAGCGGGGAAAAGGTCAAGCCGGGGAAGTTCTTTTGGGGCGGAAAACGAGCGCGTGGGAGAAC
>VWZW01001682.1:509-101569 GCA_013397115.1 Edolisoma coerulescens
GGGACGGGCGGGGCGGGGCCGCCGCTGCCCCGGCGCTGCTCCAGCGCTGCTCACGGAGCGCCCGGCTCGCCCCGCAGCGGAGCCGCCTCCGCCTTTGTCCGTCAGGAAAAGGGATTCAGGCAAAGCGGGCAGCTGCCACCCCGCTCCGTCTGTCTGCCAAGCCTGTGCCCCAAGTTTGTTTCTGATTTCTTAACTAGTTTCTTCCTGGTTCCTCTTCAACACGAGCGAGACAATAGCATCGCACAATCCAGTCTGACAAGTAAGGCTTGTGAACAAGTGAGCGCTTCCACTAAATTAAAAACCCAGTGTGCTCGAAAGTCGACCTTCTGTTCGCTCAGGCCTCCTCACCTCTGTAGATGAGGTGACTTTATGGTGTAGGTATGTGGGTTTTAAATTGTCTGTGATAGAGGCGAGCAAGTGTTAAACTCGTTCGAATGCTGAGCTGCCCAAAGCGGTGATTTTAGTCTCTCTTTGGCTGGGGAGCAGGACCGGCGTCGTTGAACGCAGGGAGCAGCAGGAGCAGGGCTCCTCCAGCAGCCGGGACACGCCACGAGCCAGAGGGGACCGTGGCACCAGAGGGGACTGTGGCACCAGAGGGAACCGTGGCACCAGAGGGAACCAGAGGGAACTGCCCTGCTTACTCTCCTACTTATGTAATTTCTTGAGGGTATACTTGCATCTGTCAGGTAGAGAAAGCAAAAGCAGTCTCAGACTCTGTCAGTGTTTTGGTTTAAGGCAAATATCCTTTGCCTTGTTATGCTTTCTGCTAATGCGTGAGAATTTGATTTGTCATGTACCTGATGAGTCTGGATTGTGAATGTGTGCACACACACAGTGTCTGCTTCTGCATGTTTTCATTTTTTTTTTTTAATTCTTAAAAAGATATTTGGCTTTCTGTCTAAGGAAAGGTAAAATTTAATACAATGAAATTTGAAGAATAAATACTCACATTAGGGATTATCCTTTTTCACTACTGTTCCTATATTTTGAAATCCTCTTTGTAAAGCACACCTGCAGATTTCACGTGGTTATTTCCACCTCCCAGATTTTACTTTTATACCAGCAATGATGTCGTGATCCTGTTGTGGTATCTTTAGAAATGGAAAGGAATGATTAACCAGGGAAATGGATTTGTTAAGACAGGTGGTGTGATGTGAACGTTGCCTTTTTTGCCAGACTATGTAGCACACAGACCAGGCCAGTACATCAGCTGCAGGTGACCATGTGGTGAAATTGATGTCACAGTCTTCTGATGTGATTTTGGTCTTAACTGCATGCAAAAATTTGCTTGTACTGATTTGTTTAGCGTGGTGGTACTAGAAAATCAGGGAGAGATGCTCTAAAGACTGGGAAAAGATAAACATTTCCAGGGGAAAATGGCATCTCAGAATGCTGAAGAGTGGTTTAAATGCCAGACATTATCATATCCAAGTAAACCTGGTCTCCTTCAAAAGGTTTTACATTGAATGTGTTCTCTGGAGCCTGTTAGGGCATGCAGTGTGTTTCTGTTATCTGTAAAAGCTGTCTTAATTGTTTGGCGTGCATTAGACTGTCTGTTTTTTGTGATAGCTTGGTTATGAATGCACTCAAAAGAGGGAAAAAAGCTTTAGCTCACTGATGCTGTGGAGCTGCTTGTAGATCGCTGGAACATTCTTATCAGCCACCTGGTGGGAGAGGTATGGGCTGTTTGACTGAGGAAACTCCTACGTGAAAAGTGGGAAAGGAAGCAGGGAAGACTTGCGTTCCAACAAGGTGCTACTGTTTGTCATTTATCTTTATTTTTGTGTCTCAGGTGACTACAACACAAAATATGTAATGGGGTCCTCTGGCCTCACTGATGTGACATCCCTGAAAATATGTGCAGCTGGGATATCCCAGTGCTGTTGCCTGCTGGGTGTGCATGGGTAGCATCTACACTGATGACTGAGTGAGCAGAAGTGTTTCTTCTTGATTCATGTTTGCTTTTCTGTGTGTTTGGAGCTTTGTGTCTGCCTTTGGAGCCTTTTAATGGGCACTTGAAGGTGCCATTTCCGTGCCAGGAGCAGATTCCCCCTGATGAAGCAAGGCCGAGATTGCACAGCAGCTGGAGCTCTCCTGCAGTGTGGGCACGGCGTGATCAGCTCTGTTCTTGTGCTGTGCACACTGAGGACTGGCAGCTGGCAAAGATGTCTTGTGGATGAGCTGCTCTGGAGTCAACAGATTTCAGCAAATCAAACCTTGTTTTTTCCCCTCTTTGCAGTAGTAGTGGCAAGCAATTTCCTAAAGGCCTGCAGTTGCCTTGTCAGTGGAAACTGTATAAAACTGTGTATGAAAAGATTAACATGAATTTTGAGAATGTCCCTTACTGCATTGGAAAGGGCAATGCAAATAAGGTGACAAATTGAACAAGGCTCTAGCTGTTGCTCGAGGCATCTCTGATACTCGATATACCCTTTGAGCTGTTAAACATTCTTTAACTGCTTCAGACTTAACAGCCAAGGTAAAAATAGCACAGGGGGTGCTTGGCAGAAGTGGATGGAGAGGTGGATGAAGCCAATTCTGTAATCTATTTGGTGAACAAAATGGTGATGTCATAACTGCAACATTGTTCTGAAGAGCTTTTATGGTTCTGTTGGAATATTAATATCAATTTTTTTCTTCTGAAAATTTATTACTTTAATGAAATATGTTTGTGCAATCGAAACACCTTTGAATGGGTGCAGACAGTGTAGGTATTTAAAAAGCACGTGGTTGTTGAAGCTGGGATGGACTCACACTGGAAAAGTTCATGCAGGACTATATCCCGTGCGAGGGACCCCAGGCTGGAGGAGGGGAAAGACTCTTCTCCCTGAGCAGCAGCAGGAACAACCTGTGATGGACTGACCATAAGCCCCATTCCCTGTCTCCCTGTGCTGCTGGGGAGAGGAGAAGGTGCTCAGGAAGGAGGGAGGAGTGGGAGGAAGGTAGTTTTAGGATTTATTTTACTTCTCATTATCCTGCTCTGATTTTTGTAAGCAATTAATTCAGTTAATAGCTCCAATTCGAGCCTGTTTTGCCTCTGATGGTATTTGGTGAGTGATCTCTCTCCTGGACCTTATCTCAACCCCTGAACCTTTTATTATATTTTCTCTCCCCTGTCTGATTGTGAAGGGGAGTGATGAAGTGGCTTTGGTGGGTGCCTGGTGTCCAACCCACCACACAGAGTTAATTGGAAAAGTGTTGTGTGATATCTGGTTGGGGAACACATACCTCTCCCAGGCTTAGCTTTTATGTGAAAATCACTTTTGCTTCTGTCATTATCACATGATAGAGGACCCTAAAGATTCTGATTTTAAAATACAGTTGACACTCTTTAATATCGTATTTACGGCATTTTCCATTTTTTTCTCATTTAATGCAATCCACTGCATTATACCTCATAATCTAGAACATAACGTACATGGACTGTGCTAACAGAGGCAGAACTAGCCCCCAGTAAGATATTGAATATAAACTTGAATATTTTTGTTCATTTTCATCAGACTGCATGACAAAACCATGGTTTCAGTTCTTTACAGTCATATTTTCATGGCTTTAAATATTCTTTCTTTTGTGCCTGACTTAAATGGGTTTTAAATTCAGAAGGAACAAATTCAGAAGAATTCCCAGTAACTTCTTTATGTTGAAAATTAATTGTAATTGAATTATCATGTGTTTCATGCTTAAGGAAGCAGAAGAGCCTACCTGTAAAGAATTCTGAAGTGCTAATTTTATTCGTCAATAACTATGGTAAGAATTAAAGTTCTCCAGCAATTCAGTCAGTGTGAAGCTGAGCTTTAGTGGTAGAGAAAAAGAATGCAAGTCAGACTAAGTAATGACATGATAAAATTTCTTGTTGAGTTCTTCTATAAAGTAATACATTGAATTCTAATTACTGCATAAAAAAAAAAGATATAGCGGTATCGAGGAAAGTTGTAACAGTTGATTTCTTTTAGAAGCAAAGTCAGTAACAGATAGGAAGTATCTGAAAAAAAATAATGAGAGAGTTGAAATACATAAACATGTAAATGGATTAAGCAGCAGAAAGTTTTTTATTCTCTTTGGTAACAGAAGCATTTGATGACAGTGAAAACTAGTGGGTGATAACAGGTATATTTATGGTGTCTTGACAGAAAAGCACTTCCATGTGGAAGGAGGTCATTCTTCCCACAACAAAAACCCACCAAAACCCACAAAACCAGCATAGTAAGACTGTTTTTCTTGAAAAAGGCTTTGGAATTTTAGATTTTGTGCCTTCATACTAGAGTTCTCACACTCTAGGCTAGTGTCCAAATTAAATTTCTTTTTGGAGGAAGTGGAGGTCAGTGTAAGGAATGACATCTTTTCATTACGCTTTGGATTCCTTCAGTCTTCTTGCCCTTGGACAAAAAAACCCCCAGTCTGTGAGAATCAAAAGGAGTTGGATGTTTTTGACTAAGAAAAGTATTTAAATTTGAGCTTTAAAACCAGTCAGGGATATAAGCAATCACCTCTGAGTCTCCAAGCAGTAGGAATTAAGCTGAGATGTTTGACTAAGTAGCTTATTCTCATATTCATCTCAACTGGTATCTCTTGTGCTTTCTTTTGAAGTGTTTGACAGCAGGTACTGGAAAGAGCTACAGCAAAGCATTTGATACCTGGAACTCCTTTCAGAGGCTTTCCAGTCATCGTTGCTGCCTCCTGCTTACCCTGCTGCTGTGGCTCTGCAGCCTTTCTGTGGATATTAGAAGCAGTCACTGGGCTGCAAGATTTGCTTCTCTCACCCTGTTTGTGCTACAGCTTCATGTACAGAAGTACATGTACATCATTAACAGAAGTTTTCACAGTCTGTCTCGGCAGTGTTTGTCTGACTCATTTCTAAGGCAAGATTATCCTGTTCTGCACTGTCCCACTGTGTGACATGGTCTTGCAGGGAGCCAGCAAGCACCGGTTCATTGTGAGGACCAAGTCAGGCACCAGCACGAAAACATAAGGATTTTAACGAGCAGGTCTCATGGCTGGTTTCCTTATGAAGGATATACCCCAATCCAACTCACTGCAGCCCAGTTGCTTTGGCAGTATTTATCTCCTCAAGCCCTCTAAGTGATGTTGGATTTCATTTGTGGAAGGCTTTAGGTGGGTGTGACTCCTGGAGAAGGTGCCTCTGAGCATTTCCCACCTGCACCATGACCCTGCAGGCCGGGGTGTGCTGCTGACCCAGCACAGCACACACGTTCCCTGACGTGTAGAGGGGACAAGGGCTCGGTGTCCAGCTGCTCAGGTGGCTGCCAGAGGAAAGGACAAGGATGCCAGCCTTGAGGCAACTGCTTTTGTCTGTTGTGCAGAAAACCTGCAGGTGTGGGGCAGCAAGGTAAGCAGGAGACAGTGATGAAGTTCTGTATTTTTTTTGGCTATTTCTTTCTCTCGAAGACCCATTCTACACCCTTTAAACCTTTCATAATTTTAAGTCATTAAGGAGAGAGAAAGGGTAAAGATTGTTTCTCTGGGCTGCTACTTTCACCCTGTAACATAATCCTTTATGTTACAAGACTTTCTTCCAGGCTGTAAGCTGGGTACACGAATCACTGTGGCCTTAATCAAAGAAATGACAACTGAAATGGTGTGAGAGAAGCTTCCAAAGAATTGAACTCACGGTAGATTACAATGCTTTATTAGGCTAATAGACTTTAGAAAGTGCTTCTTTCCAGATTCCCCTCTTGAAGCTGTTCAAAACATGCTGCTGAGAGCAAGATGGAAAAAAAAAATCAATGGTTTTGGCTATCACTTGCTTTTCTGCTGCAATGTGACTGATCCCATCAGAGTTCACTTGTTTAATGCTGAGAGGCAGAATCCAGGTTCTGGAACCATGAGCTGTATTTTGTCAGGTTGCTTTCTTTTGTCAATTACAGCTGTTTTGAAGACACAGAAACTTCACTAATAGCCCAAAGTTCCTTCTGTTTCTTTGGGTTAGTAGCTTTCCATGCATGGAAAACTGACACTGTTGCCTTCAGATTTCAGCTCTGTTTCATTGCTTGACAGCATCATGTGTTGATTTTGAATTTTTTTTTTTCCTGTCAGGGCCTATTTTCTAAATCTCTTTTTCAGATGACACCTGACTACACGAATAAACTTTTTTTAAAATGAAAATTTAATAGTAGCTTATGTTATCTGTGCTTTTTCATGAAAATGGCATAATTGGACAGTAAGTTACCTAATTGGCATAGAAACCACAGATTCCTGATAAACTACCGAAAGCACATGTCCTTTGGGAACACAAATGTAGAGAAAATTTCTGAGTGTTTTCTTACCAACAATATAAAATGTGGGGGTCTCTTCAAATGGGTAAATTGCTTATATGGTTCTGTATCTTCCTTGAACCTTTGCTTCAGCAGTTTCTGGTCCACTGACAAATGCTGCAGTGATAACATATCCAGTGTGTGAATATATCCAGGGTTTGGGTACTCAGAAAGTAATGTGTCTGCAAAGTGGATAAGCACAGAGGAGTAATTTATTATTAAACTTATATAAAAGAAAAACTGGAAGACAACTTGTTTCTTTTAGTCTCTGAAGCCATTATTTGAATCTCTTAATGTTAATATCTCTGTCTTTTTCTAGTCATTCTTTCTTTTGGATGGACTTGAGGCAACTCAACATTTTTGCAGACAGAAACAAGGACAGTGTGTAGACTTGAAGATGTGAGTGCATTTCAAGATCTGAGTTTTTGATCACTGCATTCTTCACTCCCTTTCCATTAACTGCTTAATTAGGTTTACATTGCAATTTTCATTATTGCTATCATTTAAATACCTATAGTCAGCTCAAGCAATGCATAAAATAAAGACAGAATATTTAACTACACTGCATATTTCATTTTAAGCATGAAACTGAATAAACTTGATACTTCTGGCAAAACCAGTTTCCTTAATAAGAATAATCAATTACGTTTTCCTTTCTGCCACATGGCCAGACATGCAGAGTGATTCTTTCCACCTGGGTTCCTCATGTCATTTGAAAAGCCAGAATTAAAAGGGACAGAATAGGGATTGCAGCCCTCTCCATTTCATTACATAAACTTTCCCTCTGTGCCGCTGGTACACTGAAAACAAAACTGCTTCAGAATAGACTCAATAGATCTTAGCTGTGAGAACGAAAGAACTTTAATTCTATAGTGTGATTTTTGTCCTAGAGAATTAGTACTAATGTTGTTCTGGGGATCCATAACCACCTCTGTACATCTATGTAAAATGCACCAATGTCTTTCTGTGAGTTTGGTTGTTGTTTTTCCCCTCCCTCTTGCTGCCCTCCCTGAAACTGCCATCCCCTGGCTGTGAAGTGTGGATCTCCTTTGCGATATGTGATCTGTAGTAAGAGACACCCTGAAAATTATGCACTTACCCTCATCTCAGCAATTAATTCCTTCAGTATTTTATGGCATCTATACAGCCACTGGTAAATTCAAAATAGTTGGGATAAGCAGAAATTAGAGGATGTATATAAATAGGCAATTAATTATAGAAACAAGGGGGAAAAGTGTTTTCTCTGCAAGTGGATTTTTATGTATGTGCTGCAGCTACTTGTCTCCTCGCTGGTGAGAAAACTCAGGTCATCTCCAGAAGTCTGAAGACCCTGCGTAGCAGGGAAATGTCTTTTTGGCTCTTTCTGTAACACTGGGTTGTGGCTTCTACCAGCTGGAACAAGGCAGAAGAATCTCTCTCTAGGCTCAAGAGGTTACTACAAATGTTCTATAAAAATAATTTTCACAACCTGTATTCTGAAGCCAGTTTAATTTTACTAATTCTTAGTTCTTCATGCATGGTCTTTACAGAGCCTCTTAAGCTTGATCAGTCCTTTATCAGAATTTATTGTATTTGAAATCATCAGGGTCTTTGAGGTCCTAGGCCTGCTGTGACTCTCTAAAATTCCTACAGATCGTTGCTAATCTTTTTCGCAGGAGCTTTTCCATTCTTTGCATATTGATGTACTGTGCTCATCTCTCATATAACTAGTGCAGCATTTTGTTGTAAAATGTTGTTGTAAATCACTTTTATGTTTTAAAATGTCTTTGCAAGGTGGTGGAATGACTTAGCAGAAAATATTGCAGTTGCTGACAGCAGATTCTTTCCCTTAAGAGATAATGCTTGCAAAAAAAACCAAAAAAAAACCAGTGTAAGCAGAAAAAAATCTGGAAGTCTCATTGTCCACTTTTGTTCCATGACCTTGGATGTAATTAGAAGACTTCCTAGCTTTGTTGCTCAAGCAATGTGTAGATAGTCCTATACAAAAACTTGACCGATTTTGTGAAAGAGGAAAAATTATCCAGTCTAGGAGCTTGAAATGAAATGTAACTAAATTGATTTTCTTTTCCTAAGAAATATTTATTAAAAATTGACCTCTCTGAGATCTGAACAAATGCAGATTATTACTTTTTTATGTTAGTTTCATCAACTAAGGAAAAAAGAAAATCAAGTTTTTGGTTGTTTTTTTTAACCTGAAAACCTTTATCCAATTAAAAAGGTATGAGTATTGCCTTTATTCTACAAGGTTATTTGATTAATTATATTATCTATTTCACTAGTGAGTATAGTCCTTGGACGTATTTGAATGAAAATAGGACTTTTTAATCTGACTTTATTAATTGTATCATGGGAAATCCTATTCCAATTATTTCTCTTTTGTTGATGATCCTATTTTAAATGTCTGATGTCTGTGATAGCAGTTATGTGAATTCTGATTTTTGTAACACATATCCTGTTTTACATATGTTTATTTTATCATTGTTAACCAAATTAGACCCAAGTGCCATCAGGCATGATGTGTTTTGTAACATTCTGACTTAGTTCATGTCTTTCTTGCCATGTTTGTCTTTTCTCTTGGTTGCACAGAAGTGAAGAAGACAATGTGGCAGTGCCGTTTATTTATTTATTTATTTTTATCTTGAGTCTACTCATTCTTTGTTTATGGACTTCTGGAGGCATCATGGGAACTCTTACGCCAGTTGTGAGGGAGGAATGTCCGAGGGTCAATGAATTCATTGATGTACTTAGGCTGAAGCTGTAGGAAGAAGAGCTGCCCCAGACCAGCACAGACTGTTCAGGTGGCTGTGGGCAGCATGAGGCTGCAGTGGCACTCGGACTGCTCCAGGAGCACAGTGCAGCTACTCTTCATCACCTTGAAGCTTCACATAAAAAAAGGCTCTGCAACTTCCCAGACTCCTGACCATGGCAGACCTGAGGTTACTTTTGGGAGAATGGCTGCTGGTGCTTTCTGACAAATCCAGTTCCTTCCTGGTGAATTTTTTTAAGAAAAGGAAGAGTACACATACTTAAATCTGAGTGCCAATCATCTTAGGGCAGTAGCAGCAGATGACATTCCCTCTCCTCACCATTTTATCCTCAAACCGGTAATAGTTTTTGACAAGCATTGCTGTGATTAAGTAAGGAGACAGATTGCCTTGTTAAAGGTACTTCACAGTGCAGGAAAAAAATACTTTGAGGACTGCTTAGATTAATAATTCATAGTTAGCTGATGTAGCAGGACAAACAAAGTACACTCAAAGTTCCAGTTACCTGGAGATCATGAATGTCACTGCATCCTTAACATAATGGACAAGATGCTGCTTCAGGACTTCCAGGGACAATGTATTCATTGTTCTCCACTTTGTCCAATGTAGCAATTAATGTGATTAAGCTAGCGCCAAATCTGTTTTAAATACTATTGCACTGGGTCGTTAACTTTAACACTGTCATCATGTTCTCCCTGGTGCCTTTGCCTTATTTAGGGAAGGTACTAATGCTTAGCATTCACTTGAATCAAGAACATATTAATGCTTCTCTAGTTCTCAAGATATTACTCGTTGTTCATGTATTAGGAATTACATTGGACTAATAGGGGAAAAAAATTCAGCCCCATATCCCTTAGCCACTTGAAACTCCCACTGGCATAATAGCAAGGATTTTTATACCCATAGTTTGCAAAGCTATTGGTGTTTAGCCAGTTGTATGTGTTTTTATCTCGATGGATGCTCTGTTAGGAAACCTTCAACGCTGCCTAGAATAAAAGAAAACTGGAGCTGTTCATAGGTCCTATAAAGGACGTGGTGCAGTGTAGTTCAGAGGAATTAACAGGTAATTCTCAAGCAGTTCCTTTTATTGAAAAGATCCATCAAGTCATGCTGGATTTTCTAGTGAGCACTATTGGGATTGGCTGGACACTGCTACAAGGGGTGCCTGAAGATGTGGGTAGTAGGTCTAGACAGCAGTGAAATGGTTTTTAGAAATAACTTAGATAGTGGCACAAACTGCATATGAAATTTGAGTTGAGTTTGGAAAATTGACTTGTGTTTAAAAGAGTCCCAATGATCAGAATGAAGAGAAATTCATCCTGCAGAGACTTGGGAAAAGGTTCTGGTGTTGGTTAGACAGCCATGAACCCACAGAAACACTTATTCAGGTAGCAGCTGGTGCAGGTGGCTTCTAGTCTTTGTCCAAAATCCCTCAAATACTTGAAACAATGAAGTTATTTAATATCACATATAACAGTATCTCTGTGCTAGAAATTTATTGTAACAAAAGAAGAAAAAAGAATGCATTGATTTGTTTATTACCGATATCAGTCTGTCACTGCTCTCATTGTTCACGTGTGAGAACAAGGGTGAGAAAAATGTCTAAAATAAATTCTTATTTTATAATTTGCATGTATTTAATTTTAGGAGAATGAGTCCTTGGCCTTGAGCTTAAAGTGAAGAGGAAATGCACTCATGTTGGTCTATGTCTGAAAAAATTCCTAGGGAAGCACTGAGTAAGGACAGTTATCTCCTAGTGGTTTTCAGACATGCCCTTCAAATGTTCATGTTGCTTTACTTGGGAGAGTTTTAAAAGTAGTCAGATATTAAATTGCAAACGTGTTGGGTTCACCCACCATGATATGTGAAAGTCTGTAAGGAACCAGTGTGGAAACTGATCTGTGAACTCAGTTCCACTAAGATCAGAATACCTTCACAACTTATGCACTGTTCCATGTGCAGAAAAGCATGCAGTTATCCAAGGACTTGTATACCTAGGAACAATCACTGAATTAAGGTAACTTTACTGAATAAAGTTGACCTCCATAAGTGAGATTTGAACCACATTAAATACAAGAGGGGCTCTCATCAAAGTGTAAATGTGAAAACATTTGTTTTTACTTTTGTAACTATTTTAAAGATGTGTTACCTTCTCTGAAGTACATGAAGCACTCAGAGATCTCTTTCTGGAACAGGCAATGCTGTATTTTTATGTACCAATCTATATGGAAAGCTACATATCCATAATTATACTTGCTTTCAACCTCTTCCTTGATTATTTTTTTCTTCTGAGTTCTTGTAGTTTTCAAAACAACTCTCTATGCTTTGCAGCTCGACCTGAAAAGTCAGAATTAAAAGTATAGAAACCCTCTCCCACAGAGATGGCGAAGAATGTAGTGGATTGCATCTCCCTCATGTACAGTAGGAGCCATGTTGTGTTAATTAACTCTTCTCATAGCTGCATCATTTCCTAAAAAAAATTTTGGAGAACTGGTTGTGGCTGTGGATAGAAGTTAACTTCTTCACTTTCAGCCCTGGTACATACAATAAACTGAATTACCTCTAATAGCCCTTCTGTTCCAAAATTGTTAATTTTTTTGTCTCGGCAGCCTTTGAAAGCATATGTCTGCAGCACTTTGTATCTTGAAATAAACTCAGGGAACTTTCACACTACTGTAGAATCATCTGACTTGATAAGTACCAAGGAAGATGGAGTTTTTCTTGTGCCCTAGCCAGATGGGTTCCAGAGACTCCATACTGCACACTCTGATCCGTAGTCTTGGCAATAGTTAGTTTCTAATGTACATTTGAGCTTCAGTGTTTAACTTGTGATGACCTTCATTTCATTAGTTAATCATTTTAAAATGTGTAATCCACTAACTGCTGTTTTTTTTATTCAGTAGCCATTTACTTCTAGAAATCGCTTCCCAATAGATTCTTTTCAGAGTTTCATGTTTTTAGAGAGAGGGTGGATAGGAGGACAATTTCTTATTTCTTGGAAATTTTCGAACTTTTTTACAAAATTGGAATTGAGAATGTATAATGCTTAAGAAAATTTCCTTTTAATGACCTAGTCCACTTTCTTGTGAGAAAGTTGGACCTCCTGTGTGCAAAATCCTACACAAAATATATTTTTGGGCAGAGTAGGTAGGCACTTTATCCTTTGCATCTTCTTCAAATACTGATTATTTTTTCATTTTTAAAATGATAAAACACAGTGAATGTTCTTTGTACGTTCCATTTTCCAGGTGCTTGGGAAAATATATGCCTGTTTATCAGATGCTCTAGGTGTGTATTGCTCCTGCACAGTTCCCCAGAGGATTTGCTTTTTCCATGGGAACTAACTCAACCTTAAACTCTTATTGTGGCATGTGCCTGTCAGGAGTAGCTTAGGGGGCAGGTGGGAGGTGAGAAGATACTTCTCTAAATAAGGGACCCTGTGAAATCCTCACCTGAGAGAAAAGAGACTTGTGTGAAGGTAGCATGGGATTGCTTATGGATGAAAAGAGGGGAATCATTTCATAATGTATCCCTCCAAGATAAAATGGTAGCAGCCTGTTTTGACTGCATTCCAAAGGACTTGTGGCATATTAAATCAGTTCAGGGAAATAAGAGGGAACCCAAGAGCTTTACATGTTATTTCATGTAGGCTCATTTAAAAAAATTCCAAATTTTGTGTATGTATTTTTTCCATATATGATGAGCTCATTCGTTCCTCAGAGAACACAGAGCTATCTGAGGATGAGAAATGTTAGGCCCCAGACTAGTGAAAAATAACTCCCAGCATGAATTTTTCAAACCTTTCAGATGAAAATCATACAAACTTAAAAATAAAAAAGTGCATTTCAAGGTTAAGAGATTATTGCAATGAGATGAGTATACAAAAATATGCATAAATTATGCCTACTAGAGGAAGCCTTTAAACCTATTATTGTTACTAGTGCTGCATTCAGTATTTGTAATATAGAATGTAAGGAATTCTGCCTGATGCCTGTATTTGAATTAAGATGGAGTAGTTTATAAGCAGAATAACATGCTCAGTGTTTCATATTAACAACAAATAAAATAAAATGTCTTCCATAAAGAGGGATGAAAGAGATATAACGTCTAAATTCTGTACATTGGCCCTTCTTTGGGAAGACCATCTCTCCTTAGGGAATTTGCTTAGTTCACAGCAATTGCCAGCACTTTGAACTGCATTTTGACTTTGGTACAAAATATATTGGACTATTTGGAGCTTAGTGACCATGTCATGTAAAACCTATACTCAGTAAATGACATGCAAGAACAGTATAAATATCAGTGTGTATGTATGGATAGCTAACACATAATTACCAGTAAGCTGTCATCATGAATACAAAATTATGGTGATTATGAGAACAGAAAATAACTACCTTTCTGCCTCTCTTTTTAATAGTAGTACATATTCTCATGTGAAAACCACAAGTTCTTTTCCAGGTCACTTTTGCTTGTGCTGTTCCTTTTTGTGAAAATCTTGAGAAAAAGCATTCTGAAAAATGGAGCTTTTTCAAGCCCTCATGGACAATCCATGTTTGACATTTTCCAGCAAGTTAATCTCCTTTGCAAAGCAAATTCATTATTGATCAGATAGTTTTAGGCATAAAACACCATAAAGCCACTGCAGAATCTACAATAGATTTCCAGCAAATTAGCAAGAGTGGGGTAGCATGAAACAAATCGAGTACACCTTGTGATAGTTTGATGCTTTTCCAAAGAAGAAATAGATTTTTTTCATGCAGTAATGGAAAAGTCTCCCTTAGCATGGCTTGTCTAGCATGTGTTTCCAGAGGGTATCATTACAGATAATGGACTTTGGTTTGCCCCTCCTTGGGATTTGTGAATTTTGAAAAGCAACAAAATTTGATTGCCACGTTGTCAGTGCATCCTTGCAAAGTCCATGATAGAAGCAATATCAAAACTGTCAAAAGACCCAAGCAAACAAAACCCACAAGTGTTAAAAGGTAAAGTAGGTGGTTGTGTAAGTGATACTGAACTTCAAGATTAGGTCTGCAGAAGACCCTGCTGCTTGTGGGCTATAATGCAGAATAACAATTACAGAAAAATGGCAGAATGGTCAGTAAGGCAAAATCATCAGCCCTCGGTATTATTTGAACAGGCCTGTTGTAATGATGCTCTTTCATGGGAGCACTTAGATGTAATGTGAGGCACTCATGGATGTTGGATATACATTACAAACATGAATATCCTCTTTCTTATCTTCTCTGAAATGACCTTTCACACTACCCTACTCTCATGTCTTTTTGCTTGCAAAAGGATTTGCAGCTTGCACATCTCTGTTTCAGACTGTGGTTAATGCATATGCATTCTCTGCTTTGGCAGGTGCAGGTGCAGCTCCTACTCTCAAGGGCAGAGATCCAGTGATGTGCTAAATGTGCAGGTCGGCTGTGGCATCACTTACCCAACTGAGGCCTGGCAGATTCTGTACAACAGGTTTTCATTGCAGGGATCATCTCCACATTACTGATTGAAAATTTGTGTGTGGTACATGCTGTAATAGTTCCATTATAACATGAACTGCAGAAGGAACTCCAGTCAGTTTCAGGTTTTTGGCACAGAAGAGCTGCAAAGCTGTATGTGGTTCTCACCACGGAACTAGGCTGTGGAACCCTTCTACCGTGTTGTAGATTCTATGCAAATTCAAAAAGTGGCTATGCAAATTTGTGAAAGTAAAATTCTTGAAGGATGGGGAAGCACAAATATATCAACTCTGGGTCAAGAAGTCTGAGCTGCAAGCTGGTGGAGGTTGTGAGAATATACTTTAGTGTTACCATTCCAAGCTATTATTCTTTTTTTTTTCCCTTTACATTCACTCTTGGTTTCTGTTGGAGCTGGAGTACGAATTGGCTGGCTGGCTTAATGCAGAGATACTTATAATAAGTTCTTAAAATCTTTAAGGACTTTTTCACTAGAAAAATTAAAATTATTTAGCAACAAAGTCTTAAGGGTGCTTCAGCCCTTCTCAGATAGGGAGGAGTTGGTGATAGCCTCCAAACTGAGGTTAAATATGTTTGTATCTTCTTGAACCTTAATCTCTTTGTTGCTGTTTCCCTGATGGCTGTGCCTTCTAGGGATCTACCAGCAAACTTAGGCTACCTGATTAAAACTGATATTCCCCTATATTTAAGGTGGTCAGTGGTGGCTGAGTTGCTACCTTGGTGTGGAATAGGAAGTAATGTGAATAATTCACTTTATTGTGTAGAAAAGCCAAGTAATTGTACCACAGATGGAATTCAACTATATCATTCCATCTCCTTCCCTATAGATGCTTGGACTTGTCTCAGCATATTGCCTGGTTTCATCAGAGTAACAAATCCAAAAAACTGTCAGGTTTCCATTATCACCATGTCTTTGGCACATGAGGTAGATTTTAAGTAGATGATTCATGAGAATACGTTGTTGGAAAGGGCTGTGCTGAAATGTGTGTGGCAGATGTCAAAGAAATATTGCTGACATATTTTAAGTGCTGCTCCCAATTGAGGCATTCCTGAAAGTGTAAATATCCTATAGCAACAAGGAAAAAATCCTTCTGTACTCATCAGGAAGTGCTTTGTATATGGTTTTCTGGAGCCAGGCTGAACATTTATGACGATGAAAATAGACAGATATAGAATAACAATGTTAAAGTCATCCTTCAGGATAGCATTCTGAGACACACAGCTGTGCTCCCATGCTACTTTCCAGCTTTTGTGTAAAGGTGATTTCCTCTTCACTGCCTTTTGTCATTTCTTAGTGCTGTAAACGGAACACTTATTTTTCAGCTTGCAAAAAAGTTTGTGTAAAAATTCACAAGTGGCTTGTAAATGCCAGTTACAATAGCAGATGAGCAAGCATGTCAACCAAATTTCCTCGTGTACATGTGTGTGAGTAGGACCAGCTTGGGAAAGTTATTCAGATGGAAAAGTTGCCACACATGCAAGACTGATTAAACCATAAAAATAACTAGTTACTTGTCTTGTGCATTGAAGGATCACTATGATGGAGATTCTTAAAAATTAAGACAAAATTAAAAAATAAAGCCCAAACTCTCCAAATAGTTTAGAAATTCCATACAGGATAGGAGGATAACTAGGAGTAAAACCAGCCCACCTAGATGAGAGTGAAGGGGAGTGCATGCCAAGCTTAGGACAAGGACTCTCTTGCTCTTGTGGCTGCTCTCTAAGAACCATGAGAGGAAAAAAGCTGAAATTAATCATTTTGACCAGAAAGATGTGAATGGCTGTGAGACCACAGCTGTTGGCAAAGATGTTCCCAGGAAATCTAACAGCACCTAAGGAAAGTGGCAATAAAAGGGAAAGTGCGACCAAAACTCTGCCAAGACTTTGTGACTCCATGAACTGAGTGGGTTCAGCTTCTGTTTTTATTGGAAGACATCCTTGCAAGTTAACAGATCTGAAATTTCCTTACACTTAACAATATTTACCAATCATTATGGCTGTAAATGACACTGAAATGAAACTTTTTTTTTTGTTTTCTGACTCCAATAAAATTGCTGATTTTTTTTTTTGCACTGCAAAGTATTGAGGGAGTTCAGTGGACTGAAATAGAAAACAGTACTTACAACTGCAGTGGTACCAAGGAGAAAATATGAATAAAGATATGTTAAAGTGAAAGTAAACATAATAACCGGATACCAAAAAAAATTACTAAATATACAGTTAAATCACAATTTAAATTTTAAAAAGTATTTTTCCTGATCGTAATTTATATTAACTTGATATCTTCATTCTGTGCTACAGAATCAGGTTTGTTTCAGGACAACAAGCAAATGAAAAGTCTCTGTAGATCAGGTGTGTTATTCCCCTTCCTAAGGCATAGGGAAATCGGAAGGGTGGCTTTGTCATCTCAAATTTTCCTCTTCTGCTCAAAACTATAAATGGTAAAAAGAAATATATGCCTTAAGGAATATATGCATAAGGAACTTAAGCATATAATAACATCAGAATCAATGATTTCTGCCTAGAGAAGTGACCTTTTCTACAGCAGCCAGTGTTCTGTTTTATAAATATTTGATGAAACGCTTTAGATTGGGCTTGTTGTTAACAAAGGAGATAAGTGGGTGTAAGTGTGCTGTGCTCGCCGCGGGCTTGCTGGGCTGTGCTGTCCTTACCAGCTGCTGGACCTTCTAAGAGGCCGTGTGAGGCTGTGAATTTGGCTTACACACATTGCTGTTGCAGTAAAATAACAAGTGGAATATATATGTGTGCCTATGTGTGTGTCTACTTTTATTCAAAAGACTTAATTCCTGCTTTGTGTCCGATTCTATAATGACGGAGTTCAAAATCCATTTCTGTGTTTGCATCCAGTACAGGCCATGCTCCGAGCCATGGCCACAGAAATTGTCTTTCTTCTTGGTTTCTGCCTGCAAGTTCAAATGAATTCCGTGATGTGATACTGTCAGCTAGTTTTGTGCTTTCATGTATTTGCTCAAAAAGAAGCGCACTTTTGATGTTGTTCTACTTATGTCTCATCAAAGGTTTCGTAGCAGCTGCATTTCATGGTTCTCTGCAAAACCACCTGGAAAACATCCATCGTCTGAAAGTGATATTCTTAAGAGCGCCTTGCAGACTCAGATTTGCAGGTTGCTGAATGCTGCTAAATTGAAAATGACCCCATTTGAAAGGAAATGGATGCCGTCAATCCTTTAAGAATATCAAAAGCTACAGTACAAACAGCTCACAAAATGTAATGGGTGTCTAGAGATCCAGCTGTAAAGCTGCAGTGTAGTGCAATCTGTTGAATTTTAGTCATATAGGGTAAGATTTTGCATATCTCTCTTAAAATGATTTTATAGTGAATGGCTATTTTAAACATTTACTGAATATGTGATTACCTGTGCTCATTGAAAGATACAAGACCTGTATTTAAAGGAATTGTAGTTAAATACTCCTGTTACCTTCATGTCTTCCCCTATCAAGTTGTCAAAGAGAAAAGCATGTGCATTAAGCTTTATGTCTGCTTATCCAAAAGTAAATGCATTTAAAACGTTGAAAAAGGATCATTGCTGCAGTTCAGAAATGGTCAGAGGAGTACTTTGAATACTATTTTTTTAAAGAGAGATGAGGAATAAATTATGCATGTTCTTGATGAAGTTACTCATGAGGTCCTCAAGGAACTGTTTGTATACTTGTGCTGGTTTATATATTCTATATATGCATAAATTATTTAAAAAAAAGGTAAATAGGACTATCAACAACAAATTTTGTTTCCTCAATGATCTTAAACAGTGCAAACTTAATTGGACTGCAGAGAGTTTGAGAAGGATCTTTTAGAATTGTATTATGCAGTAGTATGATAATCAATTTTTAAAAAGTGCAGGGTAATAAGCAGAGGAATCCCTGATATAATTCTACAGTGATCCCTAAAGTGGCTGTTGTTATCCAGGGGAAAAAAAATCTCAGAGATATTCTTGATAGTTCTCTAAGAATGTCAGCTGAAGGTTTACACTGGGTTATTCCAAGTGGTTTTAGAAAACACTCATTTTGGTGAAAATTCTATGCTTTTTTTAGCAAATCCATTTTGAAAAAAAGTCTTTATTGAAAGTGTTCTCATGTCCACCTTGTTCCTTTAAAGTAATTCGGTCAAATGAAATTAAGATCCTTAAAGATCCAAAATTAACAGAAAATACTAAGTAAAATGAGAAGCTTTGTTGTCTGTTTTTGTTTGTTTTTTTTCTATAGCAATCTGCCATTCCTTTCCATCAATCATTTCTAGTGGCACTTAATGCTGGGATTCATACCGTTAATTTATTCCAAGAATTACATAGATGGTATGTAATAATTAACTACTACATGCTGCAGTATGGGTTTCACTAACTGCTACATGAAAGGACAGCTATCTCCATACTGATCTGACATTTTTTGCTGTTCAGGTGCTATAAAGGAGCCAGATGCTGGCTGTAATTAATCAGTAGAGAATTGTTCTGTTGATGGAAAGCTCTCAGATGGAATAAAGCACACAGAGCTGGCTTCTGCACCAAACACTTCTGCCTCTCTGACATCAGAAGAGGGACAGCATTTTGATCCATTAATCCAGCTGATATGTAATGTTTTATGAAAAACACGTGCTGCTGGGACATTAGGTTGGTGTTGGCTTGCCTGCAGAATCGTGGAGCTGTAATTATTTCCTTGTTTTTCATCTGCTGCACTGGTCAGATGAAAAATTTCAGGAGATAGCATAATGGAAGAAGAATTTGGACTCGACCATTTTTTTGAGTAATGGTTATCCTCTTAAAAATAATTCCAAAAAGCATTAGAATGATGTGAAACTAAGTCCTTTAAACTATTTCGCCTGCTACATTGACAAAGATTTGTGAGGATCTTATTGGTCACAAGAAGTACAATAAAGGAGTACTCCTTTAAAGAAAAATGTTTCTTTAAAAAAGGAAATTTATTGTTTTGGATTTACACAAGGAGCAGATAGTAAGGTGCCCTTCTCGCAGGGTCGCCCAAGTAAGTAGCATGCATACGTTTTCTGTTAAACTGCTTCCTCTGTTTCTGCACTTACAGCACATTTTAAGGAAAGGAAGATAAATTCATACCAGGAAATAGAATACAAAATAAAATCTTTATTCAAAGTACAAAGCAAAAACATTTTGTGGAGATTTTTTCATGATCGCTAAAAAAGAAAATGATGGGGTTTAACTCTGCTGCAGTTTTGTATCATCTCCTGCTCCTTCCAAATCAAAGCAAAGAAGAAATCTTCACGGGGAAAATTAAAATGCGTCGTTTATTTCGGGTATGGAAGGTGAAGATGTTTTTCGGTCGGGAGGGGAGGTTGAGTTGGATCCGCAGCTCCGGGGGGTGCCCGGAGCCCGCCCTGCGCTGCGCCCCGCGCGCCACCGGGGGGCGCCACAGTCCGCGGGAAGCGCCGGGGGCGCGGCTGGAGCTCGGGGCTGGGCCGGGGAACGGGCCCGCTCCGGGGAGCCCGCGCTGCGGGCCGGAGGCTCTGAGGGGCGGCCGGCCTTTCTGCCGCTCACCCGGCAGGTGAGAAGTGCGTGGTGAGAATGATTCTTTCTGTGCTGATCTAACACTGGGGAGTTCCTGTCCCAGTGGAGTATCAAAGTGAATAGGGATGATGGAAAGAGAAATTCCCAAATCCTGCTCTCTTCCCGGTTTTTTTTTTTTTTTTTATTATTTTTTTAAATTTTTTTTTTATTTTAACCTTCTGTACACTAGTTACAGAATTCTGGTCCAGACCCTTGTTTTGAATTTGCTCGTGTTTTCTGAACTTGTTTCACCTTCGGCTACAGACAGTCATTGCTACTTCCCGGTGCAATGACAAGGACTGATAGCTTTGAAATGCAGTAAGCACCTGGAGCCCATTTCTGCCAGGTGTAGGTGCTGAGCCACATTTAACTGCAGCCCTCATGGCCACACAGGCGTTTCTCCTTGGTACTCTCTTGAGATCCACGGCAGATAGACTGCTGATGTTTTTTCTCTTGGCATCAACACTGTCAGGACTCACAGCATTCTTATGCTGCCTACAGGGAGGTGCAAAACCATCTACCAGGTTATTCATCCACTTCAGCTTTTTGTTTGGGATCACAAAAAGTTGGCATTGCCACTTCTAGGATATGCTGAAAACAAAGTGCATGGGTGTGGTAGACAGGATGCTGTTGTAACACAGTATCTCTTTGGGGTAATCGATAATTCTAACCATTAGAAGAGGTATCATTTACTCATAGCTGCCAAACAGAGTGGAATTCTTACAAACCTTCCAGGTGGGTTTGACTCTGGCATCAGCTGGGTTGCTGTTGATAGAATGCATTTCACGGCCAGTGAAACACTTTGCACCTGGGAGTCCCTCCAGCCCTGTGATGAAAGGGGGCAGCTGTGTCCTGGAAGGCCTCTTAAGGCAGTGTTAATCCCTAGTGCACCTTGAGGACTTTTCTGGGCAAAAGAGCCCATGCAAAACAGCAGTGTGGATGAGAAACTTGTGATAAATGCATCTGAGGCAAGTAAATATTTCCATGTCTCAATGTCTTTGTGTGAATACTGGATGCTTTTAAAAAATGTTTTAATTAATTTATTTTTTTTAGCTATGTTTAGAGCTCATTAAAAAATAAGTGGATCAAAATCTATGGGTTATGATACAGTTATAGACCATGTGTGTGGTAATCTAAGAATCTATATTCAGTTCTTGACAACACAGACTCGACAGTTTCTGTGCTTTCACTCCCACGTGCTATAAATATACAATGGAAAAATCTAAGTGTTAAAAATTTCAAAGTGTTTCCCAGGCTGTTCCTGCGATGAAAAGGGTGTGCCAAAGTGGGTCAGAGGTGAGAGAGGAGAATGGGATCTGCTGTTCTATAATTTTATTGCCTCGTAGTAATGCTAAAGGTAAACTGCTGTAACAGTGGTACTGTACATCCTGACAGGTCAGACAAGTGAGAGCAGTGCCAAGAAAACCACAACTCATTTGATCATTGAGATTAAAAAAAGTGTTAAAACTAGGGTTTTATTTCTTGTGGTGGGACATTTTTGAACTGCCTTTGTAGTTATTTCAATTTTGTTTCATACATTTACCTACCTGCTAAGTAGGTCACAGATGTGGGGGCACAGCACATCCTTAGAAGCAAAACTTTTGGTTTTGCTTCTAAGGAAAGCCTGTCTCAGAGCTGACAAACCAGTAAACCCTTGAGTGGCTATTGAGCATTTTGAACTTCTAATACTGAGCAAAGGAATCCTTCAGTTCTGCAGGACTTCATTCATAGTTTTTGCATGGAATTTCTTGTTTTAAAAAAAATCTACAAGGTGATGAATGTTATATCTAAATTCTAACACGAATCTCTATAAGAAGAACACAAGATTTCTGGTGTAGGTGTTTTCCTCATCCCTTGTTGACCAGTTTTCATCAGTCTTTTCTCTAATAGAAATACAATCTACTGTCTATTAACTTCCCTTCAGGGTCTGCCATCTTTTTTCCCTTTCTAATGCAAGTACAAACCTAATGTGTAGAGGTGTTCCTGCAGTCCAATGGAAGTTGCAACAGTGTTAGTGTTAAAAAATGTTCAATCCTCTCTCTTACAAGTGTACATCATGTGTTTTTCATTGTATATTTTCTCAAGGATGGTAAAATACAGCTTAAAAATTGCTTGCTCAGCTCAAAATCACTTGTCTATTGATTTGGGTACCTTCTTGCTGCTTTTGCCATGCAGGCCAGCAAGCAGTTTTGTTTCCTTTGGTGAACTTAGTCGATGAGGAGAGAGAGAACATGCAAGAAAATATGCTTGTTCATATCAAAATATTTTCCACGTATTTCAGCAATGTTCATGCTGAAACAATTACTCTTGTTTTTCATGAATATTCCTGTAAGAAAAAAGCAATTTTCATCGAAGCATGGTTATTTGTTTTCCTCATGAAATCTCAGAATGCATTTTTAGGGATATTCAGAGAGATATGCAATTGTTGGTGCTGTTGTGTACCATTGGGAAGCCTTTAATGACTGGTTCCTGAGACCTTCCTTCCTCTCTGTGCTGTGGATTGGTACGGGTGAGAATAATTATTGGTTTCAGTGCAATCTGTACCAGTGCCCTTTTGAACAGAGGGTTGAGGCTGCGGTGTCTAATTGTGGGATAGATGGAGTTGTAGTGAGTTGTGGTCTGCAGGGCACAACACTTACTGGGTACACCATGCCTGCTTCTGCTCAGCTCTGCAGCTGCATGCTCCCAACTTCATTTTTACAGATGATGGATGCTGTCATTCCTGGTCTCTGTGAGTGAATCAAAAAGGGAAAAAATCTTGCTATTAGTTCCATCATTTGCTTATAGTTTCTGACTTTCTTATATGGCTACACTGGAATTATTTGAAACTTTTTTTTTTTTGGCAGATACTTTTCTGCACATATTCAGCTGAGTGTCCCACAAGACAACTTAAATGCAAAAACTTATATTAGTTGTACTTAAGAGTTTTAGTAGGGCTGTGTTTATTAGTGCATCATTTTGTTATCTCACCAAGAACATGTTATGACATTTTACATGCCTGGTAGTTTCTAAAAATGTGGAAATACATGTAAAGAATAATTTTTTATTTCCCATTTTTCTGATAGGAAAAATGGAGGATAAAACCAGAAAGACTCACCCAGGGTTCACAAAAAGGCTGCTGTTGAGCTAGAAATAACCTGAAGCTTGGGCTCTTAGACTCCTACTTGAGTATTCATTACTGATCCATATCACGTCCTATTTGAAATATAAGGGAATCAAGATTTTATTTTCTGCTATGTTTCTTTAAATAGAAAATATTTCTCCTAATAGAGGACCCTGTGCTAAATTCAAATGATTGTAAGTTACTGAATCCGCAGCGACTGAGTTCTTTCCTTGTTTGGTTTGGAAATAATTTTTTTTTCAATGAAGTTGCAGATGTGTTATTTCTACTCAGTGCTGATTTCGATCTTGACATCATGCAAAATCTCAAATTCCCATTCCCTCTGCTGAGACTCTTAGAGTACAGAGGAGAGAGACACTGTGAGTAAGAAATTTTTTGATTAGTTGGTGGTTCATCGTAGTAGGACTAAATGTATTTTTCTTGTGTTTTCCAAGTATTATTATATAGCAAATACAAATTTATTTTTTAATTTCATGGAATGTATTTTCCTGGTACTCAGCAAATGAAACTGTATCAACCAAACTAATTCAGCTACAGAAACCCACCCTGGCTTTAGACAAAAAAAATGCTCCTTTTTCTTTCTTAATTTTTTTTTTTTTAATGCCTCTGTTACTTTATTCTGTGAAGTATTTAGAGCATTAGAAAGTGTGAAAAATTTGATTTTAGTGTGTCTGTGTGTAAGTGGTATGTTTTGGGAAATGCTCAAAAGAATGAAAGGAGAGTGCTGGAGGAGCCCATGGTGCTCATGTTGGAGGGCAGCCTCCTGGGAGCTGCAATCTGCAATTGAGGCACGATGTCCTTAAAGGAGTCCATGCTGCTTTACAGGACCTTGGCTCTTTAGCATTTATTGCTACGACTGCACCGTGGCAATCATAAATCATCCTGTCAATATCTCCTTTGCCTGGACTATTTAGATTTGAGACATTGATCCCTAGGAGTCCACTTTTGTAAAGAAATACTGTCCATTTCCATTCAAGAAAGACACTATTGGGAGTAAACATGGACACAGGAAGACTTGTCTGCCTTCTGGTATTTGCTTTCTTCTCCAGGCAAATAGATGATCTGGGTTTGAGTTCCACATCCTGGCGCTATAAGCTTCTTGAATTAGTGCACTTCTGATATTCTCTGCGTACGACTTTGCCTCAATAAGTACATGCCAAAAAACGGATGTGCAATCAAAAAATGTTACCAATATGGAGTGTGTTAAAGAAATTAATTTTAGTGTCAATAAATACACTGAAGAATTTTTAATAGAAGCCAGGCAGTGATTTGATGCAAAAGAGTATAAAATAAGAGGCAAGGAAAAATCCTTCAGTTGTGAAATTGACATTAATGTGTAAAGCATAGTTCTAATATTTCAAAAACCAGTGGTCCACAGGAATGTGTTGTTTTTAAGATGTGTACCACAACATGAAACATTGCCGTGCAACATGTGTTAAAAATACACTTTAAAGAGAATTATTGCAATTTGATTTAATTATATTCATAACAGACATTCACTCAGCTTCCTGGTTATAACTAATCAATAAACACAGAGCACGTTCTTACCAAAGCCAAGGACAGCTGTGGCATATATCTTCACAAACATAGGAAATATGGAATACAGGCATCTATACTCTGTGGTGCAAATAGCTTTGCTTCAGTTAAAAAAGGGACCTTACCAAAAAAGCTTAGTGTACAGATATGTATTTGCATACACATACATGGCTATATGTATATATTCATAAAAAAGTATTCTTCCTTAAATAATTCTTGTTTGTATTTCACAATTGATGTGAAATGCTTGTGTTACTATTTAAACAGCTGCTTCCTCAAGTCTTTTTAGTGTACCTCCACATTTTTATGATGTTCTTATAAAGTTTTTGAGGTTACAGGTAACTATCATGTTAGATCTTGAATCTTCAGTTTCTGAAAGCACTCTGCAGTCAGCTGCCAGTTTTTATTAATTATTTCAATTTATTCTTTTCTTAATATTTCAGCTTTCGCAGCTTGTAGCTCAAACTTCTGAGAAAGGTTGGTTTGCAACTCTAGCAAGTTCTTCAACAGCTGCTGCTGGTTAGTCAGCATTTTATAGGTGATTGTCATTGTATAGTATGGCAGTAAAAATGCTGTACTGAATAATGCCATATATATTTAATAAACTTACAATTTTTGCAAGCAACATAAGCCTTAAAAATAATTCCTGAAATAGGGATCTTTCTAAATATCTTTTCATCTGTCATACCTAGAAAATATAATGCATAATATTTTCTGAGGCTTCTTTTAGAAATTTCCGTGGTCAACAACCATAACAGTGTTTTGCAGTTCTGCTTTGCTGGGTATGAAGCTGCTCTGTGTTGAGGTGAGAGTGCTTTCATTTCCAGCTTTTATCATGGGGAAGGGTTTTATTTCATGAGAAGGGTATTTGTGTGGTGCTTCCGCAATGAGCTGTGAAAGTAACTCTGAAATTTCTCTCCGAGAGCGTTCCCCAACCTTAGGATCTGATCTGACAACGCCTTGGCCCCGGTCCTGGCTGCACTGCAGGCTCTTTGCACCATCCAGAGCACAAGGTGACTCTGGAGCCAGTTTAATTGGCCATGGAGGGATGTGCACAACAGAAGGAGCCTCCCTGGAGGCTCCGCCGTGTGCGGTTGGGCCGCGCTCAGGGAGCTGCCAAGCTGATGGTGCAGAAGCCTTTGGGAACGTTGGCAGCCAGAGAAAATCCGATTAGACTTTGGACAGCTATGATTTATGTGAAAAGACTACACCAATAAATGTGCAGCCAGTCCACTTCCCAGCCAGGGTGTGGGGAGAAGTGTTCACAGTGAACTCATGTGTTCACAGACTGCTTTGCAGTTTCAGTGTCTCTCCAATCTGTGCAGTGTTAAAGACATGATGGTTTCATAAAGTGATGGTTTCATAAAACTCTAGGACAAATAATTTAATCAATATATTTCTGTAGGTTTTTTTGCTGCATAATTATCACTGTGCTAGAAATGTCCCAGTCTGTGGATTTGACTTCATGCCTAGGCTCAAATACAACCCAGTGTAAAAAGCTCCTCATTCCCCTGGAAAGGGTTAACAGGAGATGAAGAACAAGGGATGTGCAGTTAAGATATTTGCATGAAATTTTTAGGGGAGTTGTGGGCAGCATTTTAATCTTATAATTTTTCAGAAGTTATTCCTTTTTTAGAATAACATCCCAAATTTGAACACGGCTAAAAGGTCCCAGGCTTTACCACCCATCCCAAATTTTGCAATAACAGGAGAAAATGTGCCCTTTCAGATTCTTATGTTTTCTTCATCCATCTCTTCACGTACAAAGAGAGTAAAGGGAAATTATATTTAATCTTTTCTCTTTTCTTTCTCATCCTCCTACCTAGAAAATTATGGCGCTGAGTCAGGTGGGTAATTCAGAATAAAAAGAATAGCTCTTGTTTACATTCTTGTATCTAGTTTTCAGAGCTCTTTTTATATTACAAAATTATTTTCTCTGATAGTTCTGGGTGTAAATTTGGCAGACTGTTCACACTGCATTTATTGATGATTCAATACCAATTGTCCTCTGAGAAGGTAGTAATGATTTTTTTCCATGCTTTTTCTTTCTTTCTTTTGCCTTTTTTTTTTTTTTTTAATATTCATATCCTGGCAACAACTGCATAATTCCTGCACTGAATTTTGAAAAATATTCATTACCATAAGGGAACTATAGTTAAGAATCCCTTTGTGACTTTTTATAATAGAAGTGTAAAAAAAACCCGGGGCTATTACCTGTGTAAAAGGCTATGTATGTCCTTTATGTGTCTCAGAATTTGATTAGATGAAGTATCAGGACTCAATGAATTGTTGTCTTCCCCACTACTGAGTCAAAATAGCAACAGTGGAAGTTTTGGGATGGCCATAAGATACCCAGGATGCTGCTGTCTGAGCTGCTTTTACTTCGGCCTGAGTTTGGCACTGGCTCACTGGAGTGTCAAATAATAACCAAATTGGTGGTATTGATCCACACTGTGGCAAAAAGAGCAAAGCCTTTGGATTACCAAACCCTCTTTGGAATAGGCAAATTATATGTTTATTTTAGGAGAAAGAGTGAGGAATTAAATAGGCTCAGAGTTATCCTAGGTTAGGTGCACCCAGACTGTGACTGAGGAATATTGGCCAGTCAGTGTTAAAACCTCTCAAACCTAACTTTAGTTTTTTATTGCTACTCAAAGTACCTCTAGTAGCATTTATGTTTGTATTTTTTAAAGTGTATTTATTGCTGAGAAAAAGAAAATTTTTAGATGCTGTATATTTACAAAAAATAAGGGCTTAACCTTGCTGGAATGTTTGCTAATCATCAAATGGTCAGGATTTTACATTCCTGCTTGAGTAAAGATGTGAAATAATCTTTCTGCGAGAGATACAAAGGCAGACATGAGGTGGAGAGCAGGTGATATTTGAAGAAGCAAGTTCATAAAGAGGGGGCTGAGAATAGCCTATATTATTTACATACCGTGTTCCGCAAAGTTTCAAATTCAAGTGATATAGATCTTTTCTTTGTATTTTTATGAAGTGTCCTGTCAAAAACTTTGTTTCAGAACTCTGTGTTTCAACTGTATGTTTGCGGCTATATTTCAAAATTTTAAAATTTGAGTGTTTCAACATGAAAGAATATTTCTGTGATTGCAGTCATGGTACTGCATCTCTTTGGTATTTCTGCCATTGCCATAGGTTTCTTAAGAATTCTTCTATGTTTTGTCATTTCTGTAGGAAAACTTAACATATTACTGGAAATTTTGATAGCATGTGTTAAACCATATATTTTGTTGATTTCTGTATAAAGGATGTATAGCACATTTTGCTATTTTATTCTGGTTTTGACTTCTGCCAAAAATAGTTATATAGAGGTTTCTCTCATCTATTCTGAAAAAAACATTTATCTGCCGGACATAAAATAAATGATCGTAGCAATGGTGCTTGGCATTATGAGAGGATTAAAAACAGTCTCCAGTGAAAGTGTCCCATTCGAATAGCTTGGCTAACATTTCTTCTCTCATCTCAAACGCTAATTGGACTTCAAACTGGAGCAAATAGTCCAGCAAAACAAGGTAACATCACGTGAAAAATGTGCCCCTGCAACATTTCGCAGTGGGGGATGCAGCCATGCACGGCATGTGAAGTTAAAGGTGTGTCACATCCTGGCGTATCAGCTGTGTCATTTCACCCATGCTGTAGCACTGCCGACTCGAGGTGACATGCCACAGCTGAAAAGCCAGCATATGAAAAGCTCCTCATTTAAACGAGTGTGCCAGATGCCAGGAAATCCTGCAGTCGCCACTGATGTTTTGTATAATCAGTCTCCAAGCCGCTGTGCTCTCTCCAGTGTGGTATTTTGAAACACCACTTAGGCAGAACAATGATTATCTGTACTTTAGGTGTGCATCTGGAATAAAATAATGACAATAGCCCTCTCCCCCACTATGCTGCCCCTACGTCTCTAAATCATTTAAATATAGCCCTTTATTTCAGAACTCCACATTTGCCAAGGAATATCAGAAATCCACATCAAGTCCCAAGTGCCAGATTTTGTATCTGGTTCTGTGATTTAGATGAATAATGTGTAAAAGTTCATGAGGTGTGAAACAGCATATAGATAGCTCCTACTGCTTTATGCACATGAGGACATAGAGGTTTCTTCCAAGGTCAGTTCAATTTATGCTCACCAAATCCTATCAGAAATGTCACTTGCCTTCAGACACAGCACATGACTAAGAATTTTGTTAATATCAGCTCACTGTCCCACCATACTCACTTTTGAAACCCTCATATGATAATAGGAATGATGTGAAGACCATACTTTCCTAAAGATGTCACGATATATTGTTGTTGTAATTTAAAAGTAAGGACTGCTAGCTACTGTCACAATCTTTATCTTCCATATGTTTAAGAGCCATGAGCTAGATTTAATATTAAATTTGGTTCTAAGAATTGTTTAAAAAATAATCACAATGACTGCAAACATACCTATGCTTTTTTTTTTTTTTTTTTTACACTTGTTTCAAATATGCTCATCTATTTTTTATTTGGACTCATCCATCCCATTACTGGAAATCATGTTTATAACAAAATGTATTTTTTTCCCTGTTGAAGACAACTAGTTGATCACATAAACTGGCCAGTGAAATTTTTCACTAGAAGCTGTATTGCAGTCCTTGTAACTGTGGATGGTTGATAACTGCAGGCTATTGTTAATGCCACAAGAAAGAGGTGTTTCTAAAGCATGCAGCTACATACTAAAGAACTTACTGACTGGATTTGATTAAACTGTTTTGGATGAAAGAGTTGGCTTACACAAAGTGGAAGTTGACCAAAAGGTGTGATCACTGAATAATATGAGATAAACAAAACTACCTGTTAGAGTGGTCCAAAGAGAAGAATTAATACTCTTTATTTAATGTTAATTTATTATTTATTATATTTCATTGGTTCAAATATATTCCAGAATCAGAAAGTTATTTACATTTGAAAATGTCGAGCTATTCAGTGCAAAGTGATGCCTCTATTCATGTGCTTTGTGTCACAATAACTTCCACATTTAAGTTTTAGATCCCTTTCTGGTAGCTCATCAAAGAGTGTAAGGATTAGCATGAGTAATACAGATTTATGTCCACCTTGATCCAGGAATGTCCTTTTGTGGAAAAGGATAAGACATGTCATGTCTTACTTTCCAGCAAAGCTTTTCTCTGTAACTGATCAGGTCTGTGTGTCACCAAACCTGGATACTACCAGAATTCTAAAATGATAGATCCTCCTAATCCTTGGTCACCATTCTTCTTTGTGGCCGCTAATAACTTGCAAATTTAAGTGTTAGTCTTTGCTGCTCTTCCTTTTAAAAATTTTTTTCCTCATAATCTCTAAGAAGCTGTTGATGAGAACAAATGGTTCTGAAATGGTGTTTATGAGTTTCTGGCTGTTTTGGAGAATAGGACGTGAGAGTTAAATCAGTAGCTAATACAACATAACAAGTGACCAAACGAGGCATTACTTATATCTCGTGTTGACTGAAAGATAAGCTGCTACATGCTGTATTATTTCTGCACTGGAATTTCTACAGCACTTACTTTCAAACCTACACTAAAATGAGTAGCCACAGTTAGATACAGAACTATTAAAGTGATTAAAGTCCAACACTAGCCATGACTTGATAATAAGTACTGTTGAAGCGCTTCAATTTCAGGGTAAGACAAAAAATCATAATCATGGTGGGTAGACAAATTGACCTCATTTTTAGTGCTGTTTGGATAGTCAGGGAGCTCTAAGCTGCATAAGTTTCTAAAAGTCATAAGGCACAACTGGCTTGAGAGAACTTCCCTGCAGATTTCCCATTTTAGAGTTCCAGTCATTGCTGTGGCCCATCCCTTTGTGCTGTAGTTTTGAGTAAGGTACATCAGGCACACTTAGAGACAGGAAGTTTTTCATGCATCAATGATCCTGATTTTTTCAGATTTACCTATGGATTCTTTCTGGGCATTTTTTTCCCTCCCTGAAAGTGTGTTTGTACTTCTTAAGCACAAATATACTATATTTCTAGTCAGGAGATTAAAAATGTAAATATGTTGTTCCCTGAGATGTTCACATCTTTTTGTGGGTTTACTGTGGGGGGGGGAGAAAAGCTGGCTAGAGTTTGAAGAAATATTAACATATGTGAGTTGAAATATTGCTAACAGCACAAAGAAAGACTCTACTTTCAGCTTACAAAAGGCATTTTTAATGCCAAATTAATTAAATTTTGCAAATGCTATAATGCTAAGGAACATGAGGTTCTGATAAGAGGGAAAATTTTTCAAGGCTGGAATGATTCTTTAAAGTCTTCAATATTTGAATAATTAGTAAAACATATGTGGCTACAAAATGAGTATCAGTGCTGTCCCTTTGAAAATCACAATCATAAATGTCTTCAAATTCTTGCAGAAGTAAAGCATACTCCTTTGGATCAGAAAATACATATGTGTTGACTGTTTTAGAAATAATACCTGTGCTAATCACAGTGAATTTAAAACTGTCAGAATTTCTAAAAAAACCCAAAACTTTTGGGTTTGACTCCATTTGCTTGATTATCTGAATGGAATTTCAGATACATATTTCCTCTTATAGTCGTATAGGATATAAACTTTTTCTGTTTTACCTTGTAACTCAGTAAATTACACAAGAAGGAGCTTTGCATATCTAATGAAGAACAGCTCAGAAGATTAGGAACAAAGCATTTTTGTAGAACTAACTCAAACTTCAGATATATGAGGGCAGAAACTGTTGCTTAGCCACAAATGGTTTCTGTCCGATCCAGCTTTTATCTTGGATATTCCTGAAGGAATCTGGATTAACATAATGAGAATTTTCACGAACCACCTCATCATAATTTTAGAAGTTTCAGTGCTGAATAGTACTGGCTTTATCATCAAGCTTCATGACTGAGCATTTTTTATTTGATAAAATACATTTGCCCCGTATAGTTTTATTTGCATTCATTTTCCTGTTTGTCAGCTATTTTTTTATTGCCTAGAGTTTGAAAAAAGGAGACAAAGTATCAATAAAATTCTGATCATCAACGTTGATGATGGTATCATCCACTATAACAGACAATTGCAGGTTCTCTATATTTCCTGGTGCCCTTTGTACTGGACATGTCTCCAGGGATGTTCATTATATACTGTTGTGAATTACAAATAATTACTATTAATTTCAAGAACTAATGGAATTGAAAATATCCTTCATCTGGATTTTATGGTATGATGAGGAGCTGTGCATCTCTTCTAAATTTGGGAATCAAAAGAATTCAATCATAAAGGAGTAAACATATGTAATATGCACTAGTCTTTGATGAAATTACCTGGATGGAAATGTCTTCAAAATATGAAATATTTGCAGTGATACAAAAAATCTGCTAAGATTTTTCACAGACAGGTTTTTTTCCTTTCCCATGTCAAAACCACAGAGCAAATGTGATATAGTTGAAGAACTGATGATAAAGGGGTTTTTCTCTTTCATTCAAGTTATTGACAGCTTCTATTGCAGCTTTACATCTGTACATGAGTGTGTAGCATTTTTCTCTTTCTTCTTGCTCCTTTTGCAGCTTTTAAGCTATTTCCCTTCGTGTAGTCTATGATTCCACTACTCTTCTATTAAAGATGGAGAATGATGCTTCACAAGGGAAGCAGGATTGCCATCAGAGGTGACACCACAATTCCTTTAAATGCTTCTGTTAGTAATATAAAAAATATTTTGTATAACAGAGTTTATTTTGGAGAAGAACTCTCTTGGAAGTTCATCTGTCCTCCAGTTCAAATATGTTCTTACCTCCTTTTCTTATTTGTAGAGGAGGTGTAACATGCCTTTCTCTAGATGCAGTGTGGACAAAAGTAGCATTACATCTTGTTGCTGATGGTGTGGATTTAAATAAAATAAACTCTCTCTGAAATCTTTGAGAGTTTATAGAGCATCGACGATTTTTAGCTCTTACCTTGCCTTGTGTATCTCAGAAAAAAGGTATATTTAATGAAGATGTCAACATGATTTGCACAGATGGCAGTGAAGTAGATTTTTCCCGTTGTGAAATTGATGGCAAGTCCTTCCTCCTTGCTGTCCTCTGCAAATTACTTTCCGTTCCCAAAATCTTGTTTCAAGAAGTCCTTCCTGATGTGGGCAATGTATTAGGTTAGTTACCTAATACTTAGTGACATGGATAAAAAGCACACACGGAATTTTGGAGGTGTAGATGAGCTCTGCCACAGACACAGCAGGAGGAGACAGGAGCCTCTCAGAAAGCAGAGCATGCTTCATACCCAAGTGTATGAAATTATCTCCTTAGGATATTAAAAGTCTATGGTGACTGAAATTTTGAATTTTGTAATTTCATTAGTTGGCAAGAAATTGAGTGAACTTCTGTAAATATTGAAGTAAATTTAAACTTGGAAGTCTGAAATCAGGTTCCAAGTCCATAGATTGGTGCCTAAATATAACTGGCCTGATTTTTAAAAGGTTGAATATCAGGTCATACTGAAGCAATGGGAAGTATTCCCAAGGGATGGATAGCAGAGACTGGTTTTAGACGTCAGTTTGGAAAACTTGGTCTTTAGGATTTAAATTCTAAAATATATACAATGTCTCTTTTTTGTCAGATATAAATTTTACTATTGATCTTTGTTAAATGTTGCGAATGAGAAGTTGTTGATGAACTTTTTATGCACTTTTGATTTGTATAACTGAAATTCATGTTCTCAGACTACCAGGTGTTTAAATCCAGGTGCTCTGTAATGCCACTTTAGTGAATATTTATGAACTTCTCAAGATGTAAACCAAGCTAAATGGAATAAATTCCAGTTTGGGTTAGCACACAAGCAAACCTGGACAGGAATCGTCTCATATACCCTTGTTCTGTTGGAAAACACTTAGTAATGAAATGATACGCCATAATTTAGTGATTAAATATTATTGTTACTGTGCAAAAACTTAAAATGTTAGTCACTGTTGTGGTTCCATATTTTATTACAAAACATAAAACATGCAGTTCTGCACCAGTTTGTATCCATCTACTTGCATCTAGACTCTTTTCTAGGGTTTTTCTTAGCAAGAGTTTGGGAGCAAAGAAAAGATCATACATAGAAAATCCTTTCTGAATTTTCACTTAGTTTGATGGCTCTTGAAAGAAAGCTTTGAGAGGTTAATGAGGGTTCTGTGAGTATTCACAGAGTGATAGCCATTAAAAAGATGACAACTGATGTGGTAATTATATCTCTTTATGGAAAATTCTCTCTGCTTATCTGATCATTGCAGGATTCATAGTGAGTTTCTGAACCCCAGCTCAAGAAGGTTTTAGAAGCTGGGGATCCATGAGTTAGGACCAGTCTGTGAATGCCTTGTTCTTGTTGCATTGTCTCCAGTGCTTGCATTTTTCAATGAATAACTGCACAGCAATGGAAAAAGATATTATTGTTTTATCCTGTAGTAGTTGCTTCTCCAGAAACTCATGTAAGCTGGACATATGCTAATTTGATGTATCTTATGGGCATATGGAGGCAACTCTGTGTAAGTTTGGGAGGCTGTGGAAAAATAGAAATTGTGAAAAAATAGAGAGATTTGAAATATTGTGAGCACATGTGGAGATTTCACCCCCCCGCCCCCTGCAAAGTTTTCCTGTACAAGTTTTAAAATACTTGAATGCATATATTATTAATTATCTTTTCAGTATTTGGCTGCATTTTCCTCCTTGCAGTTGTGAAACAGTCACATATAATGAAACCTTGCCAAACAGCATAGGGAGGTTGTTAGAAAATGGAGGTTCTTTACATAAGTAACATATGTAGATGAATATATAATTAATTAAAAAGTGTATGAGAGGCTAAATTCTCTGTAAATCTGCAATGTATTATTCATTTTTCTTTCCCTTTTCATTAGTTAACCTATTACTGTAATTATCACTCATCTTTTGTGTCAAGCTTTTTAGATTAGAATTAATCACTCTAAAAATAATGCAGTCACCTAAAATATTCACATCATCCAAGACGAATTCTTTAGTGATGCTGCAACCTGATACACCTTGGTGAAAATTTGTAGATGTGGCATTTTATCTATGTTAGGGAAAAACAGGCTGACTGCATGAGAAAAGGAGTGGTGAGTCAGAGGAGGGAGATAGGAGTGACCTTTTCCTTTTTTGCTCTTTGTCTTTGCCTTGCACTTGTGGTATATAGTCACCATTTTCAGAGCAGAAAAAATGCCAAGCTAATTAATTCAGTATAATGTATAAATGCTTTCTGAAGTTAATCAACAATATTATGTCATTTTAAAAAATAATTGGGATGTAAGATCTTTAACTGTATTCACATTATCAACAAATAATATTCACATAAAAATTCCTCGTAGGGTCTGTCAGTCAGTCATCCAACAGTTTTTTGCCAAAAAGTTGTCTGATGATCTTTGACTTGAGTCTTTCTGTAGTATCCAAATCTCAAAAAACCTCCCTAAGTGATGCAAAATATGGTCTGCATTTCCTTCTCATTTTTTTTTAGTGGTATAATTTTGTGCTCTCAAGAGGTAATTATGACATCTGAGAATGGATTTAGAGGTGTAAAAGCTCTAAATTAAAACCCTTATAAAAAGGGACTGAAGACTGTATGTAATTTTCTTCTGTGGTAATGGTTTCAGGAGCTGGGTGAGTGAATCAGCCCCAGCTGGAGAGGTCAGCCTTGCAATATTTCCACCATAACTTGCACTTGGAGTACTTGTGACAACAGAAATGGTTTACATGGAAAAATATTGGAAGGAAATTATTTTGGATCATACAGCATCCTATCTTTATGCATGATGGATAATCCTGGTGAATGGGCTGTCAGCCAGGAATTCTTTTCCACTGCTGGAGCTTCAGACAAAAGCACCACTGTGGCAGAACTTGTAGTAGGTGCAGTCTACAGAAATCTTATTTAAAATTGGATTTTCAGCTGTTTGCCCTGTGGAAGGGGATGTTATTGAAGTCCCTCATTTACTAGTGAAATCTTATATGAGAGTGTGTGGCAATCTCAGATAAATTAAGATCTTTCACATTTCCAACCCTCTCATATCCAGCAGGTCACCGTTTCACCAGGGAGGTAGAAACATGGCCAACCTCTTGGCTTCTTTTATCAAAGGTGCCATCAACGAGCTAATTGTCTAATTCTGAGATTAATACTTTTATCATGTCTGTTTGTGCCAGCTTTTACGTCCAGCCAGGAAATAAGACAGTTGTTCTTTTTCAAGTTTCTTTGAAAAGATCAGCAGAAGACGAGTTCCAATTGCGGCTCCTGTTCATCTGGCCGTGTTTTTAAGAACAGAGCAGGACACGTCCCGTACATCTTGTCACAGTAGCTCCCAGTCTGTTGGCCTGCAGACACAAACACTGTGTAAAAGTGTAAGTAATTAATTCAAGTAGTGAAAATGGCTCTCTGATTTGCCTTTATATCAATCATTCCAAGTTCAAGCACCTCAGTGAAAATTGCAAAATGACAGATTTTTCAAAATTCCTCTGTGTGATGACTAAAATGGTAGAACAATTTTGAATTCCCTGGTAGTTTTAGTAGTACTTGCCTTTCTAAATCTTGCACATTCAACGTGAGGAATAACTTAGAGAAGCTACTTGGTATGAGTAAGTCAACCTGTAGGAAAAAATGGAAGAGATGAGGTATCAGACAGCTCAAGGTAAATTTATGAAGCCTTTCATTTGCTTCCCTTGTTTCAGCAGGAATCCAGAGGGGTAGATTTTCCATAGCAGGGAGTTTTTGGCCTTAGTGCAATCAAAGATTGTTCTTGAAATCATTGTTAATAAACTGCCTGCCCCTGTGTAATTGTAAATGTTTTGGTCATGGTATCTTTTGCAAAACCATCTGGCTGCATCATTTGATGATCATGACAGAATTCTGTCTTCACTCGTGTCTCTGATGTCTGTGGCAGTAGTATGTATCCAAATCCATCATCTGAATATCTGTCCCTGTGTCTCTTAACCACCTAATCAATCCAACCATGGGAAGCTGGTTATTTCTCAATATCTGTGAATATTCTCTTTTCTAGAAGGGAATTGTAGCTGCTTGGTACTGGTTTTGCTCCAAATGGATGTATGAGTGGTATAGTTCAGACATATGGCCCTGGAGGTCTTGACTTATTTCAAAATCAGGCAGATTTCCAAAACTGAATTTCTTTTCATTCAGACACAACTTTCAGCATAAGAGATGAAATAACAAGGTAAGAAAGAATAAATGTTGCTAGGTAAATTGATGTACTTTTCCCTTGCTTAGGGACAAAAAGGAGAAGTAAGGAAATAAAAGTTACCATTTGCCATGTCTCAGGAAAATGAAACATTTCATGTTCACCTGTTCACAGACTCATCTACAACACCATTTTCAGTGTCTGAAAGGTGCTTGGAGGCCTATTCCTGTGAACTGCACTTGCTTTTACTACTCCTAGTGAAGAGGCAGGTAATGAGGAGAAAGTTTGGAACAATTAAATGAACTGCAGCCCCTTGTTCCCTTATCCATTAAGGAAAGAACATTACAGGAAGCAGCTATGGTGAATAATAACTCTGGAAAACTAAGAAGAGAGCTGACATTAGTGATAATGCACTTTCTGCCTCTGGAAGGTAATATGTCTGCAAAGCAAACAATTTGAAATACACTCAAAAGCAAAGAATAAATACTGAGAGTGGAAATGCTGGATAGCAGATTGAAGCAAAACATGGGGTTGAAATGCAGTCTTTGACAGTAGGAAAAGACATCAATTGGTATGTAAGTGCTACTGGGATTTACATAGAACATTAAAAAGTTTGGGAAAAGCAAAAAAGCGTAGCTCATATGTCAAAAGCATTGGAAACAATTTACAGAAGAAAACAATGTAGCTATTGATTCCCCAAAATGCCTCATAAAACTTGAGGGTATTGAGAATTGAATGGGAACATGTGGTTCTGTGGGCTGGATTTTGGCCTGCATTCAGTTACTTGGGGTTTATGGTCACCCCTAAGCTTACAAACAGGTCAGGATAAATCTTGCTGCACCTGCTGCTGTAAAATTAGAGCTGCAAGTGAGGAATGACAGAATGGCTGCATGCAAATCACCAAAAGGACGCTCATGAACGGTCTACTGAAGGAAAGCAGGCTCCACTGAATACATTTATGTTCTGATTGTGGAGATTAGATGATATTCCCCTTAACAGTGGATTCTTGATTTTACAGTTATTTAGTACACCAGGAATAAAAAGATGACTAAAACCTTAAAACTTAAGTACTTCAAAAATTTTTGCTGAACAGTTGCATCCTCTAATTAATTGTAAATCTAACTTAACAGCAATTCCTGTCTGTGTTCTATGGGTGTTAATTTACCTATTTTTGTTTCTCAGTTTTTCAAAATACTCCAAACACAGAAAGTGAATTGCTATCCCAATGTTGCCTCTATTGTGTTATTTATCCAGCTACCATAAGGCTGTGTTGTTTCAACAACTCTTGTGGAATTCCACGTTCCTGGGAATGTAGTTGTTGTAAATAGGCCTGCATGTGTTCATGTCCACCTCTGCACTGGCACACAGCACACACTGAGACATCCAGGGTAGCATCTGAAATATGTGTGAGTAACTTATTAGATCTTTCAAACCGTATAGCTGCTTTATTCTGACTAGCTTGAATGTTTAATTTAGAAAGAACTGATGAATTTTTCATATTGACATAGTCATTTTCCTTTTAAGTGTGTGTTTTGTATCCATAGGGAAATACATGAAGTTGCCAGGGTAACCATGACTTTTCTTGAAGTCCTGGGATGATTAAACACCTACGGTTCATGGATATGTGGCTCCGTATGGGGTGAAAAGGATTCTGTCTAGGGCCATTTTGACAAAGTTGGGATGAATGGCATCCAGTATCCCAGGGAAGCCTGTAGCTAGAGCTATACTGACCTTGGGATTTCTTTTGCCAGCTTGTGCTGGACACACAGAAACCGCTTTGACATGCAGCAGCGCTCTATCGCTTGCAGGGAAAAAATAAAGACAACACTCAAGGTGCCTTGGTGGTGAAGACTCAAAGCCAGAAATTCTGAGCCTTAAATGTGTCCTGCCATGGGAGCAGTAAGTCAGACTCACAATTCCCCTTGGCTGGGAGTTGCAATGTAAAAGTGGTTGTGAATTCAGGGACAGGCTGCTACCAATAAATATAAGCTGAACTGCTGCAGTAGATCTTCCTCATACTTAATTCCACAGAGGTGATGAGACGTTCCAGATTTTATAATATTTGGTTTCCCCAAACCACATAAAGATTAGGCTTGTAACATTTACATATGGATGTATGAAGTTCTATAGAAGGTATAACTATGTTTGCAACTTCAGCCTAGAAAACATAGACATAGTTATTTGAAAGTCAAATGTTATGACAGATCATCACAAAAAAAGCTCCATAGAAGTAAAAATCAAGGCTAAGAAAGGTCATATTTAATATATGATAAACATTTGCTTTATTTTTTTGTGGCTTTAACAAAAATATTCTTGCAGGGCCATTCCCTAAATATCCATCACGAAGCTTTATACTTATGAGAGTACATATGAGTAACTGTTCTCATCATCTTTGGTTATCATGCACTAATATTGCAAGTTGGAGGTGTAGACCCCAGCTCAGTTTTTGAAGAGTAAAATGAGTACTATTTATAAACAGTTGTACATACAATATCAGTTGCACATAGACTCAAGTAAGATATGATTCTATGATCTAGACAAAGGCAATTATTTTATTTTAGTGAAAAATTCAGAAGGCTGTCTCAAGCTGACATGAATTCTTCTGTTTAAGATGCCAAAGACTTTTGTCTAATTCTCTTCAATCAGCTTAGTTCTGCCCAGGTTAAAAACTAATTTACTGTTTTGTTCAAACCTTAAAACTACAGTGATGCTGTTTTGCATGTTCCTTTTTTTGTATTTTTTCCTCTTTCTTTTGAGGCATGGAAGACTTTTTGTCTGCTGCTAAGCAATGAATGACACTGATAAAACATGACTATTTTCAATAAAATAGAACAAGGTCAATTTGAATGAAGAATATCTTATGCTAGTCAAAATGCTCAAGGACAGTGGAGAAGGGGAAAGAAACTGTGTGGTAGAAGGAATTCAGATACACTGTTTTCAGGTGATGTCCAATACCTCTGCAGGTCTAAAATTAGAAATATGTGCTGTATTGAGAAATTAGCAGTAAGAAAGGTGGACAATCTAACAAAATTATCATAAAATGATTTGTCAAGGTCAAATATCTTGATTTAATGCCGCTTGAAATATCTAAAGTACTTAAGTGAAGCTGTGTGCAAATCTGAAATCACTTCAGTCACATAGGGAAGGCTTTACAGTGAAATAGAAGACCAGCCAGAGGGAGAAAGCACATCACGGAGAACATGTAAAGATCTTAGTTATGGATTTTTATGGCTGGAATGTGGAGTAAGTACTAGGAGGACTTGATAAGAAGGAACCCTGTCAATAGATGTTCTCAGTTCCCAAGCTGGTTTTGCATGACTGGCTCCAATGGCTATTACATACAAACACTTCCAGGTGTTTGGGCTGAACCTGAAATCCACTGATGCAGCACTTGACTGAATTCTGTCCCAGGTGTTCATGCATTTAAATGCAGACCTTTACCCAACAGCTTCCACCTATGTTCACTCCTGGGTCAGTCCTTCTCTCTCTCTGAGCTTGTACAAAAGCTTAATGCTGCTAGTGCATGTGTTTTTTATTGTAACACAAACATGAAATAATAAATATTTTGCACTGTCATAGGATTGTGCTCCCAAGAAATTTCAAAAAAATATGTTGAAATCAGGTTAAATGTATGTCTACCCTGAGCAGCAGAGTATAATGCAGTGAATGCCATCCAGGCTGATAACTCTTCATACAGCAGGACAGAGCCAAGGTTTAGTTTCCATAGTCTGAACTCCTTGTCAAGATCAACTACCTTGCAGCATGTCAGTAGAGCTGCTTGAATGACCTGAGGGAGATCTCAGATGGTACTTTTGACTGGGAGTTGTTTCTCTGCCTGCCTGGTGCTCAGAATGCTTTGGTTATGTGGGTTTTTCTGGGACAGTCCTGGGATTAAATCACAACGTTGATGTAAGTAGACACAAATCCCTGTTTTGCCTAATTTGATGACAAGAAATTGACCCCACAGTAAGAAAGGTCAGACTGCAGTGTTTGTGTTTCCTTTCAGGATTTCCTTGCAAACAGAGGTAACCCGTGTAACCGAAAGAGAGGCTTTGGGGTTTATGTCTTACAGAGAGGAAAGAGGAAAGGATTTGTCTTTGGACACCTTGGTGCATAAAGCTGACAAGGATTTCTTTAGTTTAGGGGGTCCACAAGAATGATGCTTGTGGTCATGAGGAAAATTTCTCTGCTGCTTGCTCGTGCCCAGAGAGTTGAGGGTTTCCTCAAATACAAAAAACTTCTTTCTCCAAGCTGGTCCCTCTTACCCATACAGTGTTTGCAAAGCAGGTGGAGGTATCAGTGCTAAATGCACCCAGTCCTCAGCTCCTTCGAGGCCACCAAAGAAATTTGATTTAGATTCATTACTTCAGTGAAGACAATGCTCTATAACTTTGCCAATGTAATCCTGGTTTGCAACAACACAGGACATGAGTAGTAAAATATACCAATGTCCATTTAGGTTTAGATATCAGTGTGAAAAAGAAGGGAAATGAGTATAAAATATACTCTAGTATATATTTAATAAACATTGCCTGTTGATTTGTGCCACTCATTTGGAGCACCTTTGGAATATCTTCCAAGTCTAGAGTTTGTAGAAATTATGAAATGAAAAGCTGAAATGACTCTTAAGATCTGGTTGAATTCATTCCTGTTTATGTTATCGTTTATCCCTCAGGGAGTTAGATTTTGGAGTCAAATGGAAATGCCCTTGCTGCTATTCCTGACTAGATGCAGAAGGCAAACTAAAATTAAAACACATTAAAAAGAACGAAGGATTTCCAAGATCTTCTCCCACAAAGGATTTACTGGACAAAAGGAGGAGAAATAATATGGGAGATTTAATTCCTCAGTAACTTCTCTCTCTGCCTTCTCTCCTATGACACATGGTAGGTGTAGGCTTCTAACACTCCAGTCTGCAGTAGCTCCTGAGGAACCAAAGACTACACAGCCTTGTGTAAGAAACTGAGAGTGGACTACTGTAGCATGTGCACCCCTTTCTCTGGCTCAGATCAATCCCTCACTCATCCCTGAGTGTCTCTCTCTCTTCCTTGGTCAAATATTTTATCAGCATTTATATCAAAGTACCTGAATATCATACTTTTACAAATATTTTCCAAGGGTGGGTTTAAAATTATGGCCACTGATATTATAGGTCTCTTGTGTTTCATGAAGTGGGTGGGACTAGCTGTGATTTAATCAGATCTTTCTTTCCTAATGCATCAGTTTGCACAGCGATAATTCCCATCTGTGCATCTTTTCTTTTTGCCTTAGGGAATTTAGCAGGAAACCTAGTGCACATTCAAACAGCGCAGCATAGTTTAGTGATTTGGATTCTGGTCACATCATAACTAATCCTCCCAATGCTTGTTCCAATATATAGTAAACACATTTGGGAAAAATACACACAACTGTGTTGAGTGGAGTTGATTTGGGATCAATAAAGTAGTCTTAAACCAGCATGGTTTTAGTTCCTTATTCTTAAAATTTTAACCATGTGGGAGAGTGAGATTTCTAAAACTCTCTGATATATAATAGTGAACACAATATTTCTTTTCCTTGAATAGACAATCTTTTTTTTGGATAATGTAAATTAATTTTATTTCTTATCTTTGTGCCTTGCAAGCACACACAGAAGCCGTAAACTGAAACAGCAAAGCAGAACCAAATGCTTGAACACATTTAGAAAAGACAAATACCTTGTTCATAACAACAGCCAGAGCTGAACAGTGAAAGTCTCAGTACTTTTGAAAAGCAAGGCTGTTAACAAAGAATTAAATTTTTTTTTCAGTAGCTTTAATTACAGATGTTTTTTAATGTCAAACATATTAGTTGAGCAAAGAGTAAAGTAAATCAGAGGTTAAATGAAGATTCCTTATGCTATCATAGGCCCAGCCAGCTAAACAGCTGCAATGTCTGTACCTGAATATCTTGAGAGAAACATGAAAGCCACTGTAACCTCAAATTCCTTCCTATCACGTCCTGCTCCAGATGAAGGACTCAATCATGTTTCCAATACCATGTACTTGGTACCAGTACAATGTGATTTCCTGTCTACTCACTTGCACTGAGCTCTGTTTTACACTTGTTCCTCTAAATATTTTGGTTTATGAGGAATTTGCAAGGGTATAAAATCCCTGAAATGCTGAAGATGTTTTGCAGTTGCTGAAGGGTGATTAGGCTCTTAGAAATCAACTCCTTACTTTAAAAAAAGGTGAGAAAATGTATGTAACCTCCAAGGTGTGTTGTAATTATTTGTGCTGTACATGGTAATTATTTTAGTGCTTAATAAAAAATAGAGATGTAAGTTAATATACGAAGAAGAAAAGCCAGCATGGGGCAGACAGCAGGGCAGCTGCAAGACTGAGTACTGAATTCAAATCAAGGCTGGATCAAACCTCTGCACTTTATAGACAAAAATTATTTTTTTTTTAGTCAGAACCTTACAAAACATCTCATCTATAGATCTGTTCATTAGATGAACAGGATTTTTGCACATTTAAATATTATTTAAATATTTTTAATATTTAAACTCCATTGGAAGTCCTTCTATGAAGGGCAGGTCTCTTCTAAAATCTATGGCAAAATTTTTGAAAAAAACCCCCAAAGAATCTTTAGAGCAAATATATGTTGTTCTAAAACCAGACATCCAGAGATATGTTCCATTTCTGGTTAACTGACTTTTCATTAATAAAAGTTCTTCTAGCCTTTTAAAATTTTTTTTAGTATTTTTGCATGTTTATTTGTTCACAGAATTATTTAATTTCTGAAATTGTTCTACTTATGTGGGGCAGATTTCAAGGATGAGATTTCAGACTACACATGCAGGTGATTTCACTAAGCCACCTTATCTGCTTAGTTTTCTCCACAGAATTATTTTCCTGGATGTATTTTAAGTGATGTGGAATTAAAAAGGGACTAAATAGCTCTTTGTTCTGGCATTGTATTGAATAAATATACTTCTTGTTCTTTTGGGTCTTACCAAGGACTAAGCTGTAAATAATAATATATGCTCATTTTAAGATGGCCATTACTGCTATGGAAGTTGACATAATTCTGAATTTTATTTGGTTGGTTGAGGAATGAAAGGAGAATAAAGAAGAAGAAGTAAAGAGGCTCAGGCTTGAATAACTCCAAATGCCTCTTGGCAGCTGAAATATTCAAGTGTGTAACAGAATCATAGAACAGTTTATATTGGAAGGGGCCTTTAAAGATCTTCTAGTCCAAAGCCCCTGCCATGGGCAGGGGCATCTTTCAGTAGAGTAGGTTGATAGATGTAAATACTTCTTGATGTTTAAGGTCTTGCTTTAATGGTTCTGGCAGCTGCATTTGGAAGACTGAGCCTTATTAAGGGTCATAGCAGTGGCTTTGGGCAGGTGCTTTTTCTCTGACCTTTTCCTCACAGACATGCATCTCTCTAGATCTAAATAAACTAGTTAACCTCCTGCATTTCCTTTACAATAAACCTCAGAGAAAAAAAAGAGAAATATTTATTCTGTAAGGTGACCAGCATTCACTAACACAATAAGAGAAGCTTGTTTTAGTTAGGAGAGAATTGTGCAGGATTGAGGGTGAGACATCCACGTGAACTTGTGCTTAGACCACTTGTAAAGTTGCTTAATGTGCACATGTTGCACAGCAAGGCTGCTTATTCAAGCCAGGAGACCTGATCACTGCTGAAATATTAGGACCTATGTGTTGTGTGTTTATAGGTGGGATTCAGAGCTGGCAGCAATAATGGCTTCAGATATTTTAATTGGAACACCTACAACTGACAAATATTTACGGTTTATTTGGACTCAATTTGTGTCTATTATACATTTTTAGCACTTCCTATTACCACCATCATATGTTGCAATAATCCACATTCTTGAGCTCAGGTTACTCATGTCCATGACAGTAGTGCCTAGGGACCAACACAAATCAGGGATAATGGTAGAGATAATGTATTTTGATATTTTATCACACATAACAGGTGTCTGTCTCTGCCCTCAAAGCACCTCATCTATCCCTTCTGTTAGATGTAAGTATTTTTTTTAGTAAAGAAATAGGAGTGATCTAACTCTGCAGGACAGACAAATCACATTTCTCTAGAGTCATAAAAGAAAGTACTATTAAGAACAAAATCATAACCTAAAGAAAAAATAACAATAAAAAGGGTTTTTTTGAAAAATAAAAATTCTTCATTGTTGCAGATCATGGGTGCAGTAATTCCTGAAGGTTAATGGATTATTCTTGGGCACTTACAGTAACACATTCATTTAATAAGGAGAAACTTATGTTAAGTTCAAGTTCACCTTACAGAAAAAAACGCAGAGAAGAAATTTGTAGTAAATAACTCTAGATAAGTACAAACTAGTAAACCTTTTAACCAATTTTATGTGGTTTAAGAAACACCACCACACACACCTGGTCTTCCTTGAGCTCATCATTATTGTCCCCAGCTGGGACCAATCAGCACATGAGATTCAGGTGCTCTGGGAACACCGGCCCAGGTTATAAGAGATGAGGTTGGCTGCGAAGGAAGAGAGGTGCAGGGGAAGAAAAAGATGGAGAGGAGAGAATGTGGAGTGCAATACTAAGGAGTTGTTGGGGTTCGTCCTGTTAACTCACTGCAAGAAAGATGTTATGATCAGAGAGAGGTCAGATGTGGGGCCTGCATGTTGGGTAAGTAAAAGTTCTTATCCTCATCTGCAGGCCACCTGACTTCTGCTCATCCTGGTTTTGTGTTGTTTTTTTTCTAGTAAAACAGCTTTTCTTAGATTTTATTTGCCTTTCTGCCATGGGCCCTTATGTTCATTACCATCTCTAATGTGTTTTGGAACAGCATAGATATGTATCATACCCGTCACTTCCCCACAAAAGTGTACAACGAATTTCTTGCTCATAATGTTATCATGCATAACAGAAATGTCTTAGGCCCATTTGGCTTGAAAATCTTGTCTGAATTCTTTTGCAGCTCTCAGTAGTTTCTGCTCATTAGGGTGATCAAGGTGGTATCACTGGCTGATGTTGCTCTGAGTTCTAAGGGTCTGGTTAAGACTTCCTAGTAATTAAATAATTGAGCACTAAGATTTTAATATGTGCTGCTTCAAGCCCATAAGTAGGATACTTTAGGGCTCTCTAAGGGATTTTTGTGTTACTATAAAGTTGAAGCTTAGCAGTGTTAAAAAAAAAAGAAAATAAAAAAATTTACTGAAAAAAACTCCTTCCAAACATAAAACCCATGTGCTCCTGTGGCAGAGGATGGTTTAACTGTAGCGTAAGCAAGTTAGGACAGGCTAACAATCCTTATTTCCTAATATTTCCATTCTGGTGCAGAAATTCTTATTTCTAAATTGAACAGACTGTATGTGGTTGTGTGCTATGAGAAATCTCCAGGACTGCATCGTTGCTGCAGACAATGACAAAGCTTTGCAACTTTGAAGAACAGAACTGTAGGTTAGTGACAAGTCCAGGCATGGGAAGATATTCTGAGTTTTTGTAAGTGCATGGAAACGGAGTCTTCTCACTTCAGCCACAAATCAGGTGTTACCCCCTAGGCTTCTCCTCTAGAATTACCTATAGACTGAGAATCTGGGCTACTTTTAAAGGGTACAGAAAGTAACTCCTGTCAATACAAATCAACTTGTATTTGCCATATGGGGACTCTAGTTGAAAACAGCTGAAAATGACTGATCTAAACAATTAGGCACCTGTGTGAACTTCCTCTGTAACTTCTTCATAACCCCTTCTGGGCTGTTTGGCTTGGATCAGAATCCCTGAGGGGATCTTGTCCTTCTCCTGCCTATAACATTCCTGCTGAATCATGTAAGTGCTTATTTTCTGACTTAGCAGTCAATGCCCTTCTGATCTCCAAAATCAATTGTGAGACCTTTTTTTCCTCATTTACAAAGCTTTTGTGTGGTAGGTGTGCTCTGGAGGTCTAGGTCCCATCCAGGTGGTTATGTGGTTACTTCCTTGGAGTTCAGATATGAAAAGCTTGTCTTGCAATTAGTGGTAATGACTTCTGCACAGTGGCATCTTGCTTGAATATGTCACTCAAGATTTAAGAACTGAAGTTAGGCTTTTATTGTTTACAGGAATCTCTCTTGTGTTGGTACAGAGATAAGTGTTTTTTGCTCCCTTTTGTGATGTTTAGTAAGTTTGCAGTCATACATGGAAATATCTGAATTCCAAGTGTTAAATAATTTTCAGTAACAACTCCAAGTTCATCACAAGCCATCCAATTTAGTTGGTGCAGAAGCTGTTTTCTCCCCTCATCCCCGTGCTAATAATGTCTCCTCCTAGAAAGATCTATTCTAGTTTGGGTCCTACTGATGTGGCAATTCAGCCTGGATTGCTGCATTATTGTTATGTTCAGTTACTATCCTCTAACTCTTTGTACTGCTGAATCACCCTGTCTCGGAGTGTCTTTGCTTGTGATCAGGTGGTTCAGTGACCTTGGTACCTACAAGACTTTACTTTGGGTTGCTGTAAGAAATGTGATGTTAAATAGATGTTAAAGGTTTTTCAGAACAAAGCTGTAAAGCTGCGACTCACTGAGCAATACAGACTGGACAAAGAAAAGGGTTTGAAAACAAAGAAGATTTAATAATACCTTGTTTTATGCCTGGCATTTCACTCCAGTCCTTAGATAAATATGACTTACCTTTGGCATCCCTTGCCCAGCTCTCTTGGGGCCCAAATTACAATCTGCTTGCTGCAGCCTCTGCCTCTGTGAGATTGCTGCAGCTGACAGCTGCAGAACTCGGCGCTGGCCAGCGAGCCAACAGCAGTGAGTTTGCAGACGTGCTTGGGCTCTGCCTGTCTCATGCAAACTTAAAATAAAATTCTGTGGGCAGATGATACTGGTGGTGACTGAGTTTACACATAGCTGCTTTTAGTATGTCAGATAAATGCATCTATATACAGATTCAATAATCTATTAAAAAAAAAAGTAATGCTGCTTGTATCTTGCTTTCCCTTGCCCTTTTATTGTCATCTCTTTTTATTTTCTGTTATATGAAAGAATAACTTGTGGGGATGATGGAGGGGAGACAAAATGGAAAAGTGGGATTTTTTTTTTTTTTAAAGTTATAGCAGTATCTTTAGGAGTACATGTTAACATATTTTGCTGTCCTAACATCAACAAAGAAAATGCCATGTAATGCCAGGACTGTAATGTATAGCATGGACACTATACCACGTGCTTAATTTCAAGAACAGAAATAAAAGTAAAAATATTTTTAATTTGCTAGTGAAACCATTCAGTTCTGTTCAACAATTAGGAAGTTACTGGTGAAAAGTCATCTTCAAGACCTCTCAAGCACATGAACTTCATGTCTACTGTGTACAAGTGCTTATACACATCTGTGGTAGTGAAAACAGAATTTCATAATATAACTTGGTTTTTCTTCATAAATCTCATAATTTCACATCACTGGCAGTTTGGGGGAAGAAAAGCTTAAGCAAATGGTAAGGTGAAACTGGTGGTGGGACTCTAGTATGTATTCATCAGAGAATCACAGAAGAGTTTTTTAGGTTTTTTGGTTAAACATCACTGTTTTTTCATTTCTAACTTACACTAATTATTTTTGCTTTCTCTGCAAATTTTAGAGAAAACATGATTGAAGATAGTTAGATATGTATAAATGACATTTAATTTTTTAGAAATGAAAGGTTTCTTTACAAAGAGGGGTGGTTTAAAGAAGCCTTTTGGTGGTGCAGAAATATGCATTAATGATAGTGAAAGTCAAGGTTTATTCTTAATCTTTATTTCTACCCTTCCTCATCACTATAGTATTTTCACCAAAAATGAGAAATTGATGTGTTTCTCAATTTGATAACATTGTAGATGTTACATAAAAAGAATGTCTGTTCAAATACTTAATTTGATACACTTCGGTGAATCTGGCTGTATATTCTTCAAAACTTTGTTCATTGTTCTTTTAAATAATTCAATAGTGTGTTATTTCTTTGTTTAGCAAAGCTTGTAGTAAAATGTCTATTAATTTCAATCTAGGGTCTGTTTTGGACTCTTTAATTGGAGTCTAATTGGAATACTTTAGAAGCTGTATGCAGTTTGAATGACACTCACTCTTCGGTGCACTGACTCCTATCCTGCTTGGGTCAGACATCCTATACCAATGAATGGTTTCAGTCTTCATTTCAAAATAAGTAATTCTTGTCTGTTTCCTGTGTTCGGGTTTTCTGGATTCTCTAAGTAATTTGTTGATGTATTTCTATTATACTGGAATTCTGTACTCAATTTCAAATGAGTCCAGAAGAACAAAGAATAAAACAATTGAGTTTCAGAGAAGAAAAACACTCCTCACAGTGATCAGTAAAGCACAAAGGTGATGCTTATCTGTAGGAGCACCAGATGCATGTGCACTAGTTATCAACTTTAAGGGTTGTTCATGCTTTTTTTGAAATATTATCTCCTTGTTTTTATTGACCCTCTACTACTCAGAAACCAACGATGACATTGCACACATCTAAAATTGTAGATAAAAGCCCACCTGGAGCACAATCAACAATTCCAAGAATTAGATTTAATAATATGCTGCAAACCTATGGATTTTCTTGGATGATTGTATTGGAGAATTTATCAAGTCCCCTTTTTGTAAGGTTGATCTTCAGTGCTTGTGATTCTGGAACGTAAACCACAGGCATCCCCAACTTTTCAATTACAGAGTAGTAAAATACTTTTGTTCTACTTCAGGGATTGAATATTGTGTGTGTGCTGAAATAAGAGAGCTGTTTTGTTGAAAGAACTTTTGGATTTCTTGAAAAAAACCGGGAAATATTGATAAATTGAATGAAACTTTGCAGGCTGAACTTGTATATTTGAAAACAGCACAGCAAGCCCTGCAATGGTGGAACTGTTAGCTGGCCTTTTCATGGAACATCACATTTTGTGGAGCAGGATAATACTTTCCCAGGTGCAGAAATGACTAGCTAGTTTTATTCCATTGCTTCCAATTTTTTGTTACCCAGAAAGTACTCCTCAATTTTTAAATTTTTTTTTTAATAAGTGGTAGTCTATGGACCAACACTAACCAGAGCTGAAAAAATAATTTTTATTTTTTTTCTTTAAGTGCAAGAAGGAAAAAGTGTTACAGGCTGTAATTTTCTTTGAAAAGGAAGTAGGTTAAAAAGGTTACAATATGCTCTTTTATTGTCACTCATGAAAGCTAAGCTGTTACTGGTAGTTATGTGAAAAATCATGTTTTAGTTTGGCAAACAGCATTATCAATTTGTTGAGGCTTTGCAGAATTTTTTCTGGGTCATAATTAACATCTTGGCAACCTTGCACATAGCTTCATTTTTATTTTTTGTGCATATTTTTAAAATAAAAGTGTCATCTGCAGTGCTGGTAACCTGCTTAGCTTTAATGTAGACCTGGGAGATGCACACAGACATCACACGCTTTGGTGGTGGGTGCATATCTTTGCTCTACAGTACTCCCGAGAAATTTCTACTTGTTAGAATTTTGTGACTAAAAGTTGGGGTTTACTTCCTTAACAAGGAATTGTAAAAAAAAGAATGAAGACAAAAATGTTGCTGTGGAGCCGCTAGCCGCGTGCAAGAACCAGGCTGAATCGGGTGAGGCAGAATTCTGATTTTATTATTTAATTCTAAAACTTAGATAGACTTTTGAAAGTTCCTCCGGATTGGGTCAATTCAAAACCTCCCCCTAGGCCGATAGGCCAGGTTGAACTGTCCATCATTCCAGAGACAGTTTCAATAACATCCAAACCTTATCTTTGTTTGTAGAACACAGAGAGAAGAAGAGAAGAATTCTCACGGGAAAGAGTCTGTGCTGTCACACAAAAAAGGCTGGGAAAAAGAATTAAGGCATTTCTTCAAATGTCTTTGGGGATTTCTCAAGACTGATGTGTGAAAATCACTCATAATAAACACTGCCTTTTGTAAAGCTCTGTGCCCTTGGACCTGTGAGTGTTGGCATAGGTGTGTTTCCCGTTCAGTTAAACAAATTGTACTTGAAATGTCTCCTAATGCAGGGAGGAGAGCAATGGCCAAAAACTGTGATCTTTTATTTCAAAGGTCCCATGGCTGCCGTGCTTGATGTAACTTTTACAAATTCTGTTGTGTGTGCAGCATTATACTATTAACACCACCTACTCAATATTCCTATTCATAGACTGCATTCACTATGGTGTGATAGGTGATAACAGGCCTGTGTTCCTTCACAGAGAGAAACTGTGAAGTGGTTTTGTTTGGGGAGATGCACATCATTTATGTAATTGGTTAATATATGGAAACTACAGTCTTATACCAAGACATGGGTTGGTATAAGTTGAATTATGCCAGACCCCACGTCAATTAAGATAGTTAGATCTAAACTATAAATGGCCAGTATAAAAGAAAAAATATGGTAATATTTTATGCTAACTCCTTGGAACTAATGATTGAAAACAGAGTTTACAGATGGCACTGAAACAGAAAGAACAAATATTGAGCAATGCAACTAGACATGAGGAGGTTTTTGTTCGTAAGCACCATGTGTGAAGTGGACTGTTCATTTGATACAAATGCAAGACCAGATGCTGAAAATGTCTATTATGGCATTATCACAATGAAACAATATTTTTAGTCTTGGTGTGTGCAAATGACTTGCATATTAATAATTATAATTTGCATCATGGTGAGTTATTACAATACACAATCCTCATGTTCCTGCAGTACCCACAAATTTTTAGTTCTATTGATATCAATGCATTAATCCTGCTTGAAATTTTACAGCAGAGCAAAAAGCCCCTCGTCATTCTGAGAGGTGATTCGGATTTGCATGAATTCTGTTCTTTAGTTCAATGTGTTACTTGTTTGTATGTTGAACTTGTATTTCTTAAATCCACAAAGACAAAGAAATTAAGGACTCTCCTTTCAGCCAATCAAAATTTTTTAAATGTATGTATTTTGTTTTGAGTGCAATTAAACAGTATAATTTGTGTTTAAGCGCCTGAGGATAAAAAAAAATCCTTGATCCACTCTAGGTATTTTCACTTGGTAAAACTCAGTGGCATCGTGCAGATCTTCTGCTGGGTGGCTTTTTTGTTTAACTGTTTGATATAAGATACTCATTTATAAGCTAAAAACTTCTGGAGCTGTCACTTGCTCATGTCTGACTTCTTGAAGCTTGCCTATGTTTTGAAATTCTTGTATTGCTGTAACTCACAAAAATAACAACAGAACTAATGTTATCTATTAATTTTCTCTTTTGCATATACTATTATGTTCTATATAAAAATGCTACATATAAACTGTGTTGCTTATACAACACTTGTTCTATAAATAGCCATTTGTTCTTTGACTGGAATAGGTGCTGTTCCAAACTTTGCCAATTCATCTGAGGTCTAGAGTAGAGCATTAAGGGAAGCTGAATGACATCCCGAAATGCATCACTGATTTCTTCGTTAAACGTGCAAGGCAATATTAAAACAAGAGCTGGCACCTCCTGACCTCCCTTATGCAGCTGAATTAACAGTTTAAATGAAATAGATTTACCATTAGTGTCAGTCTTTGAGCTGGAGGCAATGGGTCACAACACTCTGTGTCTGCCCTGCAGAAGGAGAGAGGAAAAACATTGATATTGAAAAACTGGTTTTAAATTCCTGCATCTGGATGGTGACAATCTGAAAAAAACCTAAAGTAACTCAAACACAGTGTAAGAGCTGTGGGGCCAAGGTTACCAAAGTGACATGTTTTGTCCATTACTTACACAGAAAATGAAGCCAAGGGAATTGGTTGCTTACCTTGTTTTTCTTCCAGCAGCAGTTTTGAGTTTCTCTTATCCCTGCCTTTGTTTTGTAGTCTGTAGAGATTCTTCCCAGATGAAATGGTTCTGATTATTCAATAGGGTTTGCTTTTGCTTCTGAGACTACTGCTGTTCAAAAATGAATACACCTGGTAGTTTTTATCACTGCTGTCTTTAATCTGAACTCAAAGTGAACTGCTCTTAAATTAGTAATTCCAACGCAGACTTGAAGAGTCTTTTTGGAACTATGAATAAGTGAAAATGGCAGGAAACAAAGTGTGGGTTTGTGTTTGGAGATAACAGCACTAACTCTATTTCTTGCACTCCCAGGTCCTTGCTCCTAACTCTGTTTCCCATTTTGCACAAACAGTAGACCTCAGTTCTGAAGTCTTTAAGTTGGTGATAAAAACTTCTGCCTGAATAAGATATCTGTGATATTTTTCCCCCCCTCTGAGTGTTATGGGAATGTAATTAGGGCTATTAAAATAAATTAGAATGCATTTTCAGTTAAAGTCTCTATTTTGAAAACTCAATAGCTCCAATGTCCTTTTGAACGATTACAGAAGCTGCTTGTTTGATGTTTCTTTAGTGGTATCAACTATAGGGAACAATTCAGGATAAATCTCAACCACCTCTCTTGCCCAAGAAGGGGCACTAAGGCACCCTTTGATGGAGACATGAAGGATGTTGTGTTATGCAGTTGCTCTGTAACAACAGGAAGCACGTACTGCTTCAGATACCACTGAGGTGTGAAGTGATGTGACTTGCACTGCCTGTTTTTGCCTTTCCCTGCTCCCTTTTTTTAATTTTGCCCTTTTACTCTGGTGTGTCATCTGGCCAGCAGGCACTGGTTCTCAGTTCTGTGACCCCTAGTAGCTTCTTGTTTTAGTAGCCCTACCTAAAATTAAGAAAAATTTTCAAAATGTGGTGAGACTGCAAATGGAAAGTACTGATTTTTGTTTATATCTCTTAATGCTCTTTGTGATGAGGGTGCTGAAATATGTTAAAAAAACCCCAGTGATGAGTACGTGTTACCAATACAGTGAATCACTAAGCTTTTTCTAATGGTACAGATTGTCTGTGATTGCTGAATTTTCTGGCTCCTGCTGCTTTGGATGATTCCTGCTTTGTGTTATCAAGGGTCAGGAGAAAATTGTGGTGTTTCTTTTGTGTTGCTGAATAAAATGCCATGTTTCTTGACTTCTGAAATTAAATAATTTTGAGGTTTTTTTTTTTCCTTCACCTCTTCTTATTCACCTTCTTTTGCACAGTAGTTTGAATTCCCATTAGAGAAAAGAACGTTAGTTATAGGCTTTCAACTTCCCAGCGCTTGCAAGGCAATCATTAATGGAGGTATTTTTATATACTTCTTCCCATGACAGCCTTAAGCTGCAGCCACAAATGGCTTTTCAGATTTATTTGAACTCTTGTCTTTAGTTTTCATGTTTTTGATGAATGGATGCAGCCTTTAGAGTTTCTAAATATGTTGGACACATGAAAACATATTCAAGGTCTCTTCTTAAGTGAAAAGAAAGAGCAAAGCCCATAAATAAACCATCAGAGCGTTGCTTTCAGAGACATGTCACACCTGTTCTGGAATTAACATTGTGAAACTTCAGAATTTCAGACTGTTTTTGGGAAGATTCTTCCTAATGAAGAGAAAAAAAATAAAAGAAAAATAAAGAAGAAAAAAATTCCACATCAAAGAGCTACTTGCCTGATTGAGTTGGGGTGGAAAAATGACTTGATGGCTTTGATCCTTCCATCAAATGAAACAACATGAGAAAGGAGGGGGGAGGGAAATGTGTGGCTTTGCAGGGTAATGTCATGCTATCAGCAAGGACCACTAAAGATGTTTATTGGCTTCAGCAGACTGTAGCATAATACAAAAGAATTATCAGTCACTGTAGGGCTACTGATTTCCTCTGCATTAAATTTTGGTTGGCAGAATGTTAATAAATCAACACTAGTTATCTAACCAACAGTAGGTGAGTGGAGATAGATTCAGCGTTACTCTCCAAAGAGTAAGGGCTGTCTACTACACAAGGCTTATTTCCAGTATAAACAAACATTGTATTAGATAAATATAAACATATTTGTCTAAATATGCTGTGAATATTTTATGCATAGCTCCTACTGGGTAAGGAAAAAATCTATCAGACCTACAGTCTGAATTTCATTCAAGAAAAATGCTACAATTTCCGTATGTGCCACCAAATTTGAGCTAAGTCTTACTGAGAAAAAATGTGGGGGAAAAGGGATTGAACTTGAACATCTGGTTGGTGTTTTAGATCCTGTATTTACCATTTAGGATATGCATGAAACAATTGAGGACTTTGAGGATGGATGGATTGTAGGAAGGAAAACAGCATGAATTGGTTGGGAGAGGAACCCCTCGGTGCTGAGCGGTGCCAGGAGCTGGCAGCTGTGGCAGGAGAGGTGTCAGCTCAGGGTGTGAATGCTCAGAGCTCTGGAAAGAGAGCCACAGGCAGTGAGCAGGGAAAATGCTTCCTGTTACTTAGTTCTTGCTGTCTTCAGGGAAATGGGACTTTATACTGTCTCACTAAAGAGGGGCAGGGTTGCATCAGGAGATGTTTGGCTCTGTCATCAGTTTTGCCTGGAAACAATAATCTCCAAGATTCTGTACTCGTTCCTGGCCTAGGAAGAGTTATTTCTGTTCTCTGATGTTGTGATTGTGAGTTGCTTTTGAAGCCAAGCTTTGCAGCTGACCTTTCAAATTTGAAGTGCCACCTCCTGTAGCAGAATACAACACTCCATTTTCCAAGTAATACTGGAGCATTCAAGGTCTGCTTTTTCTATTTTGAGACTTTGTTTTTCTAACCTTCTTTTTAGTCTTCCATAAAGATGATAGAAAAGTGTGGGGGGGAAGAGAATAGTAGCAAATGCTTTTAAAGATTCAAAGAAACAGCAATGCAGAATTATTTTTAATGCGTAGTCAGATCTAGGCACAATTGCTTTCTTGTCATCTTTATTGTAAGGCTGCAATAAATAATTAAGTTGGATGCACTACTTCTGTACAGGTTGGTGTAAAGTATAAACAGCTGCTGTCTGGTATTTCAATCTCATTTTACTTACTCCCTTTAGCGAAAATGCTGACCCAGAAATTGTCATCTCTGACTGGAGCAGTGCTGCTTCTGCTCCACTACCTACATCTGATAGTGATCAGTGGCAGCTGTTTTGGAAAAAAAAGTAGGATAAAAAAATCTATAGTGGGAATTTAGAGAATAGCTTTTGCATTTGGAGAACATTTCTGTGTATGATGGTGTGGTAAGAAACAGAAGACGACCCTTCGGGGGTCAAGTAGCAAAGATGTGTTCTTGTGCCAAACAATAAAACATTGATTGAAAAAATAAATTAATTTGTGAAAGATCCATTTCTTGGATTATGGTAAGCTTTTTTTTTTTACAATCCAGTTAATATTTAGCTAAAATTAGTGCATAATTGGTGCATCTTGCAATCAAAATTGGAATATAATATCAAGAATCAAATCTTTAGCACTTTCAGAGGTTGGTCCTGGTACCATACAAGTTTGACTCACTGTAAGTAAGGTAATAATTATGTCATTACATGCTCTGGGAACATTTCACATGCTGACTCAGTTACTTGTCTAAAAGACATAAGAGTGAATAAATGTATTTTCCTGTGTTATGTGGTACAGGATGTACAGGAGATGCAGGCCTGCAAGTGTAGGCTGGTACAGTTTGTGGTTAGGGCTGTTCAGATGTGTTTTGAACATACAGAACACTTCCATTGATTTCAGACTCGTGTTTTGGAAATGGATATGGATTTTACAGCCTGTTACTGGTTTTGTGTAACACTTAAGATGAATTGAATACGAATTATTACTCTATTGGGTTGGGAATGCTGGCTGCTGGTTTTGAGTGGAAAGTAATTGTAGCCAGTTCTCACCAAGTCAGGCATCTGAAGTGCTAAATGCTTTTGAAAACTCTAGCAGATGTCTAACTCTATTTTTAGGTGCTTGAACAACATTTTGGAATCTGGTCTGAAAAAGCTAAAAACCTCCTGTAGATAGCACTAGGATTTTCATGGTAGATTCAGGTACATGGATTATCTGTTTTATTAATGTATTTTCTGTGAATGCTTTGCAAGACTTACAGGATGTTTTACTTGTGAGATCACCAAATCTGTTCACTGAAAAAGGTCCTTTTTCATGGCACTGGTGGCAAATAGACACTCATAAAAGTGACTTCTGATTTTACATTCATTTTTACCTTTGGTGCCATCATCAACAGCTCTGGCTCCTCCTGCCTGTTACCTCTCTAGGCTTATATGTACCTTCTTTGAGTAAAAAGTGGGTCTTTATTTTCATCATGATGGAAGTGTGAACCTTAAAGCCTCAGACAATTTTCTTCCCTTGTCAGCTCTTTCCATGAGAATCCTGTGAGGCTTTTTGCATTCTTTTTTCTACAAGAAAAAATAATTAGAGTATATTCAGAAATGTTTATCTGAACTTGTTTTTAAAATTTAATCAAAATAGACTTCAATCTAGCTTTTCTTAATATGCTAGAAACTTCAGGCAGAATGTCTAGTCCTCTTTGTCCAGGACCAGAAAGATCTTATTACAGAATCACAGAATATGCTGAGTTGGATGGGGAACCCACAAGGATCATTGAGTCCAACTCCTGGCCCTGCTCAGGACACCCCAAGAGTCACACCCTGTGCCTGAGAGTATTTTCCAAATGCTGCTTGAGCTTTGTCAGACTTGGTGCTGTGACCACTGCCCTGGGGAGCCTGTTCCAGTGCCCAACCACCTCTGGGTCAAGAAACTTTCTCAAATATCCAACCTAAACTCCTCTGACACAACTTCAGGCCATTCCCTTGGGTCCTGTCAGTGGCCACTAGAAAAGGGTTGCAAGTCTGTCCACTTTCTGTGTATTTTGGTTAGCAGAGACTTGAAGAGAAATTCTGGAATGAGGGTAAAAGTGCCAAGAATCCGCAATGTAAATGTAAGGTAGTGAGTATTTCAAACTGTACCTGTGACTTCCGAGCCTTTTTACTTAACTTTGTTATCTGTCCTCCTATTGAGGGTTTCTCAAAATAATTTCTGAACTTGATCTTCCCGCAGATGCTCTTGGTTATGTTTGGGGACTAAGAGTCATTAGGTGACTGCTGTGAGACTTTTGTTGTTCTGGTGCAGGGGTTTTTTTTTTATTTTTCCCTTAATTCGTGTAGAAGGTGGTAAGGAATAACTGAAGAAGTACTTACAGAACAATTTGGGAAGTTGTTTTGGCAGATACATTCTTGGCTTCTTTTGTTGAAACTCCTTTTTGGGATAAGAAAGAAGGCTTATCACTGAAATGGAAAATTTCTGGGCCTTGGCATGTGGTGCCTCTGACCTTTATGATGACATTGATTGATGTTCTGGATGACACTCTCCAGAGCACTCTGCCAAGCAACCTTGGCCATTGTTCCCCACAAGAAAAAGCCAAAAGAAAAGGTGGGGGTGGGGTTGGAGCAGTGAGCTTGGTTAGCCAAGAGAAGGCCCTGAAGCTGCTGCTCACCTCCCTGCTGGAGGCTCAAAGGTTTGGGCCCCCAGTGATGTCTGCACTACAATAATTATTTGTTTTAAGCTCCTTTGCCGAGAGAATAACAAAATAATTGTCTGTTTATCCAGACAGATCAATTGAGCATCTGTGGGAGGGACAAGGCCTTTAAGCAAGCTCCTGTTCAGCATCTGTTTCCATGTTATTGGCCCTACATGTTCACTTGTTAACTTGTTTAAACTCTGTCCCACCACCACTGTTGGCCATTCAGATGTGCTGCCACCTGGGCTTCTTGTTCTGAGTAGAATAAGTGGTAATAATGGGGAATAAACTCTGAATTAGTGCAACTCCTCTTGAGAGTGCAGGAATGGCCTGAGCTCTGGTTGCAATGGTGCTGCTCTTACCAGGCTGCCATCAAAGCACACTTCTAGGAGTACCCCTGGCTGTTATTTCCCCACAGTCTCCTGCAAAACTGGTGCACAATTGCATGGCCAGAAATTGGATGCCTTACTCAAGAAGAGCAGAGTTATTGTGTGGTGTCGAAAACGTGTAGACAAAACTAAGGCAAATTGCCTGGCTGACGTGTTATCAGATGTCAGCAGGTTGTTCTTGAGCAGAAATCGAGAGTAAATGACTGTGTTACACACAGTTTTGTGATATCAAGGTTTAAAGAACTCTAGAACTATTTGTTTGGAAGACACTTCCTTAACTGAAAACGGTTCTTTATTAAAAGTAGCAGAGATTCTTTTTGTGTTTTGTTTTCAGTTCCTTCTGGGTTTCTCTGTAGTGTTTGAAGCACTGCGTTGCTTGAGTGCTTTACTGTGGAGACAGTTTAATGATTCAGCTGTTTTGGTTCTGTGAAAATGTGGGAGTCTGGGAAAAGGAAAAGTCATTTAGTCCTGTCAAAAGTGTTTTCAATAAATATTTACTGCCTTGTACAAAAGCTGGCCCCATCTAATATGAGACCAGGGCTTTTCTCTACCTTTACTTCTAATAAAGCAAGGGGAATGTTGAGGCAGCATTCATAAATAAAAATGGATTATGGTTACAGTAGATGGAGGTCCTTTTGAGTATCTTTTGCTCAGCAGTTTCCAATAACAGGAAGCCACAGTTTATGGTTCTAGCTTGGGTTTTTTTTTTTCATAGAAATTCTGTCATTATATAGTTTAATAAAGCTAAATTAGAGTCCACAAAATGGCAAGTGAACCATTAGAATGAACATTATATATGGAAAAGTGTGTATATAAACCAGTAAAACCCAAACTGGCTATATATCCTTAAAACCATAACAAGCTGGTGTCAAATAATCTGTACTCCTCCCCTTTGGCTTGCTCATTATGTAGGAAGAATCTGATTTACAAGCTATGCTTATAACCAGCTGATTTCTAAAGGTCTTGCAGTGTAATATTTTATGCTTGGGACTGTTTTCAAGACTTACAGTGAATGAGATAATCTTTACAGGTTGTTAAAAGTATATAATGGATTTTGTGTTTTATATTTTGGAAGGAATTTTCCCAATATAGCATGTGAGACTAACAGCTTGGTAGTTAAATGATCTGTAAGGAGCTCAGTGTGTGTTGGGTGGTGATTTGTGGGCTGGGTTTTTTTGTAGCTGTAGTAAACAGAGAAGATCTGAAACAGACTGAAATGGGGAGGAGCATGCAGATGATAAGAGGTCAAAGCTTTTGCAAAATAATGTTTTATTTTCCAAAAGTATTTCTGAGCACACCCTCTCAGCAGAAAAGGGAAAAACATACAGTGTACAGCAGGAAAAAATGAACAAAAGTGTCTTTAAAGGGCAGATTATCTGATAAGAAGTTAAGTAGCATATATGAAAAGCAGAGAAGAATCTTGCACCAAAAGATGAGTGATGTATCCAGGGGTTAATAAAACAATCCAAGGTCTGAGAAGCAGGAAATCTGGTAGGAACAATGTGGTTGGTTTAGTCAAAACCAAGACTTTGAGCATGTCCTGTGCAGTGTGCTGAGCCTGGTGATGATATGGACTCACCCTGGCAGAAAGCATTTCAGTGAAGTTCAGCTGTTAGTGGATCCTGAGAGCTGCTGTTGCTCTGTGTTGATTCATTTCCCTCCCTCCTGACAGGCTGAGCTCTCTGTGCACGAGGAGTTTGCTGTGAAGGGCTGAACTGTGTTTCACTTCACTGCCCAGTGGTGGGGATATTGTTGGGCAACCAGTCTAGTAAATATTTCTTAACCTGCCCAGTATACACCATCAGGAAAGAGAGATTTTCATGCACAAAAGGCAGACACAGCTCTCCAAACCAGCCTGTAGCACAGATGGGCACTTGGCACGGAGGCAGTGATGTTTAACGGGCGAATTCGTATCCTGGAGACTTGAATGCCCTTTCCCAAAAGGTTCAAATGGTATAATTTTTTTTCTTTTTTTTTTTTTTCTTCCATGCTGGGAGTGGGGGATGGTCAGGGAACAGGCAGTGGTGCCTCCCTGAGGGCCTGTGTGCCACTGCTCTCTTGATGCATTAGGAGATCTACTGTGCAGTAGGATGGGTGCTAGCTGGAACACGGGTGTGTGCTGCACTGTTCCTGTGTTTAACAGGATTGTCCTACATTGTACAGCATTTCCTTTTTCTGATTCACTCCCAGAAGAGGTGTGAAAACATTTACAAAGCATGCATTCTCTGAGTCTTCAGTCCCAAAAGTTTGAAATAAATCACAGGTAGTGTGAGGAAAGAATAACTTGTCTTTCTAGGCGAGTCCTGGGAGACTCTACTGATATGTCAATAATTACAGAACAAGTATAATGACAGGGCACAGAATAAAAGCTGAAATCCATCAAGAAGAATCAAATATATATATTTTTTTTTTAGTGTGCTGTTTTGCTTGGATTTTTACCTAGTAATGGCAAGTTTTCCAGCAGTAAAGATCTTTTCAATTGGTTGTTTCAAAGCCTTGCAAGTTTTAAATAATATTTCCTTTTCATTGGCATGTGAAATCCTGCTTGCAAAACAATATATTTACCATAACTAAATGTCTATTGCTCTGCCACTCCTGGTTCACATATTTAACATGAATTGAGAGGTTATTCTATACCTTCTATAGTCTCATTCTGAAATAATTCCATTCTGAAGGGGCTCAGCTGTTGAAACTAGAAAGTACAGCGTATTTCTGACTCGTAAGTAATAGGTTCTTCCTGATTTGGAGGTTTACCAGCCTGCTCCTTAGAGACTGACACATTTGATTCGTCTCCTGTGGGCATAAAACTCTTCCTAGTACCACTGTTTGCCACTTTACAATTTAATTAACTCATAGTTGCCAAGTTTTTTTTTTTAAAAGTAGCTTAAGGCTTCAGCTAAGAAACACGTAAAATATGCTCTGCTAATGCCACCTGCTGATGCTGAGGGTACATATCTGCCTGCAGTTTCATTTAATGCAAAGTTTCTATATGCCATCCTGTATATATGCAATGACTAACTTCTCATATGCTTTGTCAGAGTGTTATTTTAGATCCATAATAATGAATTAGTTCTGTCTCTTACTCCTGTGTGCAGTAATTTCACTTTAGCTCTAGTCCAACTCATGAAGTGTAATTCTGGTTGCTAAAAACAAACAAAAGAACCCAACTTAGTCCTTGTTCTCACTGTTCTGTACTAATTCCATGCATAGTTAAACTGCAGACTTAAGCCATTCCTTACATTTTTATAAAATATGTATCTTAGTGTCTCAAAAATTTCTTGTGTCTGTGAAGGTGCAAACTCTTGGCCTTGTGTGGGACACAGTGCAGCTGAGCTTCATTTTTCTGCCCCAACTTCTTGCTGTCTTTCTCTGTTGCAGAGGACTCGTGTACAATGTGACCCTGGCGATCAGGATCAAAGGGGTGGTAAAAAAAATCTCTTTTGCTGGAAATAGTCTTCACTTTTGTGATTGATGGCAGGCAGGCCAGCCAACAGCACCGAGAGACAGGATGCATTTACACTCCCCACTTTTTAGGGTATGTTTACTAGTGGATTGTTTTTGTTTTAACCCTCGTGTTTGGTTTTCCCTCCTTGCACAGTTCAGTGGGATGCAAACAACTGAAATAATCAAGTGCTAGAATTACATTGTGTCAACCTGTACATAAACAGTAATCGAGTGGTTTTGAACAGGACTGTGCAAAAACACAGGAACACTGAAAGTTTGAGTTACTGAGAACCTGCTTTTCACACTGCCCTCCACTAAGGGCATGGTTTGGGAGTTGGAGAGGGAGAATTGTGATAGACTAGAACATGTCAGGCACGAGCTTAAACTGCTGAAACAGAACTAATACCACTTTAGGAAAAAAAAGCTGAGCTAGTAGCACCATTGAGTCATTTCTACAGTAGCATCTCCTCAGGTTTGACAGAGAGCTCTGTATGTTTTGCATCTGCATGTTTCAGCCACAATCATATCCTTCACCTTTATGATTATGGACATAGTAGCTGAAACAATGTCTGCTTCTTGGGTTTGGTGGGATTTAAAAAAAATATTTAATTATTATTTATGATTACTTTTTCTCTGGTCAGTCTTGTGTGCTCTGTTGTTCCTCTCACAGGATTTATTTCTTTAGCTCATCTGATTCAAATAGCTGTCATCAAAATAATTGAGGATTTTTTATTTATATACCCTTTTTTTTCACTGTGTGTTTTCACTCTGAGTTGCAAATGTCCCAAATTTCTCTTTACTCATAAGAACTGATCTCTCTCTCTTTCCCTCTGTGTTTTGTGGGTGTTGGGGCACATATCTTTGCCTGCCCTCAGGCACTGTGCTCCAGCCCTGTGGGACAGTCCATTTATTGTTTTGACATGCTGGCTCTTATTTCCCATGACTGTGACAAAATTCTGTTCCTGTAGAATGTAATTTCTTTTGATTGTTCTTCATTGTTCTTGTTCTATGTCAGTTTTTTCACTAATTTACAGGAAGAAAAATATCTGGACTCCTGACTTTTCTTATGCATTGTCTCAGAAATACTTGTCTTGTGGTTTAAAGTACAAAACTGAGTCAGGACCTCTGACTGGCATGGTAAAAACCCCTTCATCAAATTCAATAGTCTCTCACATAGATGGCCTCCCTATGCAGAAAGGTGAGTTTATTTAACAGGGATGTTGAAGTTGCTTGGATTATTCTTTGCGTACTTATGAAAGTGAAAAATGTCACTGACAAAAAATGTGTCATGAGCTTAATTTTTCTTTTCTTATGCAAAATTGTAATTTACTTTGTTGGGTATTTTTTGAGAAAAATGGATTTTTTTTTTTTAAACTGAAGATATTAAGAACAAAAATGAACTTTTATTTTGGTAGACAAGTGCTTATCTGTAAGTTGAATTCTAAAGATCTCTTAATTCCTGAAAAAGGAGCAGCAGAGGAAAGGAAGACTGATGAGTTGAAGCTGTTTATCTTGTGTTTTCAGGGAATTTGAGAAGGTGATTCTGATGTATTTTAATTTTTTAAAATTGTTGCCGCAATAGTGCTTTTCTGTTTTAGTTTCGGATGATGCATGTGTGCATAGAACCGACAGCATAAGTTTCTGAGTTTAGAAGTTCCTGGTTGCAGCTGCTTGAACTCCACTTTGCTTTGGACTAGAACAGGTGCTTAACTTGTCTATCTGCCTCTTATCCTCTGCTCCACCCCACATGCCTCTGAAGACGACTGTGAAATGCTATAGCAGCAGTTGAATATAGTTGTTAAAGGAAATGTAAAGAGAGGGACTCTTGCTTTAGCACAGCAGGAGTCTTTATGAGTTGTGGAGAGCTGCTGCACTCACACAGCTACCATGCAAAGATCATGGCATTTTAAAACACCATCCTAAAGGAAAATAGTCCTAAATGATGGACCTTGCTAATATTGAAGAGCAGAATTAAGAAATATTACAAAAGGCCTAAACATACCTGAGTTTTGCTTTTCAGTCTAACAGAGGTTGATTACTGTTATATTGGAGCACTTAAGAACAGTCTCGTTCTGACAAGTCAAATGAAGGGGTTTTTTAGTTTCCCAATATTTAATTTTGAGGAGAAAGGCTCAAAAGTATGGTGCAGAAGAAATTATATCTGATCTGCAAGTGGTCCCTAGTGAATGATACCTTGCGTATGAATGTGCTATTAGAAGCCCAAGATGTAGTAAAAATGTGCATACCTGAAACTGACAATGTTCAGAGGTGTGGAAAAATCAGTCCAATACCTTCTAGTCCAGAAATCAGGGTCCAGTTTGCTGGCTGATTTTGTAGGCATTTTTGAATGTTGCATGCTTACCAACAGAAGGCTCACCCAGCCCTACTTATCCTGTGAACTCTGAACTCAGTAAATAGACTTCTCATCTGTCAAGTTTTCATTAAATTTTAAAATACATATGCAGGTTTGTGGTGTCAGCAAGGAAAAGAGTTTATCCTGGCAGGATTCAGCTTCAGGACTTTGTGCTCTAGGATGACCCTACTTGAGCAGGGAGGTTGGACCACTGTGGGCCTTTCTAGCCTGACCCATCCTGTGGCTCCAGGACTTCAGTACCTGTGTTGGTAGATTGCTGCTCCAACTCACCGTGACATTATTTACATAACACAATAACTATTAACCAGGAGCTGAGGGCTCTGCTCCAGTGAAGGTGGATTTAGTGTGTGCTTAAGCTGTAAAGTTTATGATGATCATTGTCACAGCACTTTCAACACAAAGCATTTCCCTGCCCACAACAAACAACTCTCAGGCTCGCTGCACATCTCTTCCTAACCTCTTGCTGAGCCTTGACAGTCTGGCACAATGGCAGATTCTGCAGCTGGTTTCCTTTAATGAACGGGAAATGGCATTACACGGGTGCAGGCCCGGTGTTAACCCGTGATTGATGTGTTATTTCACCAGGTAACTTCCTCTGTGCGTGTGTTAGTGCAGAACAGACACGTTCCACTGCACACAATGGGTTCATTCTTCACTGGATAAATATAATGTGAGTAATTGCAGTTCATTATGTAAATACCTCTCTATGAGGCTCTTATGGAGTAGTAATGGATTTTGCAGAATATTTTTCTCCTACATGGAATGCTGTTTTTTAAAGCAATGTTACAGTGTCCATCAGGAAGGAGGCTTCTAAACCTGCAGCTTAGAACATTTTGTTATAACTTAGTCAAACTTGAATTGAACAATCCTGACTGTACAAACATCTTACTACCTACTACTGAAAGGTGAAAGGCTACTTGGTATATTTGATAACTGTATTGTTATTTTTCCTCTTTATTAAGCATCTAGATCATAGAAGGTGAGCAAGGGTGGAATTTAAAAGAAAAGAAACATACTCCCCTAAATAAAGAGAAAGAGATAGGAGGGTTAAGAGGATGTGATGGAGAAGAGGAGAAATTGAGGTCTAGAGGCACAATTGCTTGTGGTAGTATTGGAAAAATGTCAAAAGCACAGGAAGCCTCTTTGTAAATCCTAAATTTATAGAGTTTATTTCAAGTATTTCTCTCTCTTCATGTGTATATGTTAGTACTGGTACAGAGATAACAACAAATATTTCAATATAATAACAGAAGAGCATTCCAGTGTGAAAAATGGGAACAGGTCTTCTGTTGGGGAAGGATCATTAAGAATTAAATATTAAAGAACCAAAAGATATCCCTGTTAACCTGATATTATTTTTTTCTGACAGCATGGTTTTAAATCCCATCTTATATTTAACTGCAGCCTTCTGCCTAAGTTTGGCATTTTGGCATGTAGAAAAAAACTCCAGTCAAATGAAAAGAAGAACTGGCAACTCTTATGCCGCAGATTGCAGTGGGTTTTTTTTTCATGAAGCTTTTCTACTTGGAATAATGTCGAATGCCCCTTGTTCCTGGGCAATAAAAACTGAATGTGTGAAAATCTTCTTTATTTCTTTTTGGATTATTCTGTTTTGCAAATAGAGGAGAGAGTCTTTGATCCTTACATTGACTGATAACACCAAGACACAGTCTTGTCAGTCAGCTCTGTGAAAAAAAGGTTGCCCAAGTTTGTGAAGACAGATCTTTCTGTCACGTCCTGGTGAATTCCAGCCAATACTGTAACATATCTGGAGGGCCCTGACAGGCTTCCGATCTAACAATGTCCCTAAAATATCGACATATACAGAATGGAAGCCTTCACATGTTTCTGCTATAGCTGAGTTCCCTGCATACTGAACAAAAACTGTTAATGAGGAAAATAGTTTCAACAGACTTAGAAAACCAGCTCAAGTCTATAAATGAATGAAAGGAAAAGCCAGATAACTACATAGAGCCAGCTGCTCTATGTAATGGCTAGCCTGTCTTCAAACAACTCGACTGTGAAATGATGCAAGCTTTGAGATTATTACTTTTCCCCGTTGGCAATTTGTATTCTTGAACAGCGTGTGCTCTACTGTGTTTCAGTCTCAGGATGGGGGTGGCAGGATGCTGGGGGGTGCATATTGTGCCAAATATTGTGGTAAATAAGGGCAATTAGGGCATTCAATTTTTTTTAATAAATCCCTAGTCACTTCATCTACAATTCTTCAAAATGCATAACACCAGCTCTCCGGGTAGTACAGCAAAGGCAAGATGCCCAGAAAGATGACATGTGTTGTCTTCAACTACTGCAGTTCTCTGGTCTTACTGCTTCAAGAAATATGTAACTGCTGCTCTGAAAAGTGCTCCTTGAGTTGTCTGCTGCTGTCAGATCTGGCTCTCGCTGCCTACAGGCTGTGGGATCAGATGTTACCCGGGGTGCTGGGAAAGAGCTCAGCTTGGCTGAAGGGCTGCAGTTGACTCTGTGCATCAGTAGGTTAAAGACTGGGCATGTACTGATTGTATCCAGAATAACTAAATGTTGTCTTGGGAAACTAAAGCTTTTTATTTACTCTGGGAGAGCTGATCTCTTCAGAGCTCTGCAGTTTCTCAGCTGTGTGTTATGACTGCCTGGCTTTGCCTGGGAGTAATTAGTTTGGTTCAGCAAACCTACCAGACTACTGTCTACTAGAACAAAACTATTAGAAAGAAGTGCCATTGAACTGTTGAAGTTTTCCTTAGTAACAAAAACATCACAGTATTGCTTTCCTTTGATAACCAACAAAAGGTCTGACTTGAGATCTTAAAGCTTGAAGCAAAGCAAGGAGCTTCCTAGAATAGCTGCTTGGGAGGAGGATTTTAAGCAGTGTGAGTAGATAACACCTCAGGTGGAGATTCCCTGGTGAGAAGTAACAGCCCAGGGGATCAGCAGAGCACTGGTGAGTGGGGCAGGGGGCTCAGTGGGTGATGGATGGCAGTGGTGCCCCTAGGGCTGGTGGCTGAACCACTTGATTACGAGGCAAGTGTGACAGGAGCACGGGGTGTCACTTCAGGAAGGCTTTTCATGGAGTTCTGGCACTTCCCATTCTGGAGAGTGAGCAGCTTTTGCAGTTCAGGTTTATGGTAATTTGAGAGAGAACTGAGCATAGGCTGTGATTTAGAGGACTTTCTCTTCTTCAGCAACCTGTAGGAATCAGAAGGGCATCTAGGAGGATGTAGCTTTCACTACATTTATAAAGGAGAATGAAAGCATGGAATTTAGGAATCCAAGCAGTTGGAAAACTGTTTAGGAAATTTGTGTTTGTGTGAGAAAATGGGCAGTACCTTTCTGTGACTTGGAAAAGAGGGGCTTGCAATAGATAAAGGTGAGAACTGAAAAATGAAACACACGGCAGTGGAAAAGAAAATGGTGGGAAGATAAATGTATTGGAGGAAAGATAGAGACCCTTAGTTTACAAGTACCAAATTATAAATCAGGTTCTATAATGCTCAGGAGAAGCTCTTGGGGTCCAATGCCTTTCCTATGTCCTTCTTGTCTTTTTTGTAAACATTGACAAGATGTCCTGTTGCTTTTTTTTTTCTCAGCAGCCCTCAGCTAATTCTGAAAAACACCAGTTTGAGGGAAGTTAAGAAGTTCATCCACCATTGAAATGGAGACAATTATTTCTAGTAACGGCTGAGAGATGGAGGGCTGAGAACTGCACAAACTTGTTTTATTCTTATTTTTGAGGTCATTGATAAATGGCACATACAACAAAACACCCCCTTTGGATTAAGGGGTGGTGTCACTGGCCTTTGCTCAAACATTGTATTGAATCCATTATCTAAATCTAGTTCATTGGTCCCATCTGAAGATTGAACAAAAGTGTTTTCACGGCATAAAAAACCCCTGAACCAAACCAAACCCCCCAAAACCCCAGCCCTCAAACACACAAAATATTGGGGTGGGAAAACATGTGGTAATAAGTCTGACTCAGAACTTTTCTTCTTTTTTCTGTATTTTTTTTCTAAAATCTATCTTGTATTGTGTGCGTACAAGTAAAATTTTGGTATTAACTGGCATTGGGGTGGTGATTTTCTCCTTTTCTTTTCACGGATAGGAAGGATGACTTTATTATGGCCTGAACTTTTTAGTATATGTTTAAAATGGAGTGATGCATTAAAAAGTAATAAGCACAGCAGTCTGTCTGTTGCAATGTTAGTGATGCTATGATGCATTAACAGCCTGTAAAATAGAAATGCATGCTCTGGCAAATATTTTACCTAACACTTATTAGTATATTTATGGGTATCAATTTTGCTTTTACTCTGCATCTTTTAAGCATAATCATGCTTTCATATATTTTAAAAACCCACAATCCTGTAAATCTGCTCTTCTTCTGCAGGTGAGGCTGTGAGCTTTCCATGATATGTAATGTCAAGTTATATTATTAAAGTAGAAGTAGAGTTTGAGCATTTTACACAAGCCAGAATTTGAAATCCCAGAGTAAGTGAGTATCTTGTAATTCTGGTGTTTTTTCTGGTGATAGGGTATTTTGTGTGATGTTGGAATCATTCATTATGCCTAAGTCGACTTTTCCACTTTAGAGCATTATAGAAGTGCCCTAATAATAGATTGTTTCATCTGTAGCAGCCAGGTTTCAGTTAATGCTCACCAGAACAAGTAGCCACTGCACCAGTGGAAAAAAATGCAATCTTAAATTTGGTTTTACCCGAGGTGACAGTAACCACTTGAGAAGTGAAACTTGATTTGCATAAACCAGCTACTCTGAAATAGGTTTTATTAGGTTGCTATTGTGACCTTAAGACAAATAATGACTTGCTTACACTCTTCTCTAAGTTAAATCAATTTCAAACTCTGAAAAGTCAAGAAATTTTTTTAGTGCTTCCTAGTATTATTTTAGACCTTATTGAAACCTGTTTGCCTTTTGGTAGTTCCTGGTGGGTTTTCTCTGCAATTGTGATCAGATACGTAAATCTAACAACCTCACAGGACACTTCATTTTGTTGATGTGCATTATTTTTCCTTATGCAACAATTTAATGGAATTCATTACCATGGTGTGTTACTTTTTAATACCTACTATTTCCAATTTGAGATAACTTTCCTTTTGAGATAACTTTGATTTTCAGGATCAGTCAATGTTCACAATAAATGAAAAAGGCTCAACAAAGTGATAGAGCAGAGGTGGATCACAGGTTAGCAACTGCTGCCATGGAATTATACAAAATTCATTTTCTGTAACATCAAGAAGCAGCACGGTGGTGAATATCAGATAAAGAAACTGGCAGTTTAGTCAAGACTTCATAAAAGTCACGTTCCCACCACAAAATTCATACTTGTGATGCAGGAATTAATTGGAGAGTGACAGAGTGATAGGCCTCTGAAGTACCTTATGGCTTTATGTAATTACTTGACATGGCACTGTTTTTTGGATCAAAAGCCGTGTTACATTTTCCACTTGGCAATAAGGATGTTCTTTTGAAAATGGTTGAATGCCAGTCTCAAGTTTGAAGGTTTCTCTCAGCTGAGTGGCTGGAAACTTGACCTCCCTGATGACAGGGGGTCCACAGATGTCACTCCATCCCTTGCTGCAAAAGGTGCTCCTTTGACAGTGATTGCTCAGGACCATTGCTCCTCCCTCCCCCCTCAAATACATAATTTTTGGCACTCAGTGTTTGTGTCACCTGCCCTGCCAAGATCTGAAGTAAAGGCAATGCATTTCCTTACCCTTGAATTCTGCACTTAGGGTTGCAACAAGGGTCCCTTCTAGTGGCTCTGAGGAATTTGTAAGGTTTGGGGGGGGGACTTTCACAGGCCATTTTAGATGTGACGAGGGGTTCATTCTAGAGTGTAAACAGTAATAGATTCACATTTAAATATGTTGTGATCTCTAGACTTCCTTTCTTTTTCTTATTGTCAGAGAAAGAATGCTAATAGGTTTGTTTCTATAGTATTCTGTCCATTATATCAGAGCTCTTAATTACAGTTTCTCATTTTTAAGTCCTATCTTCAGTTTGCAGGTATTTTGAATGTATTGAAAGCATTAACATTTACAACCTAGCACCAGCTTTGTGAGTAAAAAAATGGTTTATTTGCTTAGAGAAGAGTTCATTTCCCAGCATGAAACACTTGAAAGAAACCAAAGGCAGACTTTGTCTTAATAGTTGAAAATTCAAAATAAATGAAGCTTATGTAAAATGGCAGTAACAGACTAGAGCTACAGTGGACTGCTGAAATTGGATTTGGGTAGCTATAAACATAATTAGCTTAAAGCATTCTAGCTTGCCATGCAATGTGAGCTCTCATAGGCTGGGATGTGATAATGCTTTGCTCTTTTGCATTTTAACTCCTTGTGGATATTCAAAAGCCAGCTGATCTTAGGCTTTGTGGAAGCTAAATTAACCACGTATTCCTTGGGGGGTTATGGCAAACTGTGAGGTTTATTGGGTGTTGAAGTGTGCTGAAGATAACGTGACAGTAACCTAAAATGCTGTACTCTCAACGTACTGATTAGGATTGTATATTATTATTTTTAAAAATCTTTAGAGATTTGTATTTTAAGTCGTGTAAATGATTGGTTATATGTAAGCATTGGTTGTGTATGCCCTTAACGCTCTCACGGATGAAATACTAATGCTTGATTTGACCTGAACAGTATACAAAACCAAGATGATGATATTGCATATGAAATACTGATGTGGTTCAGAATTTCTGCAGCATTTTTATTTCTCCAAAACACCAGCTCATGCCCATTATGTGAAGCTGTGTTCATTTACAGTGAGTAATGCTACTTGACCTCAATCTTTGCTGTAAGTGGGCTGGAATCAGTCAATAACTTGGCATTCCCACACCAGTGGAACACTTAGATTTATATTATATTTATACACATGAGACCTGCATAGAATTCTAGGAATACACATGTTCAGCCTCTCCAGAGCAGGCCTCATGTGCAGTCTCCTCTTCATCAGATGTACAGATGGCTTGAAACAAGGGATCCTGTGTTCTCACAGCAGGCAAACACTACTTGATGAGTGCTTCCACCACTGGGTTGTTTCCAAATAATAAATTCAGAACCTTCAGATTTTGCCTTTCATCTGACAATCTCAAGCTTTGCAAAGCTGAGAACTTTTGTTATCCCTCTACTTCTCCCGTTTCTGTTTTCCATGTGTATGTGAAACATGGCACAGAAGTAAGGGAAAGTTGCATACAGTCGTTAAAGGTTGGAAGGATTTTCACCATGGGACATTTTATTAAATTGTTTATTGTGTAAGGTGGCTCTATAACATTTCACTTCTTCCGTTTTTATCCTCCCACTGCCTTTATTTAAGGGAAAATTTTTTAAATGGAGTATTTCAAACGAGAGAGAGAATGGACAGCTTAGTCTGTTAAATCAAAAAAAAATTCAAGGTGGAGAAAACCTCTGAGGATTATCATCTTAGTATTTAGACTTGCAGAGGAATACAATACAAAGCGAGTATTAACGCCACATCATGCAGAGTAGTTACAACTTTTCTATTTTTCCAGTATCTGAATCTTCTAATGTATGTGGAATATAGATAAACTGATGTATTTCCTTTCTTGAATTCTTTTAAAAATATTAATTTCCAGTGGAGGTGGCTTACATCTTCAGCAAGGTTTTTAGTGCTTCAGCCTTCTGCATTTATTGCTTCTATTTAGAACTCATAGTAGATAAGCTTCTGAAAAAAGAAATACAATAAACATTTGTGTTAATTATATCATTTCCTCCTACCCTTCTCCCCTCCACCATATGTTCTCTTCTTTGTATGCCTCTTGACTGACTTATTGGGGTTTGATACGTGTCTAATCAGAGACCTCAAAGTACCCTCCGATGATGCAAATGTGACCCTGTTTCTGCACCCTTTCATAAGTGTAGATATATCTGGAGGTAGAAGAAAGGAACAATGGGATTAATTCATCAGGTAGTTATTATGTGTATTTACATATGGGACTTTTCCCTTGTCTGTAGTCTCTGCTTTGGCCTTTGTGTCAAATCTCATATTACCCTTTGCCCTCGGCCTGGATTTTTTGTTTGTTTATTTGTGGGTTGGTTTGAGTGTTTTTTGTTTTTCCTCCAACCCTTGGTTATTTTCTTGAATGTGGTCCTCTGAAAAACCTTTGGGGATTCATCAAGTTCCTCTGCCCTGTCTGCGTCTTTCTATTACAACATTTGATTCACACATCCAAGTTTTATTTCTGCTTTCATGGGGAAAACAGCTTCTTTCACTTTCTGTGAGATACTGAAATGCAGCATTGTGCTCGATCATCAAGGACACAGCAGAAAATTAGTTGCCATTTTTATCCCTTAAAAGTGGGAGGCCAGGAGCAGGGAGATGCAACTTAATGCACTTGTATGGGGAGCTCTGCTTCAGAGGCCAGTGGCATGCGAGGAACTTAACTGCACTTTCTGCTGAGATGCACTTTGGTTTCAGGATGTATATTTGCTATGTGCATAAATGCTTTCCTTCACTGGTCAGTTATCTCTGCACACACTTTTCTAGTGGGACCAGAAATTATTCCAGATTCAGCAGTTGCCTGTAACAGCATAAAGACATGATAGAAATGCCACATTACTTCCAAAGGATAAATTCATTACTATGCTTCTTTGAAAGTTGGCTTTCTTCTGCCTTTGCTCCAGGACATCACAAGGCTGTAGCAAATAATGAAACACATTGCTCCATCCCCAGTAAAAAGGACTGAAACCCTTCAGCAGAACTTACCACTTTTTTTTTTCCTGTATTTTCCTTGGTCTTTCCTTATGCAAACCCACTTAGGGAAAGTTTCTGCATCCTTATGGGAACAACACAGGACAAATGCTAACATGAATTTGGAATCTGGTGTCACGACTGCAGTGATCTGCATACCAGGAATAGTCAGTAGTGGTCAGGCCAGGACAGAGCTGCAGAGAGATTGTGGTGTCACCTGGAGTGGTTTGTGTGTGTGCTATGGTTCAGGCTTGCTGTCCATTCACTGAGTGCTCGGGAGGAGCTGATTTCCAGCACGGACATACCCACGGTGCATTAATGAAAGGTGCTGAAAGGACTCTGTGGTATAGTGTGCACAAGTATTTGTTAACACAAAAGGAGCTCCTTCTTTCAAGCAAAATTTTCTTTTCCAAGTGAATTTAGTTCCTCAGACTAGCAATAGTACAAATACAATTTTTGTATTAGACAAATGTGAGTGTCCAGTTTTGCCCACACCAGATGCATAAACTGGAGGTCTGATATAGTGTTGAATGTATGATACATGTAAACAAAGTCAAGGTTTGATGAGTGACTTTATAATTAATGGTGGGTTAAATACATGTTAAATTTTGCTGGCCTCTTGAACACAGGCATATTGGATGTGCTTTCAAGAAGTTTGTAGGGCTTTCACTAATGCTTTGAAAAATGAAGGTAAGCGTTACCTGTTACCAGTGCACTTTGTTGGCTTGAAGCAGATAAGGATCTTTGTTAACATAAGAACTGTTTGAACCTCACAAAATGAGGTTATGAATTTACTGCCTGACACTGTTTAGTATGTAAAAAGAAGTAAACAGCTCAAGTATTGAGACAATCAACCATTTCTGTTTGATTCCTGGCTTTGGAAAGATACTATCATTTATGTAATGTGTTCAAAGGAGCACATAATTGATTATATACTGTTAGTCAGCCATGTGCATTTTTACATTTCTGCCTGTAGGTAAGCTGAACACCTGGTGACATGGCAGCATGTTAAAAACACTGCTTAGGAAATCCACAGTCACAGCACAGATAACAGGACTTTCAAAATGATTGAGTAATACATAAAATAAGTGTTCCTTTTAAGAAATTTTTCTTTATTGCCTTTATATGAACTCAATAGTACAGAGAGAAATATGATCTATTTACTGTTCCTGGTGGGGATGGTTGGTGGGTGGTGAAAGTTGCAGGGTGCTGTGACACTGTTCTACACAGTTCCCCTGTTAGTCTTTCTATCTTTAAACTTCTCGTTTCTTCTGAGAAAGCAGGAAGCTTTTGCCAGCCAGGTATTGAATAGAGGTTTTGATATTTAAAGCAAACTGTTCAGTGCTCTTAGAGATGTTAATGTGGTACTGCATCTCGAGCTTCAAGCCAGAAAATGTTAAGATAAGAACAGTTTACAAGAGCAGAGTGAATATTTTGAGGTGTTTATTCTAACTACAGAGGGAAGAAACTAGAATTCTGGAGCGGACACTGGAGCTATATTGTAGGATGCAAGGATGACTCAGCCCATGCTCAGATCATGGTCTTGCCATACTTATTTACATTAAAGTTCAGTTCCTATTTTAAGTCTGCGCATTTAGTGGAGAAGAAGGTGAGAAAAAAGCAGAGGGAGAAGAATGAAAGCAAAAAGAGCGAGGGTAGATTTTAAAATGCAGCAACAACAAAAATACCTGGACCAATCCCTCCTGCTCCGCACGCTGCTCTCTCAGTGGAGGAGCTTGTAATCCTATATTTGCTATATCAAGAGAATTCTTCTATGAGCACAAATTAATAATTTATTCATAGGCTGGAGTCAGCCCGCATTGATTTACTTATGCTGCATTTCTTTTCATTCATAAGCCTTTGCTGGTCCCGAGCTCTCTCCCGGAGAGTGACTCGCTGCAGTGCTCCGGCATGGGAGGAAGCAGCAAACGTGCCTTTATGCACAAGGACGTGCTCCCTATGACTCAATTAAATGTGCGAGCCTGACCTACAGCCGGGGCTCGCTCCGGGAAGCCGCCGCTGCCGCTCCTGGGCGATGCTCCCTGGGCAGGGACCGCCGCTCTCCTCCCTCCGCCCGCCCGCGCCCGCCCCGGTGCGGCGCCGCGGCCGGGATGCTCCCGGCCCCGCACAGCGCTGAGCTCCGAGCAGCCTTCGCCTCTCCGGGCTGTGTGACAGACAGATGCTTGTCATGCAGCGGTGCCCTGCTTGAATCGGTCTCCGGTGGGTGTGCGCGGCCCCACGCCCCCGCCCCTGCCAGCCCTGCCGAGCCCTCCCAAGCTCAGCCCCCGGCAATGTGCAGCGCTCTCTTCTCGCCTTCCTGGAAGGGCTCAACTCCACTTTCAGCTCCTCCAGACTTTTTCTGCTTTTGCCGTACCCTCCCTCTGGTCCAGCTCCTCCTGTGCCTGCCTCTCTGTCTCGGCGCTATCCCGTTAAAAGGCTGCTGCTCCTGCTCCACTGAACCAATGCACTGGCTGGCTTGATCTGGGATGAAGGCTGGAGGTTATCGGCGAGGGAAAGGAGAACTCTAGGCAGCTTTCCATTTGCAAAGTGAGCAGTAATTGCAAGAAGACAGCCTCCCCAGCTGGAATCAATAGTCTGCTTTCTTGCTGCTGAGGGCACTTTGGAGCAGCAGTAGGTCACTGAAGTAACTTCAGCACACTGCTGACTGCGGAGTTGTAAAGAACTACATGCAAGTGGCTGCAGTAGGGCTGGAAAACGCTTTGCTGTTACCAGGGACATAATAGTTTTCAAGTCATTAGAGCTTCTCGTCCTCTCCTCCCATTGCACCGAGAGGGTCATTCTTTGGAGGAATGAGGATGGAGCTGTGAATGTTTCTTTTCCACTGTTGTTCTAGTGGAAGGGGGTAAGAGTGGGGAAAAAGAGGCTTTTAGAAGCAAAACCCCACTGCTGCTGAACTCACTTTCACTTGAATTTCCCCAAACCCTTCCAGGCACAGAGAGGCACAATGCCAGAGAACCTGAATCTTCTTCGGGCTTTTGGGGGTTTTTTCTTTATCTTCTGGACAGCTTTTAACACAGCCTTAGTGGATGTGGTTGGATCGGAGCAGCAGATCCCCTTGTCTGTGTAAGTGCTTTCATGCTATTCCTCTCAGGACCATGTTCAAAGATGAGAACTTGGCTGCTCAAGTTCTCCTGTTTTTGTATTGCAGATATTTGACTGTTCCAGGGCACCTTTGCTCCTCTGTCAGCTGTGTTTAAAGTGGTTGTCTCCAAGGCGCCTGGCACTACTTTGATTTTATTGTGGGAGCATGTGTTGGTGGAGTGTGTGGCCACTGAGTTTTAAGTGCTTGTATTTACTGAAATTGATGCTGTTAGTTCCTTCTCATGTGGGAATTTATCATTCAGAACTGTTTTGCCATTTTATCTGCTGTTTTCCTTTCAATGGACATATGTCATGTTGTGCCAAAGCATGTTTCTGTACAAGTTAATTCCTTAAATTTTAATGGTGCAAGTTGGTAGTTTCATATCAGAGGCCTTACCTTAGCACAGGGTCTAGTTTGTGCTTATACTTGTATAGCTCCACTGATCTTTTGCTGTGCTTAGGCTCCTTAGTGAGCTCTCTAATGCAAAATTGCTCGGATCCTTCCAAGCAGCTGAAGCTGTTACAGTCTCTGTTGCTTGCTATGACATGTGTATTACATTTCTTCCTGTCTCTTTTTTTTTTTTTTTCCTCACAGTGTAAAGCTCTGGGCCTCAGCATTTGGTGGAGAGATCAAATCTATTGCAGCCAAATACTCAGGTTCCCAGCTCCTACAGAAGGTAAGGATTTCTTCGGTTGCAGTAAGGAAGGTATTTACAGAGAAAATGGAGGCAGATTTAATTTTTTAAATGAACAGGAAAGCAGTGCTGTATGTGCTTTTGTCCAAGTTCTATTTTTGTATTGCATACTAGTCCCTGATGACTCTTTGCATTGCACTGCACTATCTGTAGAGTCCTTGCTTAACCTGGTGTTTTTCTGTTTGGATGACTTTCTTTTTTCATTGGAAAGTAAACTCAACGCTTATTTCTTGTAGCCTAGGCTTCAGCCCAGGCTGCGGGTGTTTAGTCTGGTTGCTGCATTGTGGTGATGATGATGATGATGTTGCTGTGCAGAAACAGCTGCTTCTTATGAAAAATGTTAACTTCATTCAAGGAGCAGAATTAGTGCATATTGTATTATTTTCACCCTAGGCTGTATGTACACAATTCACTGTACCAGGAGAAGGCGGCTGAGCTGTTGTTTGTCATCTCTGCAGTTTTTACAATCCCATTATTCCCCCAATCATCTCAACCCAGTGCTGAGATGTATTACATCATTACAGATAAGAGGAATGAATGTGGTTATCTTCTTGCTCAGCTGCACAGCTGGGTAATAAGCTAGTGAAGTATAGCAAAAACTTGAGAAATTGGTATGTCTACATAATTGGGGCAGAGGGTAATGAAAAAGCAGATTTGAGTATTAGGTATGTATCAAGGACTCTGTTTAATCTAAATATGCAACTAGAGTAAACTTCTGTATTGTAGACAATTTATTTTTACGACAGTTGCAAAAAAATTGAGAGACTAAGAGGAATATGTTAGATTGAGACTGCTATTTTGGGGCATATAGCATGTGATATGTAAAATGCAATATGTAAATGGAAAAACATTGAGACATTCACTGATTAAAAACACTCATCCAACCCATATATTAAATATCTGCTGATTTTTGTAGACATGATTTTTAGTTCTGAGTAACACTAATTTTATTTTTTGTCTGATTGTGAAGGAAATTATTCCTTGAGCTTGTAGCATTTATTTCAAAAGGCTTATATATGTGTGAAATTATATAACAGTATGTGTAGCAGCTGAAATAAAAAGCTTCTGCTATCCTTTAAAATGAAAGCAACTGGCTTTGGTAATTACTAAAGACATATGAGTTCTTCAGCAGTTTCTGTCTTTTCAGATTTGTATACCCAGGACTGTAAAACATGAATTCCACTTTGTGAAAATACAGAGCTATTAAGAACAAAAATATTTGCGGTCTCTTACTGCCTTTCAAGGCCTTTAAATGGCTTCACTTCAATATGTTGGGCAAACTTTCATTTTATTCTGAAGATCTGGACACTCAATATTTATTACACTTCCAGCTCACATTCTTTAAAGCCTGTGTAGTCTTACATTGTCACTGTTTTTATGAACACCTTAAATTCATACAGCAGATGGAGCTTTCAGTTTTGATTAATTTGTAATCAAGTATTATTAAAAAGCTTTATTTTTTTTTATTGGGCCATAACAAACAAGTATCTTTATTTAACTTTGGAGCTGTTCCATGCACAGCCATTTTTGCGCAAAAATAGCTTCAGAAATGAAACCTACCCAGCACTGAGCCCAACGTTTGCTAGAAGGATATGGAATGCACCGTGTTTGGCAATCATGCTAAAATCCATAAAGAATCAGTATGGAATCCTTAATCCTCCTTCTCTTCCTCATAGTAGATGCTGCTGTCATCCCTTCTGTAATGTATTTTTTCCCTCTGAAGTAGCAAGATTGCTTCCTATTGGTTGTTATAATTGTAGGTAATTGGAAGCTATTCATTTTACCTTTTCATCAGCATCCTTTCTGTTTCACTAAGCAGTCTGTGCTCCTGTTTTTGAAGGTGGACAGTGTATGTTCTTTCCAAGCTATTTTGTTTTTCTTTCTTGCTTATATTATGCTATTTCATTATTGAATGAAAGAGAAAAGACAAAACGCAGGTTTGACAGGTATTTAGAGCATTTTTATTCCTCTGTCACGTAGTCTATTGGTTTTCTCTTTTTTCTTCTTTCTGGTTACAGTAGTTTTTATAAAGATGTCTGTTGCTTTTTCTTTTATTTAGAATTCTAAATGTCCCTCTCCCTTTAAGCTTGCTGTATCCTGGTGCTGATTGTGGCAAAAGAGCCTGGATGACAGGACTTTAGCATGTATTTTTTTATATTGTTATAAAGCATATTTCTTCTGTAAGCTTTTGTGAATAGAAACATACCAAACTTCAAGATCTGCAAGTATTTTGAACATGCAAAGTCAGTGACAGAGGTTGTCACAACAGTTAAGGAGGTGATAGCACAGGAGGGTTCTAAGTACAAATGCCTTTTTTTCCCACCGCCTCCCTCCCCACTAGCCAGGCATCAAGAATATATTTGGTATTTACTGTGATCTCTGGGTGATCAGAATCCATGTCATTTTAAAGTCAAGATTCCACTTTTAGAAGCAGTGAGACTTCTGATATTACCGGAGGAGCCCACATTTCCTGATTATGAATTAAGCATCCTTAAACAAGTGAAGATATAAAATGTGGGTATGATTATGGATCTGGACAGTATAGATTCCTCAACTGTCAACTGCTTTGGAGTGCCATTTAGCTTAATACAGGCTTGCTAAATGAAACATTAATGTAAAGGTTACTTGATTCATTTTGTCAGCACACACAGTGAGTGCTGCTTTCAAAGGGATGCGCTCACAAACGAGGCGTGATTGACAGTCTCTACTGCCCAAATGTTTTGCACATTAAGAGTCATTTGACCTGAACTAAAATTTCATTGAACAAATTGTTGTTGTGAGATTCTCAGTAAAGAAATTTTTTACCAGGTTATAGTTGTGAATATTGGTGGAGTTACTGCGATTTTTAAGGTCTTGCTGTACTGTGAGCATCAAATAGGTGACCAGCACTGGTATCCTCTTGAGTCTGTAAAATATGTGTAAGAATATTTTTCTTGCTTTTTGAAAGTAACTTTTTTTATAAAAAGCCCACTGCTTCCCTTATCTTAATTGAATGTTTAATTATTTTATGTCATTATGATAATCTTATCCAAGTATTTTGTTATGCCTCCTAGAAATATCTGCGATAATTACTTTTCCCAAAACTGACTTTAGATGAAATACAGATGCTTCAAATTGCTTGGAAAACAATAGTTCAGTAAATATTTCAGAAATTATGATGAGGTTTTAAGCAAAAGTAGCACTTAAAAAATGTTCTACTCCTTGCTTTCAAAGAGATGGAAGACCATTAAGTGTACAAGAAAACATCCAGAAGCAAATAGGGACAGTATTACTCCTAATTTGTCTGATTTCTAGAGGTTTTACAGTCGTCACGTGGATTTGGAGAGGCTTCTTGATGCTGTAGAGATATTCATACTCTTCACCTACTTAGCTAATACTACTGGGGCCTAAGACTTGACTCAGATTTTAATTCTCTCTTAGGTGTTGTTTTTTTCCTTAGACTGTCAAAAGACAACTGCCTTATTTGAATCTCGACATTTTAAATTTTTTTCTTTTGTAATCACTCTGTGTTTAGTGGGTCCTGTACTGAATGTGAGAGGGTAGCCCACTGGAAAAGCCAGGCTTCAAATATGGGATGCAAAGCAAGGGTTAGGTGCCAGGAACACATTCACTTCAGCTGCTGCAATTAGAGTTTTGAACAGGCTTTGGGGAATGCTGTTATACAGTAAAGCTCTTCTTAAATCAGTGCAGCATGGTCTGTGCTTTCTCAGGTTCCTTTTGATGAGTCTATTCTTTTTTAAAAAATATTCTGAGCTTTGATAATTCTTCATTTGCTCTTGGATAGTCAATATTATTTTATTGCAAATGTAGGAACCATTTCCAGGCGAAAACACCCTTAATTTCTTGGTCCTTCCACAAAGGTTTCTTCCCGACGAGAAGCTTGTTTAAGGCTCCCTCAGATCTTCCTTATGTAAGTTGTCTGCTGGAGCCCTCAGTGTTATGTAAGCCCTGCCTGCCTTGGTCTGAAGCAGTTTGGAGTCTGCATCTGCCTGCTCCTTTCAACAAATCCTTCATCGTGTTGGGAGTTCTCAAATCATTGTTTGCTCGGAGCAGGTTTTGCAGTCGGGAGAGCATTCCTGTTTTTAAAGATGCAGAGTTGCATTGTAGCTCCCTGACGAGGATGGGGGTGCTGTATCTTGGTAGTTTCTTGCAATTGTGGAAATGTCAGTGCAAAACTAATATAACGGGGTGATTTAGATCAATTAGCATTCAGCTGGTGGATCTGATTCATACAGTACATCCATCTTTAGTTTAAATTGTATAATAGTGACTTTAATTCTTAGGCAAGTTCAGTCCAATCATCTTGACATTAATTGCCTTTCTTTTATTCAGCCTTATGTTGGTTTTGGTTTTTGTAGGCTGTTTCTTTGCTAGAGACACTGCAACTACTGCTTTGCAGGAAGGGTCAAGTAGGACTGAGACATGCAGGTTAAAGGACAGGAATGGACTGACTTTTTGGATATCAATTTAAACTTTTGCCAGCTGAGCAATTCTAGAACTGCAAAAATAATACTGATTATTTTTTCCTATCAAAAAATAGGGAAAAGTTATCAATAAAATCTGTAGACAAATGACTGTAAATCAAAAAAACACCAAAAAAAAACCCTCAAAAGAAAAACCACTGCGCCCTGCAAAAAATCCAAACCAACAGCGACAGTTCCCTTCTGCCCACCAACCAAACCTGGCACCTACCCCAAAGCCCAGATTCAAAACCCCACCAGCCAGGTAATGGTGTAGAGCTTACCAAAAACTGTATTCAGAGTTAATTCATTATAATTTGAGCTCCTGACATCTGGTTTATGTAAAATGTGTCTCCTAGCACTGACTTAAAATCAAACCTTAGAAAATAAAAGAAATATACACCTCAAAATCTTAAACCAGTGTAATTCTGATGATTAATGCGAATGATGTTTTGGAACTTGCAGAGCTTGAATCTCCATCCCATTTAATTCCTACAGATCTTTGGGCTGCATGAATGACAAGGTTATTCTCCATGCCAAATTAGGTACAGAGCATTTCATTGTGTTTTGAAGTGTTTAATGTTATCTGCAGACACGAAGACATAAATTCTTCTGGATAGATATTTTAATTTTGTTCAAGAATAAAAAAATCAAACTCATTGATACGCTACTAATGTATTTGGTGGGAAAACCTGCTGGGTTCCACACTAATTTTCAGGTAGTATGTTGATCTGTAGAGGGAAAGATCAGTCTTATCAAACTTCGAATGCTTTCTTCTCTCTTTCTCCATAACAAAAAATAACTTGACCTTCTTTTTTGTAATAAAGTTCTGCCTTTTCTGGAGGTATTGGAAAAGTTTCTTTCTCTTCAGTGAAGTTAGAACTGCACTTTGAATGATCTGTGATTTGTACTTTCCTCTCCTGTTTGAATGTTATGGCAGGAGTAATAATTGTTTTGGTGTTGGTAATGTTTTTAAAATGTAGTCAAATCAGCTTGAATATCAAACATCATGTTTTAGATTTCTCTTGGTCTAAAAGAAAAGCCATGCTGAATCCATGTTTTGCTTCCATCAGCACTCTCTATTTTGCAGTATGTTCTGTGTCTTTCTGGGTTTTGCAAGCAGTGTGATCCTCTCACTTGTATTATTGAAAGTAAAAAAGCTCTATTATTAGTGTGTAAGAGGAATATGAGATGGCTTTAGCAAGTTCATGATACATGCATTACACTTTCAGTAATGTCTTTTAATATGGAAGTTACTGAGCAGACAATCTAACTGGAAAACACCAGATCTTGAAAGGAAGAGAATGCTAATTCCCTTGCTTAGTGCATTTATGGTTGTTTGTTTTCACATCCTGTATGGAAAATGCTTACGTTTCAAGGTTAAAGGAGCTGCTCTCCATGCAAATTATCTTGACAGTGAAGGTATGTAGAGCATGAATAGATGCTGTATTGTAGTGGTGATTCACTCTTAAGCAACTGCTAATCAATACTCCACCCTTTCAAATGTCATTACTGTTCTGTAGGGGACAGTTTTTTGTTGCTGATAATAAGTGCTAACACATTTTACAACACTAATTATATATTGATAGGGTAGATGGTATTTTAGTTTCTGTAGAAGCTTCACTGACAGGTTTTAATGAAACACAATGATTAATATGTTGTTCTTGTGAAGTTCTGTTTTGCTTTTTGACATATAATGTTTTTGCAAAATTACATGGATGTTTTTATGGTTCTGTTGAGCATCTGCTAAATTAACTTGTGTAAAGATGAAGTGTTTTCTTAGAGTGTATAAATAATTGCAAGATTTGTATTTAAAAACAAGTCTTTGTAAAAACACTTCTTTTAAAATCAGAGTTGGAAAGAAGTTGATAAGGGTCTTGGTAGCCTTTCCAGAAGCGATTAATTCCAGAGACAGATAATTTCTGAAAATATCCTGCCCTCAGGTCTCCCAGGACTTTCTAGGTGAAGTTACCCATGTAATAAATGATAACCAGTGCACTGATTTTAAACACAACGATATAAGACATGAGGGGATTGTGATTGCTCAAGACACTCGTTCACATAGGAGCGTGTGGATGCTGCATCCAGTGTATCAAAAAACAGGGCAATATAAATTTGTGCTTTATGTCCATGGTAGATGAACAAGAACCAGTCTTTAAACACAAGAATTAATTTTTTCCTACTATCAATTAATTTTTTAAGTTTTTAATTTACTGAGAGAAAGCCCTGGCACAGTGAGGAACTCTTCCAGGTTGACTGTTCAGAACAGGTTCCTGGCCATTATGTAGACTTTGTTGAACTGCCTTATGTTAGGAAGATGAGCTGCATCCTTGATTTTGGACTATCATCAATAACAGTAATTGTATTTCTTCTTTGATGTCTGTATCTATGTACTATTAATCTTTGTGTCTATATCTCCTTAAGGCATAGCTGGGGCGTCCTTCAATTTTCAGAGCAGAAACAGGTAATAAAACACAGTTGTCATTGCTGTGCAGGGTACCAGGTAGCCAGGCTGGATGAAGACTTGCTGGTTTTCCCCTCTCCTTATAAGCACATAAGCAAATGATCTCATTAAAATATCATTATAGGGAATAAATATGTTAACTACAGCAGACTAAACTTGTTGGAAAAAGATGTAGACTGCTTACATCATCTCGCATTGGGCTTCAGGTCCCTCAACCACATGATAAGGTATTATCAGGGTGAGCTTTTCAAGGTGTTCCAATGTGTTCTTGTGTTAAATGTAACTATGAAGTACGTAATGGAACTTCAGTGGGGCTTGTAAGACCGTTGGATGTCCCAGTGAGAAAGAAGGAAATGATCAGATGTAATCTGGTTTATTCCTTATGTACCTGCCACAGGTTGTAATGGTTTGCTATTAACAATTGTTGATACTTGTAAAAGTTTATTCTTCGCTGTTGTTATTCTTGAGAATTTTCCCGGAGCATTACTTGCACAGAAGTTTTGCTTCTTTAGGTAGAGCCTGTTTGGTTGGTTGGATGGAGTCTTCAAAGCATATAGGTTCTTGTAGTGATTCTTCATGAAAAGAGAGTCTGGCAGGTGATTTCTTCTAACCATTTTTTCTGTCTGTCAAGATTCCTGAAAGAACTGTAAAGAGTTAAACGAATTCATTTCACTGAGATGATTAAAAAAATTTATAAAATGTTAGAAGGTGTTTTCTTTGTCAAAGTACCTGCTCCTTCTCCTGTGTTCTTCTTTTACTTTTCTTAACTTGACATATTTTATTGTCTTTGTTTCTCTCTCCGTATTTTTCTGAACCACCTTATTTATCTTTCATCTTCATCTTTCTGTTTTTAAATGGGCATATTTTCTAGAGAGAAATGTTTTCATCTGAGTCTGATGCCAAATGTTTTGCATAAATAATTTTATAGTGCAGAAGGCACTTAGAGATAGTTATTGCTATTTATCCTTCAAACTAGATTGAGATCTTAGAGCACCAAAGTTAAGGAAGCAAAAGATGAAGGAAAAAGTTGTTCTCAGGTCCATTAACAAATCAAAATATAAGGTGGCCTAATCTAGATCATAAGATTGGGAATATAAAGTGAGAAGTGTGTGTGTGTATAATTCATTCAGAATATCAGGGCTTAATGTGTAGATCCTGTTGATTGTTGATTAGTTAGGTTTCTCACATGTATGACTGACAGTAATTTCCTTGAGGCATTCCTCTTAGTTTTTAGGAAAGGGTGGAAGAGCTTCTAATAGTCTCATAAAATGTTTTTCCTTGGTGCTCTCAAAATGTAGATTTGACAGGCTTCCCTGAATTTTGTGCAGGTGATGGATTATATGTCCTGTTGACACCATTCCTCTACAATGTGCAAGTTGAGTAGGTTTCCTTTCCTTAGTGTTGTTCTGAATATGGTGATACTGAATTAAAAAATTCCAATTATACTCTAAGGATTGAGGCTTTTGTGTTTGACACTGATGACTCCACAAAACTGGTTCTGGAAAACAACACTCATCATCCCCTCTATGCACAGTCTTCCTGTCTTCCACTGTGGAACTCTGTTTTTCATTATTTCTGGAATCATGGAATTCTGGAATAGGATTTAGAAGGTCTTTTAATTCTGATTCCTGTTCAAAATGGGATCAAAGCTAAAATCAGTGCAGATTTCTTGGGTCTTTGAGTCTGATCTTCACAACCTTCAAGGAGAGCAGTACCACAACCTCTTTGGTTCCAATGCTTGTCTCCACTCTGGACAAGAAGTTACTTGAGCTGGAACTTCTCATTTCAATTTGACTGCTGAGTGTCACTTCTGCCTCCATAAACGTCCTTGGTTCACCATCTTCACAATCTCCTGGAAGGCAAGGGAAGGCACAGCACTTGGTCATGACAGGCATCTCTGAGGCCCTGGTCATAGACAATATTATGGAATTTTTTAGTTTCTTCATCAGGTCGCAACACTTTTTCTGACCTGTTGTTTTAAAATAGTTCCTGGTAGCTTTACAGACTCTTAAACTGAGCTCTCTGCTGTTTGATATTCAGGTGGGCTTTTTACCACTCACAATAGGAATATGCAACTGTTCTCATAATTATGAAGTCTCAAGAGTAATTTCCACTTAGCTGATTGCATGAATAGGAGAAGACTTTTTAATTTGTCATAGTAACACAGGAATTTATTTTCTAATCCAGAGCTAAGACAAGCCATTTAGCTCCCAGTTGCTTTATTAGCCATTTATTTTACTATCTTTATCCCCCCCAGTATCTTAAGTGAACTTAGTGTTGTACAGAAATAGTCTGTCAGCTGGCAGAAGGTTTTATGTCTTGTTGTCTATTTTTACTTTATTCTACAGTAGCTGTCAAGGGATTTCTTTGTGCTTTTATACACAAACAAGGATTTGACTTGCTTTCCTAAAAAGCGGGAATCAGAATTATGCAGTCATAATATCTGCAGCCTGTTAGGTAAAAGCAGTGTGAAAATGCTATTTGGAATGCGTTATGAAAACTCTGGTCAGGGCCTCAGTGTTCCCATTGTTCCTCTAGGTCCCATTTTAATATTTGGCTATTCAATATACTTTGAAGATTTTGTGTCAAGCTATCTAAAATTGCTAACTTTGAAAACACAAGAAAAAAAAAAATCTACATGCTACGGGCATTAAAATTTGATGTGTTGGGAACGCATCATTGGTCACGAAATTGGATAATTATCTTCTAAAGTAACAAAGCTTCAAAGATAAAAAGCAGGAATATTCAAACTTTGGCTTTACCTTGAAGCTAAATGTCTATCATCTTCTGACAGCTGTATGAAATGTATGAGTGCCGAGCTGTTTGGACATGATGCCATTGTATTACATTAATAGCAATTTTCACTGATAATGAAAACTGGTAGGAGGCTAAGAGCAAAGCTTCAGATTATGACTTGCAGCCAGCAGATTTATTACCCCCTATGCACATTGTGCCTTTTATAATGTTTTCTGCCATTTTTTCATCATAGTACAACAAGAAAGATATTATAGATGGCATGAAACAAAAAAATCTGGGTACTCACTTCACATTTCAGACTTCCATTCTCAATACAAACTGCAATGCAGTTTTGCAGTAAAAGTAGGGATGAATTCTGGCATTCCACTGAAATTTCCCATGAAAACCTTTGGGTGGGAGAGGAGTGTGAATGAAAGAAAACTGGAGAATTTCTGTTAGTCAGCTCTAATTTTCTATGTGTAGATATATCTGGCTTTTATCCTGGGGCTGTGATAACCATGTCTTGATGGTCTACTTAAGTCCTGTAATCATGGTGGCCAAAACTCAGTGCAGTCCTTAAGCACAATGCTAATTTAACATGTAGTGTCACAGAGACAAATCTGGGGCATGCAATGGTGGTAGGATTTCATCTAGAATGCCAGAAACCTTAAATTGAAAATTAAAACTGCAAGCAGAACTCCTCCCTATCCCTGGCTGGAGGCAACTTTTCATAATGTTCTGTGTAAAATGGGCCTAGAAATACTTCCTTTTCCATCAAATTTTAAAACTTTGGGGTTAGTTGGAATTAGGAGCAATTTTGCATTGTAGAGTGTTTAGCATATAGAGAGAATTGGCTGGTGAAGAACACCCTTAGCATATGGATATAGAAACAGAGGGAAGTGGAATGGAGTGGATCAGCTCTGAGAGCTACAAAGCATTAATTTTAACACACTGTTTAAATATAACTTCTTGTGCTACTGAAAAGAGAAGTGGTTTCCTGTAACAGTCCTGAATAACTACAAAATTCATAGAAATTAGCTTGTTCCTGTTGTTGATATTTGGTGTCTGTAGCTGGCAATAAATCTCCATATGGCATTGCACTGGCAAGTGAAATTGAACCCTTTTGTGCCCGAGGATGAATCCCTCCTGTGCTTTGAATACAAGGTGAAATGCTTTGCTGATATCAGGAAGTAATTTGCAAATTTGCAAACCTTTTCTTCTTTCCCTTTTAATTTTTTCCATGCTGGTACTTCTTTCTGATTATCTGTTTTCCACATAACTACAGTTCTGCACTACTTTTTCCTGTCTAGATCCTTCAGACTTTTTCTGACCTATTCTGGTTTTCTTCCAAGTAAGATCCAACCAATAAGACTCTCATTAGAGTCAAGTTCACAATTGTTAAATGCAGCTAAATTGGGAATCGAGCAATTTTATTTATCATTTTATGACTATCTGATTATTTCTGTCTACATTTCAATTACCGTAGAAATTTATTTTCATGCGTTCTTTGTCACTCTGTCCTTCTCTTTACTCCTACTTGTTTATAGCCATTGCTTTTTTCCTTTGGAAATTTTTGCCATTAATGTCATTTTTCTGATCCTTTAGCAGCTGTAATAATAATGCTGCAGTAAGGATCTGGTCACCTGAGAAAATGATGCAGAAATAAAATGAGTAATAGCTTAATAATACTTTTATACCTAAGAATGGGGGAAGGTTATGCAAATAAAGAGGTTGTTCTTAAAATCTTTTCATTAAATTACGATGTATGAGCCCTTAAAAGGAAGAATAAATAGATTAGGATCTATTGGTGCACTTTATACGTTGTGAATGTCTTTGTAAAGAGAGGGTGGTTATACCCCCAGTAACAGCCAGTGTACTTGGTTTGTGCCTTGGATGGCATGTGCAGAAAAGGGGGTGGGGGGGGACAGAATTCCCTCCAAAACCAAAGGGAAATTCTGTCATGGAGGGGGAGGCAAGTGTTGCAGAAAGGAGTCAGCATCAGAAAGCTGTTGCAGGCTCAAGAACCAGCTAAAGGTGAGAACAGGGACACATAAAAATGGTAAAATGAAGAGGAATGGAACACATTGGGAGCAAAGGAGCAGAATGGCTGAAGAATGTTATTTTTTTCTCTGTATTTTAATACAATTGGAGAATAAATACATTTGTATGAAATGCAGGCAGTATCTGTATCCTGGCGATTATTTTTGACAAATCTATTAAATAAATAGCATTCATATTAAAATATATATAAGTCATAGAAGGTCAAGCTTACTATTTTTGAAGTGCATGAATGCCCCATGATTTAGAACTTTAGCCAAGAACTAAAAATAATAAGAAATTATGTGCTAAGAAATGTAAATTTCAATTCAGGAAAGGCATCTGAAATTAAACTGAGTTTAGTAATGACATCATTCTGACTTTTGTATTTTGCTTCTCAGATGCTTAAAATTAGAATACTTAAACATTTTTAAAAAAATTGTAGTTTCCTTTGCCGAAGTCCTTTATTCTGTACAACCCAAGTGTAATAGGAATATAGTTCAGCTACCTTCATAAATTGGCACTGCTCCTGTCCAGTCCACCTTAAGCACATTATTAATGTAGATATATATTTGTTCAGTAGAACTTCCTCAGCATTGCAAGATGTCTAGGGAATTTTGTCTGAAGAAGGATGGCAGAACACAGCATTATATTAGGGATTGGGACCTATACTTATGTGTTGGAATAATTCAAACCTTAGTGTATAGTATTATTCATGTAGACCATATTTATCTGATTGCTTGCTGCTTATTTATCTTGGTTTATAAATATACAGGAGTCGAATTAGTGAAAGCTCTAATTATTCTGAACATAATTTGTCAGAGAAATCCAGCTGCCAAGTCAGCTCTTCTCAAGAATCTTCAGTAAAAGGCACAACCTAAATAATAGTGTCTTGAAAAGTACAGAATTCCCATTCTTCACACAAATCCTCTCTGCCTGTTGGGTATCTTCCTCTCCAGAGTCTAGTAAAATCCTAGGGTTTTCTGCTGCAACTGAAAGGACAACAAATCCAGGCAGACTGTACTGAGGCTTGCATTGCTTGAACTTCACTCACTCACAGCAAATTTTTCAACATAATGGACCAACTGTAAGTTGGCAGAGATGATTCCTTCCCATCTTGGCTGAAATGTTGCTATGTTCATTGTCTAGTGCAGCCATTAAGCTGAATTAAATATTACTCCTGCTTTCAAAGCCTTAAAAAAACCCACAGTTCTAGTTTGGCCCTGGCCTGGTGATTAACCTTATGCAATTCAGTTCTGATTTATCTTCTTCCATGTGTATAAAGATGTGGAAAGTTCTGCTTTCTGTCTGCAGTTTAAAAAAGTTTTGATGGCAACTTGCATGCAAAATTTGCTTCTTTGGGGTGTGTTTTAATAGGTATGGTACTCTTTGTTTTGTAGGTTGTTGGTTTTTTTTAAATAAAATGGGGTCAAATACCTCAAGTAGGTATGGATGAATGATTGATCTAGTTGACGAAACAGGTCAATTATCTGTAATTTTGCATATACAGCAATGCTGTAAAGAAAAAGAACCATCTATGGAATTTATAGCATCTGTTTCCAAAGGCTTAGGAGCTTGAATGAAAACAAGGTATGTGCAGGATTAATGTTATTATTTCAATCTCATTTGAAAGTAAACTAATTACCATAACATTTGAATGCACAACAGTTCAGGGTCGGCTGAGGCAAATGCAGATGGGAGTCACTTCTCTTGATGTGAGTGGCACCTCTGCAGCAGTCTTGCACCTGAAGTAAGGTCGTTTTTTGGTAGCTTTTAATGAAAAGTTCTTGCCTAAAGCGTTGTGTAGCTCAATAATTGTCAAAGAATAGCAGATTCTCTGTTGAGGGTCTAGGGCTAAAATCATCACTGCTGATGAGAAATGATGTAAAGAAGAAAAGTGAAGAAAAGAATTGCTGTTAACTGGCAGGTAGTTAAGGCAGAAAAGAAATTTCCACACATATCTAGAATATATGAGCAGGTCTGTATCTACTGTGACTGTAGGCTGCCTTGCAAGCCTTTAAACCAGTTCTTGGAATGCTGACTTGTATAAATTGCAAAAGGATTGGATCTGCAGTCTGGTAGTTTTCTCTTATATTCACAATAGTCGTACACAGTAATGAGACTGTTATCTGTAATGAAACTGTATTCTCTTGGAAAAGAGGTGGAGAATGTTTGAGGGGGCAATGTTCTTCAGACTAGAAAAATGTTATGGTTTAAATATGAAGAGTAATTATAAATCTTCTTGATGGCTTCACATTAAGTCGAGCTGTAATTTATTTTACTGCAGAAGTGTATGTACTTTGCCCATCTCTACTTTTTCTCCTTGGTGTGGGTAGGAGGACAGAATTGAAAGATGGCTTTTGTTTCCTTGTTTAATTGCCTAAGAGGAAAAGTGACTGGAATAGAATCCCATTTCTTGTAGGGGAACAATAAAATAAGATTCTCTCACCTACTGATTTCAAATTAAGCACTTTTTAATTCTTCTGTTCATTGCCTCCCACAGGAGCTGGCAATCCTTCTGTGACACCAACTCTGTCCTTGTGTCACGTATAAGGAATTGCTTTTTTCTCTTTTTAATGAGTGGCTTGATATACAACATATCTTTTGCCTTAAGCATTTATTTTTATTCTCCTTTCTGATACATCTAATTTCCTTCCCCTCACAAATCCTCTGTCCTTGCTTCAGACTTCTGATATTATTTGATAATTGACTTTTTCATAATACAGTTTGATTAATCCTGTTTTCAGATTTACTCCTGTGTATTAACTTAAAATTTTTGATATACATACACATATAGTAAAGCTGTTAGTGCCTTCTCAGTTCCTGGAAGTATCCCAATACCTATCTCTGAAGAAATATAAAAGCTAACCTTGATGTACATAAAATCATGGAATCATTTAGGTTGGAAAAGACCTTTAAAATCATGGAGTCCAACTGTTAATCCAACATTGCCCAGTCCACCACTAACCCATGTCCCCAGGTGCCACATCCACATGGTTTTCAAATCCCTGCAGGAGTGGTGACTCCACCACTTCCCTGTGTCAATGCTTGACCACCATTTTAGTGAAGGAATTTTTCCTAATATCCAATCTAAGCCTCCTCTGGTGCAACTTGAGGCTGTTTCCTTTTGCCCTATGACTTGTTAACACGGACCTCCCTCTCTCTGCCAGTGTCATTCAGCCTCTTAAATGCCCCTTGGTTTTGACTACATTTAGTCTAGAACTTCTCCTTGGCTGTAGAATGTGATTTTGTTTGGAAAGCGTAAATTATTCTCTGCTTGTTCATTGTGCATGAAGCAGCTCAAGGTCATGATTTGCTGTAGTTGCAGAAAGAAACTGATCCAGTTGGCTGTTTTTTAATGGCAACCACCTTCATTTAAAGAGAGACACTGTTTATAGGATTTTACAATTGCAGGCTAACTAATGTGCTAGAAGGGGATAACAATATCATTTGTGTAGTTTTATGCCTCTTCTTTGATTGCATGCTTAAAATTCTATTTTTAGGACTATTTACCTGTTCCTTAACTTTTCTCTCATTGCTGTTGATAGATTTTTCAAGATATGTTTTATATATATATATGTATATATACATAACTATATGCCATTCGTAAAAAAAAGCCTCCTCAAAATCTCAGCAAACCTTGTACCACATTTGACTGTATTATGTAGCTGTGTGAAGCATTATGAGGTAAGGTAAAAAAAGATATAGAGCCATTTTAATACACCTTATTGTCTGAGATGGTGAAATTTATCACTAATGAGTTACCTACTGTGTTGTCTATTCTTTGTTTGTTCTGTCTAAATAGCCCTTAAAAATCATTTAGTAGAATTGTGATATGATTCCAAGTCTGGATAAGATTTACAGGGTAAACTTTTTGATTTTTTTATAACATGGTTATCCAAGAGAGCAACAAAAAGCCTGATAAGAAAAAAATCACCTTTACAAATTCCCCCCCTCCTATGTATTCATTATACATTCAAGGGTTGCTCTACCTGTGCAGAGATAAAAATACCCAAGCACTGCAGCAAGATGTTGTATTGCAGGTGGTGTTTGTCCAGGCATGAAAAAACCCTCCCTTACTCTGGTTTTCTGGTATGTGGAGAAATTGCAAACAGAGATTTACTTTGTTGTGCTACGTAAGTATTAGCAATTGTCTATTATGAAACAGAGAGGTAAAGGAGGAAGAGAGTAGGTGAAGTTGGATACCATTGTTCATTGTCCTAAACAAGCCAAGTCTCTTGTCTCATGTTCTAAGAGCAGGATTTAACTGTATTTTTTTTTTTGGTAAGATATCATCTAGATTCTTTCTTGACCTTTCAAAGAAAAAAAATCCTTTGCATATAAAAGTACCCTTTGCAACTTCCTTACCATGAAGTTGTTGCATACTTGTAAATGAAAAATGAAAAGAATGAAAGTTAAAAAATAAGTAACACCCCCAAGGACATCTGATTTGCCCAGAGCATTCTGTGAATGAGATCTTAGCTTTACCTAGTTATTTTTTGGTGTATGTTTCTTTTTTTTGAGGTTTATTTTTTAATTTTTATTTTCTTTTGGGTTTTTACCCAAAGTTTTATAAGCTATTGGAGAAAGTAGCAGTTTGGTACTTAAACCATGTACATCAAGTCCAGTGTAGAAGTGGTATTTTAGTTGTGTTTGGCTACTGTCTAGGAAACTGCATAGCTCAGAGCTGCTACTGTGTCAGGTGTTCAGGAGTAAAGAGCATGAAAAAAATCAAAATCTTAAAAAAAAATCACTAGTATTTGGGGGAGGTGGGGGCTGGGAGGATGGGTATAGGTATAAAAAGCTCTCACTTTTTTTTGGTGCAGTTAAAAAAATTCAAAGTAAACCAGAAAACTGTTGAGAAAACTTGACTTGTGGAATTGTCTTATTGCTAAAGTTGGGCATGCAGCTGACCTCAGAGGAACAATAGTGGAAAAGAAAAGAGCTGGAATTGAAGGAGTTTGCAGGTTGGCCTGGAAGCCAGGTGTAGAGGCAGGTGTATCATGGGGTTACCCTGTCTCGCCTTGAATGTGCTGAGCTGCCTTCTGGGAGTCTTTGCTGCAAATGCTTTTGAAACAGAATAGAAAGCAACTGCTCAAAGGGAAGTAATTCTTGATTAAAACTTTAATAAAATTAAGATTAAAGTTTTAATCAAAGTGGGATTTTTTAATGACATATCCCATATCTTTTGATGTGTGCTGCCTATTGTGTTTCAGCCATGTAGACAAACGTGTTTCTGAAGATCAGTGTTGCTTGGGCGCTCGTTTCCTCAGCTTTCCTGTTCTGGAACTGGGAATGGCAGCACACGTCAACCACACAAGAAAGGAGGTGTTTGTCCCTTTGTCTAGGCATAGTTCAGGCCATTTTTTTTTTTTTTCTTTTCTCTCCAAAGGAAAATGTCCTCCTCTTGTAAACAATTGGCTTTTAGTTAGTTGGCCGATACTAAAAGATAAACTGCAGAAGAGCCAGAGGGTATTAAGTCCCACTGGGAATCTTGGTGGTACTGGCTGATAGTCCCAGCAAGGAATCTTTGGGGCACAGCTCTCAATCCAGACCACCCTTTGTCTATGAGCAGATCCTTACCTGGGCTTCATTGAGTTTAAGCCTTCATACCTGGAACCAAATTAATGACAAACTCCTCCTCCCCCCCACCAACTTCAGCCCTGCTTCTTTGTGGGTGAGCTGCCTGAAAAGTTCCCGTGTTCAGATTCCACTCTCTCATGCGTTTCCCTACTGAACCTTTCTCATCTGGGTGGAAAAATAAGCAATAGAGCATTATTAACAAGTAAATCAGAACAATTGCCAACAGGCAGAATATTGCTTTGTACAGACTGATCGGTATTTCATTTCCTACCATTTTATTAATCTGTTTGGGTTGCTCAGGATAATTTGCCCTCCTCCTCCTCTTAGTATAAGAAGATGCAAATGATTTCACCCTTCAGAAGGTTTCTCTTTAACCAGTGCCATGTGCAAGGCAGAATTTTTAGCTGATCTATCTTTTTCTCAACTTTTAAAAACACACCCTTCAGCATTCCTGCAGTTGCCTAAACATCTTGCATCTATGATATATGCTTTTTAAAAATTTATTGTCCTGCTTCACACAATAAATGGTGGTCAACACAAAAAACCAACCCAAATCTCATGAAATTCTCTTACTTTTCTGGGATTTATTGCCGTTAGGAACAATTTAAACACCTTAAGAACATTCAGTTTAACTTTGACTTGCAATAACTCTTTGTCTGCTTCTGTCTTCAGGAGTGCCCAGCCTAATGTGGGGATTTTCCAGTTCCATCTAATTTCCTGTGTTGTGGGTACTTTATTTCATCAAGTCAGGAGAAGCATTTTAATCTCCTGACACTCTGCCACAAGGCAAGGTGTTTCAGGGAAATGTTACCTGCTACACTGTTATAGCAGACAAAAAAAATCATACTGGATCCATAATAAGCTTTTATTAGCTTGACCTATTTGGTAGTTTTTCTTCCTTTTTGTGACAATTTCTGTAATAGAGATTAGGAGAAATGTCAGTTTTTCACTGTGAAAATGGTGAAGCAATTACACGGACCTTTAAGGCATTGTATTTTGAAGTTTTATGTTTAATGCAAGACTTTCTTCTAAGCTTAAAAAATGGGAAGGAATTTCAGAAGTGTTTTGAGAATGGTCTGGGATTTTTCTGAGGAGCTTTTTCTTGCATTTACTGTTTTTTGTCACAGGATGGCAGCATGAGTAAGACCCTAAGAAGGTATAGCAGGGAGTCCTTTTTGATGTATTTTAAAGATCTGTCCAGGTTTAGATTTGTTGTCCTTCAAAGGGAGGCATCAGCTATAATTTTGCATCCTAAAGACTGATTAGCTAAGTTTGCAATGCTAGTGCATCATCTCATGATCTGGAGAGCAAACTATGAAGGGATGAAGTGGATAAGCTTCTCACTTGAAAGAGAAAGTTTTCATTCAGATCAGGCTTTTGAATAGTATTAATTTTACACATTGGCCTTTTATTTTCAAGATTATAATCCAGGGTTCATTTTTAGCAGGCTTGTATATGACTTGGAAATTTTTTCCTTTTTGTTACTGGACTAACAACTTTTGGCTTGTCAGAGTATTTCATAAAACATATACCTGAGGCTAAACCAAATGCCTGGATCCCTAAACCCATTTTAGCTGTTAGAACTTTGTAGGCCAAACCCATTTCTAAAGTGATTTATTTGATCATTGGTTTAACCAGGTCCTGGGGAAGACCTCTCACAAAAAGACTGGTTTTGCAAGATAGCTACAACTAATACTAGACATCCTCCTGTCAAGTGCAGTGATTGTTTCTCAAAAATCTCATCTGGAAAAGCACCTGTTTTCCAGATTAAGCGGTTCTTGAACATGTACATGTGTTCTGATTTGTGCAAAATTATGGATTGATTTTTCTTGCCACCCATTGCCTTTATCCTCAAAACTATTTGCTTAAAAAGGCAGAATACAAAGGACAGAACCCAACTTCTATTTGTGACCTAATGCTTTTACATTTTACTTCTGTTACTCAAATCTAAACTCTCCAAGTTTTACAGCCTTAGTTTCCCCTGAATTATATTCTCTGATAGTTTTGTGTCCTGCTCCACTGTTGTATTTAGGAGTTTTATAGCTGAAGATTCAGACTTTCAGCGCTTGTTCCAACACTGAGAGAGATGAAGAAAAATCTTTTCTTACAAAAAAAATCTCTGCATGGTAGACTGAATTCTTCACCGCCCTTTCCATAGATTAATTCAATACAAAGATCATAGGATGTATTTTCATGACCAAGGGCTAAGCCTTGGAGGTTTATGGCATGGGTACAGAGAGCAGTCTGGCTTCAGATAAGAAGCAGGAAATTTCAGTCTGAAAGAAACCCAGTATGAGCCATCATATTTATACAACTTATATAGCTGTTAGTAGTAAAAGCAGAATGGTGAGAGGCAATAGATGGAGGTCTCCTTATTTAATTTTTTTTCCTGTAGGAACAAGAATTGTTATTATAGGGCATGGTCAATAGAAGGGGGGAATTCATGATGAGGGGGAATGTTAGACCTCCTATGATGTTTGGGTGTGGTACATGTGCTGATGTATCACTTGGTGTGATTCTGACTATGTAATCTCTCTTTCCCTGCAGACTTCTTTCATATTGGATCTTAATTTGCCACTGCAGATAATTCTGCTACAAACCACTTTGAGTTGTCATATCCTCTCACATAAAGCTATGTCAACCACAAAGGCAACAATGTCTTTGATCACTTCTGTGGTGTTTATTAGTCACTTTCCTTTCAGGAATTTCTGTGTCCTTTTGAAAGCTTCAAAGAATTCTACTCCAATCCTGCATCAAACCAAGACACCCTTCAGCTGAAGAGGGCTCTGCATTATCCCTCCAGATGCCATTGGTGCTGGTTCTGAGTCTACAGAGGAGTTCATGAACAGCAGTGTAGTGCTTTTCTCTTGCTGCTGGGGAGCTGAGCAAACTTATGCTGTAGTGCTCCCAGCTGCCAGTAATTTTAGAGGCTTTAAGTATAATGCTCGCTATGCAGATTTACATTTACAAATTCTATTACTCTGTCCATTTTATTCTGTGAGTGGTTCATGTCCTCCCTATTCATTTTTCTGTGTATCAAATGTTATTTCAGCTCTAATTTGTTTGACATTCTTGCTAGTAGTATATTTGTATTCACAGAAAAGCATGTGAACAATTTCATCTATTGATGCTGTACAATGTGCCCATTAGATATACAAGTAGCAGTTGAATATATCCCCCGACCATTGTTAGGCCTCTTCAAATGATAATGTGCCCACGTTCCTCTGTGAGGCTGATGCAGCATAAGAATGAGTCTGCAATCTTCAAGGACCTGCATGTTGTGTTAGCAGTGACCAGAAATTGAAAGTAATTACTTCCATTACTTATGCAGTGAATAGCAGGGAATATGTGCAGTTTCATTATGTTCGTTAGTTTTACTTGTAGATGGCAGCCATTAGCAAATCACAGCCTTGCAGTTCACCCAGCTCAGTTGGGGACCTCATCCCGTTCCCGTGGTGGCATCATGAGCAGAAATAGAGTGAAGAGTTTTTGGTCATTCTCCAGATATTTCTACGTGAAGTGTGGAATCAGCCAGAGAGTGACTTTTAAAATCTCTAGTTATTCTGTACCAGTTCCCTCACTAAAGATGCCTTTGTACAACGATACTTATTATGCAATGATAAAAATACATACACAAATCTTCTTATTGGCCTCTTTTTACAGAGATATTTCTGCATGTTTGGAAGAAGTATGAGCATAAGGAGATTTGCTTTCAATATCCCAGGAAAGAGAAATTATGCTTATTTTTTCCTTTTTGGGTAAAGGTTCTAATAGTAATAAGCGATATTATATAAAGGGATCTCAGTGTAGCATAACCAGAGAGCTGTCAAGTCCATGTTCTGAGATCCCCTTGAAGGCAAGAATTAAGAATGACAACTTGTTAACATTTATTTCCTGAACCGAATTTCAGGCAAGTCTACGTCTTTTCAGAAGCAACTGTATAGAACAGCGAGCGTGTAGGTGTTCTCAGCAGGATCACAGTGTGCTGCTACCAGCAATCTCACCGACAAATAGTAATGAAACACGAAGGAAAACAAGTATCTGCTAGTAATGTATATGCTGGTGAATGAGCTGCTTGATATAAATAGCTCAAATACATCACAGTTGCAAAATGGAGCAAGATCATCCTAAGTGGAATGTTAATTGGGCAGCTTCTTTAGGCTCGTGTAGCTTCTCACTCTTCTGAGAGAGCTGGGGAAATTCATGATGCAGAGTTCTTGAAATGTCTGCTTTGACGTGGTTCTGGCTTAATACATTCAAAAGATAAGATAAACTTAATAGAGAAGGCAAGCTCATGGATGGCTGAATATGGGACTATGTCACGCTATTTTGGCTTGACAGCATTTTTGAAGCATTTATGGACTTCAAGAAGTAAAGTGAGTAGAAATCATGTGACTTCTTTGGGTTAGGCTTTTGAATTTTCTGTCAAACTCAGAATTTGCTTGAGCAAAATGTTATTTGGTTTGAATTACTGAAACAGCATGCTCAGCTAGTCATAAAAAAAAAAAAATGCTGCAGTAGGTCCTTGCTGTGCTGTTGAGGGTGGTAGCACTGGATTGCCATCTCTGTTAAGTACGGGATAAATGATTTGAAATGTAGAGATCAGTGCAAGTTCTGTGCATGAATAGAATCTGTACTGACCATCTTTTATTCCAAAGGGCAAGCCCAAGGTTGGAAAAGTTGCTTCTTGGTACCCTGTGTGTCTATGTGTCCCAAGGACCACTGGCAGGATTCTTTTATCGTGTTCGTTCACCCATATATCCTATGAGGGATTGCAGCACTAAACTGTTATACTTTGCACTCAATACCATTAATCTTAAGTGTGTTATTTAACTTATTCTGGGTTGTAAGCTGCTAACCTTGAAAACCAGTGAATAAAAAATGAAAAGTATCCTGATGCCAAGCATTATTTCTTGAAAATGCAGTGCCTAGATTCAGTAATTGTCATTAACAACAGAGAGGAGACAATGCCAGGTAAAGTATTGGTTTAGATCACCGGTTATGTAGTAAACAAAGTAAATGGTAATATCATACAATTTGGGAGCTTGAAGGACTATTTTCCCCACTTTTTTTTTTTCCTTATCCTCACACACACCAAGATACTTTGGGACTGACTTAGCAAGTGGATCTTCCCTGACAAATTCACCATTCTCTTTATTTATCATAGCTTTATTGTAGCTTGGATTCTGGAAATAAAATGTTTACTGAATTCATCAGGCTGTTAGGAAAAGGATTATTGACTCTTTATGTGTGTTGCTTAGTTGTGGGCACAGGAAGAATTTAGTATCGTCATTATCAACCTTCAAAATTTTCTCAGGAAAGAGTGAATTCGGGTTATGTGCACCTGATATGCCTATTGATTCAAAGCATGATGGGGCATTCTGATAAGATAATTGATTTCTTAATGTGGCTGATAATTGAAAAGGGGAACTCTTCAAACAAGATGGACTTTGCATTAAAATAAGTGTTTTACTATGTATAATTTTAATTATGTTATACTTATATCTTTTCAAAGTAACTTTTTCTGAGGTTCTTTTTCAGATCTAGAGGTTGCTTTTTTTAAAACAAAGTTTAAATTGGAGTTATGATTATTTTGGTTTTAAATTAAAATTTTGAATTTAACAGGTCTTGTGTTTTCTCTATTTGCAGCTTAATTTCTGTCAAACTGTGTAATGTCTTTCACATAATTTAAATTCATGAGTTCTGAAACTCATGATTGTGTGAGTCTTTCAGTTACAGGGGATGTAACTGTACTGGAATAACTGCAGAGTGGAACAGTAACTCTGGGCTTACAGTCTTTTAATATGTAAGAAAAAAGTAATGTTTGAAGGGCGGGGGGGTTTGTTTTGTTTCTCTGTTTTGGAGGAGTAGGAAATGTGATATAAGAGGTTCAAGTGTGGTGCTACATCCCACACCCACATCCATTATTTCTCTCCCCTCACGAGAAGGCACTTTCTTGGCTACTTCTTGTCATTATGTATTCTGTCTTGAGACAGAAAAATAGAAAATCTCTTGGCTGGTGTTACAGCAGTGATTGCAGTTAGTGGACACCAGCTTCAGCTGGAAGGATTTTGTAAAAGTTATTTATTTAGGGTTATTAAATTTTTTTCCATATCTGTTCTCTGGATATGGGCACATTAATGTTTATAAAGTACTTTCTGAAAATTGAGGGAAGGTGTTTGAAAAGCATAAAGCAGAGCCTTTCTCCTGTTCTCTGCCATAGTCTTCAAAAGGGATTAAACTTAAAAGCAGCCTGGTAGGATCAGTTCTGGGAAAGTAGCACGGGGCTTCAGCTCATTTCACATGGCTCGAAACTGGGGAGAGGCTTTTCAAATCAGTTGTATTTTCAGAGCCAGGCTTGGCCATATTTGTTTGCTGTCTTTTGTATCGGGCCATAAAGTTTTCTTTCACCACAGAGAGTTGACACACTATTTCATATTTTGGAGCATACAGAAGGGTCTGCTATCACTAACTGAACTCTAACTTTTCACACAATGTCATTCTCCTGAAAAGTTGTCTCTAACGATACCATTCCATTTCTGTAAAGCAATGTTTTTTGTTGCTTCTGAATACATTCTATCCCCACAGAATAGCCTGATGGTGTGGGGGACTGAGAAGCCCCCCAAGATGACCTGGGAGTTATTGATCTTTTGCCCTCTTTGGAAAGAAGCTTTTGGTGTGCTCTAGGCCTAGTATTGTGTACATTATAGATGAAGTTAGTGGTTTAAGGTTTTTCAAGGAACAGTGGGACTAAACTTAGAGAATATTTTATGTAGAATATTATGGGAAGAAAACTGATTTTGAAGCACAGGGTTGGGATTCCTAAGAATCACCTCCCCCCCCCCCCCCCC